>JAOWCC010001589.1:83186259-83478070 GCA_030867875.1 Actinernus sp. WN-2022 | reverse complement strand
TGTTTTGCTGATGCTTCTTTTGCTGCTTCTTTTGTTGGTGATTTTCGTTGCTTTCCTCTTGTTATCGCCATCAGTTTTTGTTACAGCTGGCATTTAATTTGTGATGCATTTTAAAATTGTTTATCTGCTGAAAACCTTAGAAGCCACACAAAACAGTATCATGATCTTAGATTTTTGCTTATTTTATAACAAAGGCCGACGGATGAGTTACTTTTAGAAGGCCAACCATTATGTTCATTGTCCATGCTAACCCGAAATTCACGTTTTCGGTTAACTTCAAAAGGAATGAAGTTTTTTTTTTAACAACGACATAACAACATGCAATCATGAGTTCATTCAGTTTAAAGTTTGTTCAAGCCTTTTATTTTCTCTGAAAGGTAGTTTCGCAAAGCAAAAACGAGATATGTATCGGTGTACCCAAAGCCTGTTCAAGACAAAGTGTTAAAATTTTATATCGAGCGGATCATCCCCGTATAGTCCATATATGGGAATAACCCCCCCCCCCCCCCCCCCCCGGGCCTCAACACTGACCTAATAACCCGATCGAGGTAGTTTTTTTAACCCTGCATGTAACACATTCAAGATAGGGACTATATAAACTCAGTTTAATCAGTAAACTTGTTTAGTTGGTGGAAGGGGGCCGGTGTTAGTCTTTCTGCGGTCAACAAGCTTGTTAATGTGACAACAGTTTGGTCGAGCTTTGAGATATAGTTCTACCTAACCGCCGCTATAGCTATTATACACCTTTATGAGTTGTCATCAATTCTAGTTGAATTTCTGTTGCATGCCTCTTCGGCCTTAAAGGCATTAATCAGTAATAGCATATAATAGTTCATCTTTATTCACTGGTTCATTATGTGAATTCTTCTCACATGGCGTCCATGTTGGGTCCCAGGAGGATAACAACCTTTGTTTTTGCTAGTCTAACCTCGTTCTGAAACTGCTCAGTTCGAGGCTAACCTTGCAAAACCTATTGTAACAGTTTCTAGCCAACATGGCCGTCACACGAGAAGCGTCCATTGAACGTAATGCCGATTCCCTTACGTTTAGCCAACGGTGAATGAGTGACAGCCAGTTTTGAAAAACAAATAAGTGTTTTTTGGTCAATAGCATTTGAATCAACGCGTCATTTAGGAGCATTAAAATGCATTAATGGCTAGCAATAAACAGTTTGGAAACATGATTTAAAAAAATACCACTAAGCTGTTCTGTTGTCTTGTTGTTGTTTTTACTTAGTTAAGGCGACGACAACGAGACCGCAGGGGATTCAAAAGTTAGTACTCTTGTAGTGTTGTTTCTGTTGTTTTGTTCATAAATGTTGCCGTGCGTAGACCACCTGTCCTGCACAGATGACGTCACAACGTGGAGAGAACAAAGAAGTGCGCCACGAGTCGCAGTTGAGTAGTGTAACCGATGTTTTATTCACTATTTGGCGTCATCTGTGTATCTATCAGAGGACATGAACTGCATTTGTTTTATGCAATAATTAGCGAACTCTTACAACAAAATAGAACGCGCGCGTGACTTGTGACGTCATCTGTGCATCTGTACTCTAATAGATCATGGCAATCGACCAATCAGAGCGCTCGTTTCGCCCTGTTTATTACATAAACATTCTTATCTTGAACTCTAGATATTGGAAATAATTGACCAGTCTCCATTTCCTAGCATTTTATTGCACATTCCTCAATGCCAGTGTATATTTTAACAATCTAGTCAGCTATCGATATTATTTAGCCACTTAGAATGAATGATTCAAAAATGCTGTTTACAAATAGAGCAAAAATAAAGATGTTTTAACACATTAGAGAATGCCAATTTCGCTTTAACGAAAGCGGCGCCATAAAACATTAAATATGATACAATATTCAAAAGTGAAATATTATACTAGTAATCAATACATATTATATCCTATATACCATAGTATTACACTATAGAGCGGATTCCGCATGAGCTTTGACAGTTACGACATGGACTTATAGCGGCACGGTTACCGTACGGCATGCAGTAACATTGAAATGGTTTCCCCGTTGTTTATGGCCAATCAAACTACAGATGAGGTACGATACGGCAAACTTACTGTACGGTTACGGTAAAGCTACAGTCCCCGGGAGGGGAGGGGAGGGGATGGCACTTATGACATATTAGGAATGTCTGGCGGTACAGGGCCGGTATTGAAGCAAAAATATTTGGCAATTCAGGTCTATTTGTAAAAAAAATAGTTGTCAATCCGGGTAAATTTTTAACACCCCCTCCCCTCCCCCTCGGAAACAGTTTGTCGTATTTCATCTCCACTCATAAGAAATCTGCTGTGTTTCCTCTAAAAGATACACACCACTTATGAAGTGGACACCCTGGACACGAAAAACTAGTTCGTTACCCCGGCTAAGTATGGGAGCGAATCTACAGAATATTTCCCACAGAAATTCAATTTTCCTCTGGTTTGAAATTCTGAAACGCTTGGGGGTTGGCGTCGTTGTTCTCAGGGATTTTCCATCGCAAAGCGTAAACGAGGTACACTTGTATATATTCACTTGTACACATATTCATATCACACTGGAAAAATCGAACCATTCACAGACTTTGAAGAACTATGAAAAGAGTCTGCAAAATGTTTGCAACATGTCTGTGAATGTTCAAATTGACAGACTTTATAGTTTACAGAGTAGAACAGTTCTCTAAATTTACTACTGTGTAAAATGTTTGTAAATGTTTGTAAATTTGTACATTCACAGACAATTTGCAAACACTTTACAAAGTCAGTAAAACTCACTGTAACATGTGCGATTTTACAAATGTTTTACAGACTTTTTTACATAGCTCCTCAAAGACTGTCAATGGTTCTATTTTTCAGTGATCATTAGGTACTAGTTGCATTAATTAGTCTAAATTAATCAATCTAAAACGATATTTTAAAGGTTTGAAATATTACTATATAATTGTACCGTAGGTATTACCTAGTTATTCTAAGTTTGTAATAAACGAATACTAAAATCTCTTACCGAGTCGCACGATGAGTTAGGGTAATCCATAATGTTTCTCTCTTTTCCTTATTAGAACTACTCGTTCGATCCTTTATAATCTTAATTTGCTGAATATGAATATCAACATGTTTAAAAACAGATTTTTAAATAAATTTTCGGCACACGTCGTCCAAATGAATGAACATTAAATTAGGTTCACATACTGCACGTTCCAAAAAGGAAAAGTGTTTAGTGTTAGACTATCAGTCTGTATACCGTTAACAAATGGTTAATTAATACCAAGAGAGAATAAGTAAGAGAAGAAATCTCGTAGTGTGTGGCGTGCAATGATAATGTCTAATAAAATCTATTTTTAGTAACCGACAACTAAAATAATGGTGCGAAAATATTGGTCGTCAAAAGCCGGCAAAATATTTTCGCGCCATTTATTTAGTTGTTGCGCGCGCACGCCCACTTTGCTTCAAATGCTTCCGGTTACTAAAAATGGATTTTATTAGACATACGCGCGTATTGGAGATAATACTCATCCTTATTAATGGTTAATTAATACTCATCCTTCTGTTGACTCGTGCACAACACATATTTGGTTGAAATTTAATATCGCTCCCTTTCGTTCTTGTTTTTTTTTTTTAATCTTTGTTTGAATGTTTTCATTATTTTTATTGTCAGACTGTCTTTCATGTTGAGCCGATTACCCGGCATGAGATTTGTCTGGTATTTGTTGTTGTTTTGTTGTTGTTTTGTTGTTGTTTTGTTGTTGTTTTGTTGTTGTTTTGTTGTTGTTTTGTTGTTGTTTTGTTGTTGTTTTGTTGTTGTTTTGTTGTTGTTTTGTTGTTGTGATGCTGCTGTTTGTTTTTATTATGATTTGTCCGTCTTGTTGTTTGTCTTCGTGTCAACGTACCAGAGCCGTTGTTAAATTACGTTAAAATCAGTTAATTATCTGTCAGTTAGACGTTTTTCGTCGGTCTCTTGGGACGAATTGTTAGTGGTATGTCTCACAGATATCTTTTGTCGAATATTTCGCCCATTTTGTCGTTTCATGTCGTCGGAATCTGTCCAATGGATATTAATCGATGCGATTTGTCTGATTGTTGGTGCACGTTGTCTATTAAATCGATACGATTTGTCCGTTTGTCAATATATTTTGTCTTTTAGTCTGCGTTTTGTCAGTTTGTTAAATACAATCGTTACGTGTCGTGCTGTCCGTCAGTCAGTGTGTTTTCTTTGTCCGCTTTTCTGTCCACTTTTTTGTTGAGTTTTGGTTATTCTGTACGTTTTGTCACTTCGATTATGTTTTTTTCGTTTGGCTATATGTCGTTTGTCAGTGCGTTTGGCAAAAAGTATGATTTTCAGTTTCTGTTGTTTGTTTGTCAACCGTATTTTTAGCCTGTTTGTCATTCTGCGGTTACGTTTGTCGTTCAGTTCGTTGAGCGAAACGTTTGTCATTTGTTGGTCTCTATGGTTTTTTCGTTGGTTGGTAGGTTTCTGTCATTTCTCGTTAGCTTTCTCGTGTGTTGAACTGTAATTTTTCTCTCGCTTCTTCGTCTGAACATTTCTTCGTCTGTACGTTTTTGTCGTTTGTTGGTCTGTACGTTTTGTCGTGTGTTGGTCTGTACGTTTTGTCGTTTGTTGGTCTGTACGTTTTTGTCGTTTGTTGGTCTGTACATTTTTGTCGTTAGTTGGTCTGTACATTTTTGTCGTTTGTTGCTCTGTACGTTTTGTCGTTTGTTGCTCTGTACGTTTTTGATGTTTGTTCGTCTGTACGTTTTGTCGTTTGTTGGTCTGTTCGTTTTTTTCGTTTGTTGGTCTGTACGTTTTTGTCGTTAGTTGGTCTGTTCGTTGTTCTCGTTTGTTGGTCTGTTTGTCTTTGTTGTTTGCTCCGTACGTTTTTGTTGTTTGTTGGTCAATACGTTTTTGTCGTTTGTTGGTCTATATCTTTTTGTCGTTCGTTGGTCAGTACGTTTTCAAGTGTCGTTTGTTGGTCAGTACGTTTTTGTCGTTTGTTGGTCAGTACGTTTTTGTTGTCTGTTGGTTGGTCTGTTTGTCTTTGTTGTTTGTTGGTCTGTACGTTTTTGTCGTTTGTTGGTCAGTACGTTTTTGTTGTCTGTTGGTTGGTCAGTACGTTTTCAAGTGTCGTTTGTTGGTCAGTACGTTTTTGTCGTTTGTTGGTCAGTACGTTTTTGTTGTCTGTTGGTTGGTCGGTTTGTCTTTGTTGTTTGTTGGTCAGTACGTTTTTGTCGTTTGTTGGACAGTACGTTTTCAAGTGTCGTTTGTTAGTCAGTACGTTTTCAAGTGTCGTTTGTTGGTCAGTACGTTTTTGTCGTTTGTTGGTCAGTACGTTTTTGTCGTTTGCTTGTCTATATCTTTTTGTCGTTTGTTGGTCAGTACGTTTTCAAGTGTCGTTTGTTGGTCAGTACGTTTTTGTCGTTTGATGGACAGTACGTTTTCAAGTGTCGTTTGTTGGTCAGTACGTTTTTGTCGTTTGATGGTCAGTACGTTTCCAAGTGTCGTTTGTTGGTCAGTACGTTTTTGTCGTTTGATGGACAGTACGTTTTCAAGTGTCGTTTGTTGGTCAGTACGTTTTTGTCGTTTGTTGGTCAGTACGTTTCCAAGTGTCGTTTGTTGGTCAGTACGTTTTTGTCGTTTGATGGACAGTACGTTTCAAGTGTCGTTTGTTGGTCAGTACGTTTTTGTCGTTTGTTGGTCAGTACGTTTCCAAGTGTCGTTTGTTGGTCAGTACGTTTTTGTCGTTTGATGGACAGTACGTTTTCAAGTGTCGTTTGTTGGTCAGTACGTTTTTGTCGTTTGATGGACAGTACGTTTTCAAGTGTCGTTTGTTAGTCAGTACATTTTCAAGTGTCGTTTGTTGGTCAGTATGTTTTTGTCGTTTGTTGGTCAGTACATTTTCAAGTGTCGTTTGTTGGTCTGTACGTTTTTGTCGTTTGTTGGTCAGTACGTTTTTGTCGTTTGATGGACAGTACGTTTTCAAGTGTCGTTTGTTGGTCAGTACGTTTTTGTCGTTTGATGGTCAGTACGTTTCCAAGTGTCGTTTGTTGGTCAGTACGTTTTTGTCGTTTGATGGACAGTACGTTTTCAAGTGTCGTTTGTTGGTCAGTACGTTTTTGTCGTTTGTTGGTCAGTACGTTTCCAAGTGTCGTTTGTTGGTCAGTACATTTTTGTCGTTTGATGGACAGTACGTTTCCAAGTGTCGTTTGTTGGTCAGTACGTTTTTGTCGTTTGTTGGTCAGTACGTTTCCAAGTGTCGTTTGTTGGTCAGTACGTTTTTGTCGTTTGATGGACAGTACGTTTTCAAGTGTCGTTTGTTGGTCAGTACGTTTTTGTCGTTTGATGGACAGTACGTTTTCAAGTGTCGTTTGTTGGTCTGTACGTTTTTGTCGTTTGTTGGTCAGTACGTTTCCAAGTGTCGTTTGTTGGTCAGTACGTTTTTGTCGTTTGTTGGACAGTACGTTTTCAAGTGTCGTTTGTTGGTCAGTACATTTTCAAGTGTCGTTTGTTGGTCAGTATGTTTTTGTCGTTTGTTGGTCAGTACGTTTTTGTCGTTTGCTTGTCTATTTCTTTTTGTCGTTTGTTGGTCAGTACGTTTTCAAGTGTCGTTTGTTGGTAGTACGTTTTTGTCGTTTGTTAGTCAGTACGTTTTCAAGTGTCGTTTGTTGGTCAGTATGTTTTTGTCGTGTGTTTTTCTATACTTTTTTGTCGTTGGTGAGTCTGTACGTTTTTTTCGTTTGTTGGTCTGAACGTTTTTGTCGTAAGTTGGTCTGTTTCGTTTTTCTCGTTAACTTCGTTGGTCTGTTGTCTTTCTTGTTTGATCCGTACGTGTTTGTTGTTTGTTGGTCAGTACGTTTTTGTCGTTTGCTTGTCTATATCTTTTTGTCGTTTGTTGGTCAGTACGTTTTCAAGTGTCGTTTGTTGGTCAGTACGTTTTTGTTGTTTGTTGGTCAGTACGTTTTTGTCGTGTGTTTGTCGATACGTTGTTTGTCGTTTGATGGTCTGTACGTTTTCGTCGTCTATTGGGGTCAGTGACATTTTTGTAGTCTATTGGTCAGTACATTTTTGTCGTTTGTTTGTCCGTACGTTTTTGTCGTTGGTGAGTCTGTACATTTTTGGCGTTTGTTGGTCTGTACGTTTTTGTCGTTATGTACGTTTTTGTCGATGGTAAGTTTGTACGTTTTTGTCGTTGGTGATTCTGTACGTTTTTGTCGTTTCTTTGATTATACGTTTTAGTCATTGGTGAGTCTGTACATTTTTGCTATTTGTTTGTCTATAAGTTTGTCGTTGGTGAGTCTGGCCGTTTTTGTGTTTTCTTGATCTGTACGATTTTGTCGTTGGTGATTCTGTCTGTACATTTTTGCCGTTTGTTGGAAGGTTTCTGTCATTTGTGGCGATAAGAACGTTTTTGTTGTTAGTTAGTCTGTACGTATTTTGCATATTTGTTGTCTGTTCATGATTAGATTTGTGTCGTTTGTTGGTCTGTACGCTTTTGTCGTTTGTTTGTCTGTACGCTTTTGTCGTTTGTTTGTCTATACGGTTTTGTCCTTGGTGAGTGTGTACGTTTTTGTCGTTTGTTGCTCTGTACGTTTTTGTCATTAGTTGGTCTGTTCGTTTTTCTCGTTTTTTGGTCTGTTTGTCTTTGTTGTTTGTCCTTACGATTTTGTCGTTGGTGAGTCTCTACGTCTTTGTCGTTCGTTGGTCTATGTGTTTGTGATTTGTTTGGTCTGTGCGTTTTTGTCGTTTGTTGGAATGTTTCAGTCATTTGTTGCGATAAGAACGTTTTTGTCGTTAGTTAATCTGTACGTATTTGTTGTCTGTTCATGATTACATATTTGCCGTTAGTTGGACTGTTCGTTTTCGTCGTTTGTTTGGCTGTTTTCTTTTTGTTTGATCCGTACGTTTTTGTCGTTTGTTGTTCAGTACGTTTTTGTCGTTTGTTTGTCATACGTTTTTGTCGTTGGTGAGTCTGTACGTTTTGTCGTTTGTTGCTCTCTACGTTTTTGTCGTTAGTTGGTCTGTTCGTTTTTCTCGTTTGTTGGTCAGTACGTTTTTGTCGTTTGTTTGTCATACGTTTTTGTCGTTGGTGAGTCTGTACGTTTTTGCCGATTGTTTTATCTGTAGGTTTTTGTTGTTTGTTGGTCTGTACGTTTTTGTTGTTTGTTGTTCAGTACGTTTTTGTCGTATGTTTGTCTCTTCCTTTGTTGTCGTTTGTTTATCTATTTGTTTTTGTTGGTTGTTGTTCCGTGCATTTAAGTCGTTTGTTAAACAGTTCGTTTTTGGCTATGGACTTCAGGTTTTTGTCGTTTGTTGGACAGTACGTTTTCAAGTGTCGTTTGTTGGTCAGTACGTTTTTGTGGTTTTTGTTCAGTACGTTTGTGTCGTTTGTTCGTCAGTACGTTTGTGTCGTTTGTTGGTCAGTACGTTTGTGTCGTTTCTTGGTCAGTACGTTTGTGTCGTTTCTTGGTCAGTACGTTTGTTGGTCAGTACGTTTGTGTCGTTTGTTGGTCAGCACGTTTTTATCGTTTGTTGTTCAGTTCATTTTTGTCGTTTGTTGGTCAGTACGTTTTAGTTGTTTGTTGGTCAGCACGTTTGTGTCGTTTGATGAACACTTTGTTGTTTGTTTGTTCGTCACTTGTTGGTAGATTTCGTATCCTTTGTTGTGCTGCAGTTCCGTTTCAGTGTCATTTGTCAGTATGTTTCATTCTTTAACTGTGTTTATGTGTTGATCGTTTGTCAGTCCTTTTATCTCTTTGGTAGATCGTTTTGTCAATTTATCGGCCGTTAGTCTGTTTTGTTCATTTATCATCCGATTGGTTCTTTCGTCAGAGCGTTTGTCCGTTGATTTGTAAGCAGTTGAGCTTTAGTTTTTATCAGTACCTTCAGTGCGTTTTTTCGTTAGTTTGGTGGACTGTTTTGTCCTTAACTAGTACATCATTCTACTTACTACTATTCTGATACTACAAACTTACTTATTCATACTAATAAAGTACTATTTAGCTATAGTTCCACTACATTTATAACATAACCAACTGTACTACTACAACGATTGTTGGAATTATTTTACCCAAAAAAAACTAAAAAAGAGGTTATGTACTGTGGCTGTACCCGCGATGCATATGTTGTCCAGATATTAAAGCTAACATATAAACTGTTATAGATTTATGTTAGCTTTGATATCATGGAGTTTAAAAAAAGTTAATTTAGCTTGCAACACACGACACGACTATAATTTGTTTTGTTGTACAGCCGTTTGTAACTGAAATGTACTGGAGCCAATTCAATAAATTCAACTTTTACACGTGTATGTTACAAGTCTGGCCATTGAACAATGACTTGTAAAGTAATCGTGTAAATTTTTTTTATTGAATCGTCCCCTGGAACATTGTCTAAATTAAAATGCAATTTAAATGCTGCACAAACTAACAATTTTCAGCTGTTAGAGTTGTGATCAAAAGTACAACTCACTCCGCTCCAATCTTTTGAAATTGACCGATTTAGCTTGTGCATCTGGGCCGGGTTGTTTGAAGCCAATGGTAACGTTATTCCTAGGATAGCACTAACTCTGTAATTGTACATTTTACCCCTGGGTTAGCGATTTAACCCTGGGATAGAGCTTACCCTTGCTTCGAACAACCGGGCGGTGGTGTCCCAATTCAGATCATGTGACAACCTTCCGGATTCACTTAAGTCGAGCGTTTATAACATTAGCCCCTGGCTCGGGAGATTGGGTGACCACTCCCCACGTTTATCGACGTTAAATAAATTATTGTATCCTATTGTATTGTATTCACTGCTTTGTTCCCGAGATCTATAAATTTATGTATTACCTCTTAGCTTGGGATACAGAAAAACAAAACAAAAGCATTACTCAAGGGAAAGATCAGTTACCTGAATTGGGACAACATATGTTCAAGCTAAATCGGACAATTGCGACGGATTTTTATTCATTTAGCTGAAAAGAAAGCGTAAAGAAAGATCTAGATGGTTTACAAAATTTTCAATGAAAACAGAGAGCTACCGCGCATCAAATGCTTTACATAAAACTAGAAAGTGAGTTATTAAGTGAAGCCGTGACAATCATTTTGGGCATGGCACTCCTAATGTTTGGGTAACGTGCCAAAATCTTTAGGAGTACCGTACCCAAGTTAGGAGTACCGTACCCAAGTTAGGAGTACCGTGTCCAAGTTAGGAGTACCGTACCCAAGTTAGGAATACCGTACCCAAGTTAGGAGTACCGTGTCCAAGTTAGGAGTACAGTATCCAAGTTAGGAGTACCGTGTCCAAGTTAGGAGTACAGTATCCAAGTTAGGAGTACCGTACCCAAGTTAGGAGTACCGTACCCAAGTTAGGAGTACCGTACCCAAGTTAGGAGTACCGTACCCAAGTTAGGAGTACCGTACCCAAGTTAGGAGTACCGTACCCAAGTTAGGAGTACCGTACCCAAGTTAGGAGGTTAGATTGAAATGGTTAGATGTTATTCAAATATTATTCAGATAAATAATAAAAGCTTGAAAAATTAGCTGCGGCAAAAGTGCCTGGACGCCTTATAAAACCCAATTTATCTCTGCCCGCGAGATGTCGTCATCGATTAGTCATTGATAAAAATAATAGTAAATTAGTATAAAACACAAGTGTAAAGCCATTTGCAAGACATTTCCAAGCGTTCCACAATATACCAGTTTCAATCGAAAATTACCGCTGTACAGGATCGAGGACGACAGGTGCATTAAGCAGTGCCAGCCTCATCTTGGTGATAAACATGAGGTGGACTGTTCAATACGATAATTAAAATGAAACCAACGATGTGTTAAATTAGTCTATAATCGACAGAGCTGAATAACAAGGGCGCATGCGCGAGTTGACGCGTAAATCGGCGGGATTTTTTTCGTAAACACTCAACCTCGTGACCAGGGTCTTCTCGGTCAGATCCAAGATGGCGGATACTCTCGGAGTAGCCGCCATCTTGGATCTGACCGATAAGACCCTGGTCACGAATTGCAGCAGCACTTGTACTGGCTTCTTTTTAACATTTAAAACCTCTACCGCGATTTTATAACTGATTAAAGTTTTTTTGCGCGAAAAGTACAAGCCGTCGGCTTTTTCTGTACATTGGATTGCGCATACGAAAGAGGTATATTGTTGGAGTAACAAAAACATATTTCTATAAATTTGTGAATAAGTCGTGGTAGCGTTGAAATAGGCTAATTTCGAACTCTTGTGATCAGGGGATTAACTAAAGTTCTGGTATTATATTCCACAGAACATCGACAGGGTACTCAAAGCAATAGAGCAACATTTGAAAGCAGCCTATTGCCATATATTATTAGGCGTGGATCGGCTAGTATTCTTGTGGAAAAACTGGCTTAGGATTGTGATTTTCCTTTCGAAAGTCAGTACCTCGGAACAAAAATAGAAATTGTCTGAACTAAGCTGCAGAGAAATGGTGCTTTGTGAATCTGGATTATCAAATGTGAATCATTTTGATAATTCATTCTTCGCCACCAGCGCACAGCGCTGGCAGAAACGATTAATCGTTATCTTGGTCATCATTGTTACAGTGGAATAATTAAAGAAGGATCAAAACGTGTAATAGAAAACGAAGATAAAAATTGCTGCGCTCAGTATCTTGCAAATGACTGTACTTTTTAAAATATCGAAAAGCAATGTAGAAAATTTACAACGCAAAAAGGCGGCCAGCATTAAATGATTTAGACAAAATTAAAGTAATTAAAGAAATAAAAAACGCGTAAAAAAGATAAAAAGATGCCATCGTAATCGGTACCTCCAAGTAGCACGAACCTTGCGGGACATCGTATTTCCACTTCAGGCTTCAAGTCAGTTCTGGCTGGTTATACATCACCAAGGTTAGGCCGGTATATATACATTCAACGTGTGTGATATATCACCAGTTATCGTGGACAATACTTATAGTAGAACTAATTGCCATGTCGTTCTATCAAAAATAGAGTTGGTTATCATGTGTCTGTGTTAGTTGTTCCAAATTTGGAAATAATTACTGAGTTGTGAAGTATATGCTTGTATGCTCGTTTCTTGTCTTGTTTAATTGATTGTCATTGTTCAGTGTTATGGTAACCAACACCATTTTTCGATAAACCTGCTTTACTTACAACCAAACAACCAATAGTCTCACAGGTGCTCTCCTATGCTGGCCCGCGGCCTGCCCCTAACTCGACATGCGCATAGCATTTGTGCGCGTCGAGCATCTGTTCCAGTTGTTCCCGTTCCGCATTCAGACAAGCAATATCGGATTCTAGTTGACTGTTGGCCGATTCTAATTCCTCCGACGCCTGAGGATAGTAGAAATACATTGTGAATTTCCATTAAGGATGGAAAAAATTAAAGTGTACATGTATTACAAAATATTATTCTCACGACCCGATTTCGGTAACAATGAACTGAAATAAAGCTGTTCTAAAAAATTAAGCTGTTCAGTCCGTAACAGTATTTTCCATCCACTAGAATCATTGCTATCCTTCAGTGTATTCTAAGGAAAAGTGACTCTTAAACAAAAGGAGGAAACGACTCTGAAAACTTCAGGTAAAATCAAGAATATCCTCAGCTTCATCACAAGGAATTCACAATGATATTTGAAGACATTTAAAAGTCATGGACGTCACGTTAAGAGAGACTTATTCTGTTACCTTCAGCAAGTTCTTGACATGGT
Source organism: Actinernus sp. WN-2022 (assembly GCA_030867875.1). Taxonomy (NCBI): domain Eukaryota; kingdom Metazoa; phylum Cnidaria; class Anthozoa; order Actiniaria; family Actinernidae; genus Actinernus; species Actinernus sp. WN-2022. The sequence continues at coordinate 83,465,392 of JAOWCC010001589.1, read as the reverse complement.
CCCTTCTCTTCGACCGACATTTTGATGCAGCGACTTTGTTTCTCTGCCGGCGAACTCTTCTTCTAACCTCTTCCTCTGGAGTCAGCTGTAGAACAATGGATGTTCATTTAACTTAGTAAAGCGAGTAGCCTGGATCAATCACGGTTTTTGGGAAACCCAGATTAATTACACATGTATACTCAAGGGAGGGGTGGGTGGATTAATTACACATGTATACTCAAGGGAGGGGTGGGTGGATTAATCCGGGAGTCTTCATATTTTGGACCTCATCTCCCGGTCTCCCGGTTAGAGGCCAAAATCTCCCGGATTATCGTGAATCTCCGACTACTGGACTAAATTAAACTTGGGAATGGGGGGGGGGGGGGGGGGAGGGGGGTCAAGCAGAAATACAGATACAGAGAGAGGGGGGAGGGGGTCAAGTTTTTAAAAAAATCTCTGGAAAAAATCTTAAGATTTCTTAACTTCGGGGTTTGGCATCTCTGTGATATTGATCAATGATTGTCAGGGTTCATTCTCGGGAAATGCTCTGACGAAGGGCCTCTGCTAGCAGACTCTCTCTCTCTCCAGATAACAATAAAAGCGAGAGGAGATGCTAGCACGTAAAACCGGCAGTTGCACTCCATGTTCCTTACACGTGGATTAAATCGGTCAATTTCTCTCGCGCGTGATTGGTTGAATGCGTCACGTGATGCGATATTTTCTCTCCGCGAGCGGAAAATATCAGCGAATACAACTCCTGTGAGCAGCGCGCGTCAAAGAACATATTTGAAGGATGATAACAACAATAACCTACAACGCGCGTGGCGTCGAAATATGCCCTGATATTTGTCCTTGGCAGGAGCTCCTGTACTTGAACATTATCTGATCCTCGAAGCTTCGCTCTCGGGAACTGTTCTCTTCTTGTTACAGATAATGTCTGCGGACGAAATATCATGGCATATTTCGATGCCAAAAGTAGGTTATTGTATTAATATTCCGTGCGAGGACAATTGTTAAATATTTCGACGCCACAAATGGGTTATTGTATTTGTATCACATGACAGTCACGTGCTACAGCCGGTCTCAATTCTACATGTTTTAAATATATATATACTCTTAATTCAAAAAAGCTTTTAATTCTCCAACCTTTTCATGCAATTTAAATTGTTATTCCCTTAAGTTATTTATGTGTGATTTCATAGGAAAACATAACTTTTATTATACTTTTATTATACTTTTATACATCATTTTTGGTGTGCGTAAAACTTCGTACAACTATGCATAGATTTCTCTCTCGGTAGAAGTTTTCCTTCGTGTTAGAATAAAAAAACTAACTAGTCAGGCCACTAGTTATAGCTGAATCAGTAATCACTCAAAGCGTTATCGACATCACCAACTATTCCGGTCATGACGATGTCCGGTACGTCAGCGGTTTTCCCTGTGAATACGCTTATTTTTCACATACCGAAGGCTTTTGACACTGACAATATTCATACGATCATATATGTTTCACAGTTGTAAATATTAGGTACATCGGACAATTGGAAAAAGAGCGTTTTTATTCTCCTGAGTGAGATGGAAATTGTGAGTTATTTTGGTTAACGCGCGAAAATTTTACCGAAACTAAAATATCTCATAGCTTTAACTACTGACCGAATGGACAGTTTAACAGCTATCCCAAAGCTCTATGCGGGAATACAAAGAGGGTGAATCGAGGAAGACATTGATATCAAACAAAGGCGAATTTACGTCATTTTGAAGGGATTTCGATGGAACTTTGTGGACGTGGATTCTTCAACTGGTGCATTTAAGTCCAAAAGGGCACTGAAGATAAATTGCAAACCTAAAGGCCTGAATTTTCGGTTACCAGCTACTTGGCTCTTCTAATACAAGAATATGTCGCGGCAAATGGAATATAGATGAAAGGCATTGAGGTATGGAGCTTTTAATTCTTCATGTAAGCGTATTTTCGTAATAATCAAGTTAACAGTATATGTATGGGGTCGTTTTACCAACATGGAGCAAGGCAAAGGGCAAAGGAAAAAGCATTCATGTGTTGTTTATTTTAACATAAACCGGAAGGGGATAACTGGAAAACTGTCTCGGCGGTCCGGCAAATCTGGATTGAAGATTACATTATTTTGCTTGAAAATTGATTTATGCTTCATACGTTCTTTGTAAAATCTGAGGACATTTTAGAGTCATTTATTTTAGAAACCGCTTACGTACCGAGGGCTCAATGTCCGAGATTTCTGGCGATGTGGCAGGAATAATTGTAATGTTTAACTCATACCGATCTCCGAGAACGGAATATAGAATGGAAAACGAGATTCTGTAAAAAGTGACATATAATTATTAGCGTACATGTAGGATTGCGTCAGTATCAACTGATAATAAAACTGATTGGAGTGAATTTGACTGTTCTGTGATATTTATGGTACCAGATATTTCTTACTTTCAGTGGTCTGTATACACTTACACCCTGTACATACTGCAACTTTTAATACCACACCAAACTATTCCGCTTCAAGGATTAATTGCGCTAAATTGAAGTTAGACTGGGACCAAATCTCTCGTACCCAGGGACCTTTACGCGCCTAATCCAAGATGGCGTCGTAGGTTACCTCGTAACCAGGGACCTTTAGGTGCCTAGCTGAGTTCGCGCATTCTCAGTTATGCGCGTCACTTCCATAATTGCCTCCATAGATCTATCGAATGACACTACGCTTCAGGCCCCGTTCGCATATATCTGAACAGTACTATTGTATATGCGGGATAACTCTCTTGAACCAGGCTGGTTGCACCTCCATAAGGCGGGCTAAATTAGCGCGGACTAAACGATGGGGATAGCGTGTACATACAACTTTATCGGCCTAGACTCTTCCACAGACCTCGCTCGGCCGCTGCACTTTCCCACGCAAACGGTCTATTACAGTGCAATGGTATCCCGATTTTGACTGGCTAGTCTATCCGCCTTGAAACCGTTGCTGCTATTGGTTGATGCATATTCTGCTGACTGGGCGACTTGTTTTCTTACTGCCAGCTAGTTCACAAAGAATGGAGGAAGAAGCATTTGAAAATACGGTATTTCTTTAAGCTATCGCTTTCTAAAATAAACCAGACAAAGATCGATACAGTGGCTGAAGTCAAAGCAGCTGTGCGACAGTGTGTTAGCAAGCCGGCCAAGTTGATATGTAAACTTTAGCAGTCTTTGATCGATCTGCTTGTGTTTGCCTCGCAATGCCTGCTGGATCCAGGATTTTCTGGACCCAGAATGCCTTGCAGGATTGTACTGTAACAGACCCTTTGCGAAGGAAAAGTGCAGCGGCCGAGCGGGATCTGTGGAAGAGTCTAATTTATCCCGGGCCTGAAACGGAACAGTTTACGGTGGATTTAAATCTCAATTGCAAGGTACGTCCTCGGTGACAGCGAGACATGCCACGAAATAAATACCTTATTATACAAATGCTAATGCTATTGTTTACCTCTTCCGCTTTTGTAGGGATTTTATACTCTGTCCTGGGGCAGTCCAGTCCATTGGCAGCGCGCTTGGACTCGATGACGTACCGCAGCTCCAGTTTAACTGGTAGATCAGCGATCTCGAAGTTTGGATCTACTGACAGTGCGTCCGTACAAGGATTCCCAGCGTTTCTGATGACCGATGGATCCATGTACACTGCGCTACCACCCTGGTAGGAGGAACAATGAAAGATGTCATGTAGTTGGTTGCCGTTGTACTGTTAATTTGTATTATAGACAGTGGACGAAACATCGCATGTCATTTCTATGTATTAGTTGGTCTGTACAATTCCGGATTGTGTACAGTCCGAAATCTTTTTCAGTTTACGGTGGATTCTTCAATTGTAAGAGTACCGTCTAGAACGTTCGAAGCTGTACCACTTCTTGTTTTCAAGTATTATGCATGCATATATAGTTATGGGAGGTTGACCCTTGGTGCTAGGACCAGCAGCAATGTTGTCGATTTGCAAAACAGTCTCCAGGGATTACAATACAATGAATATAGTCCAAGTGCTAGGACCACCAGAAGCATTGTTGTCGATTTGCAAAACAGTCTCCAGGGATTACAATACAATGAATATAGTCCAAGTGCTAGGACCACCAGCAGCATTGTTATCGATATGCAAAACAGTCTCGAGGGATACAATGAATCCGATACTGTAGGACACAATATCTGGCCTCTTGACCGTGCGTGGACATTTTCTATTTGATTATGTGGACTATAATTTTCATTGGAAAAGGACTATATATTTTTTTAAACACTGAAATAAATAATTGGGGTATTTTCATGAGATACACACACGCGAGATTTGCGCTCTTTCAATTATAACCTGTTTATGGCCCAAGCGCATAAAAAAGTGGATAACCGAGGATCCATAACTAACGGTACGGACCGAGCCAGTTTAATAAGATGTTTATTATATTACTCAAAAGTATTAAAAACAAGCTGAGCTTAAAGTTTACGGTCTGTCACGTCATAACTCACGAAGTTAACTAGCCATAAGAAAGGTGGTAAATGAACAGTGCGACACCACGAACGATAAGTATATTTGGCGCGAAATTATATCATGAGAACTGATTTTCTCAAAACTATAGCGACCAATCACAAGATAGCACCCGTGACATCTGTCATATTACCACACATCGAGTAATAAGATTGTTTATGTCGTCTAATTAACCTTGCTAATGAGATAATTAAGTAGTTTTTTCTCTTAGTGGGGAATTAAATACATTAATCATTTCGAAGATGTGTAAAAAGGATTCATTCAGTAAGAATTTATTTATCTTATAAAGCCCGCAATAATTAAAGTTTAGGCCAAATGAATGGAGGTTTACTCTTTTATGACATGCATCTCCACTGAAAAATTAGCCGAATGTAAAGAATATATATGTTTAAATAAACAAATTAGCCCGAGAAAACAGCCTCGTCTCGTGGCGATCAGTTCACAAAATGAACTCATAGTCAAATTAGTTTTGTTTTCACGAATCGGAAGAGAAGAACTCTAAAGCCTTAGATTTTCTGTACGTTTTGTTTCCTATTTTGTTAATATGTATTTAATTATTTCTTCTTGTGTTTGACAAGGTAAATAGACAAACGAGCTTTTGTTGTTTAGAACAGGTGGTCTTTTACCTGCTGTCAGGAAAGGAAAGAAAACACATACAGATAACTTCTGGTGGTCTAGCGAGGCTTTTGCAGACCTGGAAATGTACCCGTTTTTATGCACACATGGAAAATAACCCTAGATTAATTTGTACTTCAAAGAAAAAAAGACACATAACTTAGCTGGAAGAACGGATAAGTACTTCTTGCAAAAAGTACTCGTACACTCCACAAGCATGTCATATGCCATGATTTTTTCCCTGATGATCTTTCGCGGTATTCATGACAAAACTTCATAGAAACACTGGAGCTCAAAGATTGTAAGTAATCTGAATTAAATATTATTAATGCCTCTCTGTGAGTTTCTGCAAGTTTTAATTTAATACAATACGTTTAGAATGCCTTACTTATAATCGCTTTTGTTATTATTCAAATCGATTATCGCCGGCACACGTTTCACAAGATACCAGCTCGAAGATCCACACAACATGTGCGTTCATAAAGTGGAAACTAAAGAGATCATTGATGTGTCTCAGATCCCTGTAATGATCGAAGAATATACTTAGAGAACTAAGGTCGATGGGCCCTGGCTGATCAAGCGATTCTAAATCTAAATTAAATTGTCGAATCTTCCTCGGTGTATAAAAGACTCGTGGGCTGGGCGAAATGCAAAGCTCAATAGTAGAATAAATAACTTCAATGAGGACTGTTTGTTTTTAAAGCTCACCTGTGGTACAAAGGAGTACTCCATCCCGCTAATCCAAGAATATTAAATTTCCAGTTTCATGCGCGGCTGATTTGGAATGGTCCTCGTGTGCTGTGCTTTGGTCTATTGCACCTTGTGAAAGGTTAATATATACCCACTCTGACGACATACTCAAAAAGGGTTCTCACTCAAGGAAGAAGCCTATTTGGGTGCTGATGACATTACTTATGGATGATCCGTGCTCTTCTTTGGCTTCTTGACGCGATCTCTGTCAATCAACACAAGCATTAGCCAATCACAGGAGAGAACCGTGGGGTGTGTCCGCGGAAATCCTTCGGCTTTTTAACAAACAACCACCGTTTGTTGATTTGGCATGGATTTATCAAAGCAAAACTTGCTGAATTTTCTTTTTCAATAAGTAAGGTTTAGTTAAGTGTTAAAGCTCAGGCCAGAACAGATCAGGCAAAGCTTAAGGTTTTAAAACGGCAATTGAAGTTGTATAAAAGTTTCACTTATCTTTGTATATTAACTCAGAACGTTTTGACTTCGATAGCATGTCAAAATTAGATTTTCCTCGTTTTGAAAAATCAGTTCTTCGACAGTCTTAGTGTCTTAATTTAATCTCTGGCGGCTGAGCCTACCAATAATTGCATATGAGCGTTTTTAAATGATTCTTGAACATCATTTTAAACGCACATGCTGTTCGATGAGACTAATTTTGAGATAAAAAAAGTATTTAAAACTTTACAGGAGATTCTCCGCTTTCAAGCCCATAATATCCCTGTTTCAATTTTAAATTTGCAGCTTAATTTAGACTGATATTATTGCTTAAAAAAATAAAATCGCCTCAGGATTAATTCTGATCTGTCAAACAAAATATTATCACTGCCAACGTGTTGTACTTTAGATTATGGGCGCGCATTTTTGGGATAATTATTCCAGCTATTCCTATAGAGTACCTCGAAATTCTGCAGATACCCTCTTCTAAAATGTGGAAAGTAATCGCTACTTTTAGTAAATCCCTTAGGAATTATTTTTGGTGTTTGATGATGGAAATAAGATTGGTTTTCGGTGTATGTTCTTTTTATGGAATACCTTTGAATACATGTATGTCACAAAACGTGGCCATTCAAATAAAATTAACGGTATGATCAAGACAATTTAGTTATGTAACATAATGTTAAAAATGGTGAGAGAATCTGTTGCAATTTACGCTTACCAAAGTGGCAAATTTGAGACCTCCAGAAGTCACAACTTTATCAATAGAATTTGACGGAATTTCTCTCCACGTTGCGTCACTGAATCAGAAGTTCTTGTTCTTCTAACTGGCTAAGTTCTATAGCATTATTTTACAATAATCTTAATTCCATTTTTTTTCACATGTCTTTTGTTCTTTGTACTTTTGTGGGTGATGTTTTTGTGCTAGCAGTCCATGCAGGCTCACTGGTTTTCGTGTTTTTCTAAGAGCAACTGGTACCTGTAATGAGTACGGCACTAACAATCTACCCGCACAAATGTAAGACACATCCACCTGGTAATTTTAATGTCGATTAGTTAAATGTTTCCCCATCAACTAGCTTGAAATAAATGTGTTTTTTGGGCAAATACAGCGAAGAGCGCTTTTAAAATTTGTTGCCAGCGCCAGGTAGTCGATGATATCGAATGCTTATCGCCAGTCACTAGAAGAAAATCAATTCGTGATCAAAAAGCCAGCATAATGATTAGTTATAAAGGTCTCTGTCAACCAGTGTGTATTGCACGTATTTATTACAGTTATTATCCGGAAACATTCGAATATCTGCCCCCGGTATCTGCCCATTCGTTTGAGTTTCAAAAGTCACCGACATGCATATATTGAGCAACAATAAATAAAGCCTAATGAGTCTCATTCCTTCTGTGTTTTTTTTACGAGATTTTAGTGAGATCTACTGAATTTAATTTCGGGGATCTACTAAATGGCGGTCACTGGGACCTCGGCGTGCAATGCACACTGGTTGAAAGGGAACCTTTAAGATTGTAGGCTAGACTAGAATCTAACTGATTTAATCTTCATGGGGAGGGGAGGGAGTGAGAATCTAACTGATCTAATCTTCATGGGGAGGGGAGGGAGTGAGAATCTAACTGATCTAATTTTCATGGGGAGGGTAGGGAGTGAGAATCTAACTGATCTAATCTTCATGGGGAGGGGAGGGAGTGAGAATCTAACTGATCTAATCTTCATGGGGAGGGGAGGGAGTGAGAATCTAACTGATCTAATCTTCATGGGGAGGGGAGAGGAGTGAGAATCTAACTGATCTAATCTTCATGGGGAGGGTAGGGAGTGCGAATCTAACTGATCTAATCTTCATGGGGAGGGTAGGGAGTGAGAATCTAACTGATCTAATCTTCATGAGAAGGGAGGGAGTGAGAATCTAACTGATCTAATCTTCATGGGGGGAGGTCTGAATGTAATTGATGAAATCTTCATGGGGAGGGGAGAGGAGTGGGAACTTAACTGATCTAATTTTTATGGGGATGGGGAGGGGATGGAGTGAGAAGCTGAGTACTTATCCATCTAGTATATTGAATTCCATCTGAACCGTTTAGACTTGAAGAGGAGGGAGCTGCTTAACCTGAGATGGAAGAGCATTTTGTTCTTTCGCCTTGTATTTAAATACATTCGATCAGTCAGTCAGAATGTTTTATAAGAATTTAGTAGCCTTCTTAGCGGTACTTCTGTATTTTTTTTCAGGCAATGTGTTTTCGGAGTGGGCTAACTGTGACGCGCGGTCAAAATGGGCAAGGAGAAAAATTACCGCGCGTCACAGGTATCCCACTCCGAAAAAACCTTGACAAAATAAGGGTTGTCCCATGCCTTAATAGTCGCGGCTAATCTCGTACCCATATCTCCCACGGTTACAAAACATGGGGTGGGATCTAGGTACGTGCGGAGAAAATCGCACGTGTACACACTGTTGCACAGGTGACGCGACCAGCGACAGCGAGCTGAACAAATCCCGGAACAAATATGAAAAAAAAATACAACAACTGAATACGGAGTTGTCACACCCTAAAACGTTTTCCCGCGACGCGACGATAGCGTATCTACTGAGCTATAACTATAGATTAGCTCATAACTAGACTAGCTCTTAACTAGACTAGCACATGGTAAAACTGGACCTCTTCCATGGGATGGAAATTTCTTGGAAAGTAAGAATGAAAAGTCCGAAGACTACAGCAAAGCTGACACACAGCATAACACCCCAACACAAAGTACTACGCTGTTAGCTAGACCCGACACGAAAAGCGCTCGGACTAGATTGCAGCCACAAACAGCTGTTTCGTCCTTATTAGAACTCGTCAGCATGGCATAGCAAACAATACGGGCTTCGGTGACACTTCGCCGTAGTGCTTTGTGTTGGTGTTTTACGCTGTGTGTCAGCTTTGCTGTGGTCTTCGGACTTTTTATTGTTAATCGTTTATCTTTTCATTGTTTTGGTCCTCACTTCGGTTCCATTAAGTCACACATCACATGTAACACAAGTAACGTTATCTACATGGTACAATTCAATCGCTGTCGCTTACAATACATCGGTGAAACTAAACGACGGCTCAAAGACCGATTTAATGAACACAGACGAGCAGTTGACAAATTTAATATTAAATCTAAACCCACCACAGTTTCTGAACGTTTCCTTTCCTGCTCTAACCATTCTAATACTGACATGCAACTTATCCCCTTAGAAATAATTTATTCTTCGCGAGACTCAATTCGTAAAACCAGAGAGTCATATCTTATCGATATCTCAAATCCATATTTTTACTTACATCATTTCCTTTTTCCTCTTAGATTGTGTAATCACCTTCATATTTATACTTGCCATTGTGAAATATTCATTTGTAAAATCTACCTGAAGAAGGCTGGTTTGGCCAGCCGCAATATCGTAGATTTCTCAATATATATGTTGTTCGATCAGCTTTTCTGTAGTCCTTGGACTTGTTTACTTATTAGTATTTTTGGCTGATCAGATCTCTCCGACAGAATTGTCGTATACGTTTTTGCTATTTTTTATTATTCGTAAATTAAAACGCTGATGAATTTGTTCAAAAAGTATTTCATAACGAATTCTGACCACCCCCTACGTTTTTAAACAAAGCATATGACACACCGCAGCGAAACGGTATGCTCCGCTGGCCAAAAGAATGAAGGCTCTGCTATCAAATACAAATTACCGAGGGTTTCAACTTTTTTGTAAATAATTTTATAACTTAGTAAACTCATAGTGAATTACAAATTAAAAAAACTTCAACCTGTTAAAATCTTAGGCTTATCTTTTAAGTAGTTTTCTTATTTTTTGACAAAACAGTTCACAAATGGATACTTTTAAGCAGAAATGTTAAAATCACGGTACGTGGCTGTTGTTTCGTTTCAGTTTTCGCGGGAAACTGGGGGCGGCCGCGCGCCGACAAGAAATAGCAAATACGCATGCGCGTGACGTTATGCCGCGGTGTGACTTACGGTACTATAAAAACTAGTACGGATAGACCTTCAGGACAGCTACCGGTGAAATATTTGATCAAGCACAAGGGGAAGAAATAGGGAGGAATAATGCGAGAAGATAGTGATAGGATCCAACATTGAGGCGTTTAGGACAATACAACTCGATCTTCAGCGTAGATTGTTTTATTCGTATGCTTGCCATTCAAAACTAATATGTATGACAACGTATGAATTATTCTCATCGGAATAATAACAATGTTATTAAATACCATTTTAAATGTTTGCGCATATAAATACATGGTAGACTTAGGGATATGCCAGTCGATAATTCCAAATAAATATGAAACGCTTCACTCGTACCTTTATAGAACGGATTTCGTATGAGGCAAGTTACGGTAATGATTTACGACACGGTTACTGTACGACTTGCCATGACGGTGAAATGGTTTCCCATTGTTTTTGTCTTTCTTATCCAATCAAATTACAGAGTTACGGTACAGTGTGTTACAGTTCGGTAAGGCTACGAACATGCCGTATTTTTGTACCTACTTTAGACTCAACGTAATCCACGATGCAAAAATGATGGCGGTTTCATATTGCCCTTATAATTAATCAAATATTTTCTATCGCGCGCGATTGGTGGAATCAGGTCACGTGATCCGATAATCCTCTCCGCCAGATAGCATTAATCAGTGATTAGGATAGCCCATCCGCCGTCTATTGGCAAACTCACCATCTGATTGGTTAGCAATGCGCCGTCTCTCGATCGATAGGCGGCAGCGCGCGCAGACTAAACTCACTTTAAAAATCGTGTTTTTTACGAGCGAGTTTTATTTACAGTTTTCTCGATCGCTAAGTTGATAGAATGGTTGCTTGGTTACGCTAAAACAGTTCTCGCTCTTCGTTTCTATCGACTTTGATAATACATTCGGGGCTGCGCACCTCACCACCTATAGGCCGATAGAAACCTCGAGCTCGCAGTCAGGTACGACACACACTGCAACACTGCGCGCAATATTGCCACCAATTGTTGTTCACACTGCAATTTGTTGCGCACAATGTTGCCGAAGTAGAACTCGATCCTACTTCTGCAATATTGCCGGCAATATTGCGCGAGCGTGTCCGTATCTTTATTGTTACATAAACCCCCATTGAGAGACGCGCACGCAAGGGTACCGGTAATTAAATGAAAATATTTTAAGGGTTATAAAGGCAATAATCTACAGCGTGACTTTAAAATATGAACTGATAATTACATTGCCCTGTTCCTCAAAACTCAGCTATTTTACTTGTATTTTTATGGTTATAAAATTAGTTTTTACCGCAACTTTATAACTGACATATTCAAGGTTTGCGCGCGCAGCGTATTGTAAATAAGAGTAAAACTCGCCATGGCCATCTTTTCATGCACGGTGGATAGTAGCGAGAAAACTAGGGATAATATGCAAAGTGAGGACAAACGACGCAACATCGCGTGCAACACTCCAGGTAGTGGACACAAGATGCAACATTGCGTGCAACATTACCAGTAACACTCCAGGCAGTAGACACACGACGCAACATTGCGTGTAATATTGCCGGCAACACTCGAGGCAGTAGACACACGACGCAACATTGCGTGCAATATTGCCGGCAACACTCCTGACAGCAGACACACGACGCAACATTGCGTGCAAGAATGCTGGCAACATTGCCGGAAACATTGCGTGCAACACTCCAGTCAGTAGACACATGACGCAACATTGCGCATAACATTGCCGGCAACACTTGAGGCAGTAGACACACGACGCAACATTGCTGGCAACACTCCAGGCAGTAGACACACGACGCAACATTGCGTGCAAGATTGCTGGCAACACTCCAGGCAGTAGACACACGACGCAACATTGCGTGCAAGATTGCTGGCAACACTCCAGGCAGTAGACACACGACGCAACATTGCGTGCAACATTGCCGGCAACATCCCTGGCAGTAGACACACAACAAGGGCAAGGGCACTCTTGTAATTTATATATGTGGAGGTACCGGATCCGGGTTTTTCATAAAAATATGTGGAATTCTGGGTTATAGTCGATTCAGAATAATCAAACAGGGAGAAAGTCCAGGCTCGTTATCACACAAACGGTGTTATTTTTCTCGTAAAACCGGGTCCAGTTCTGGAGCCCATGGCCGCACATTTAGTTTTGTTACGATGGATTAGGTTGCGTACAAAAATCCTTCATAATAGTTTATCCAGTTCAAGGCCTCAGGTTATTTATCTTCACTAGTCTGAGTGATTGAAGTAGCGCATTTTAGTATGACTAAATAAATAGTACATCGATAATAAATATTTCGGCTTACTACTTTGCCTGGCAAATACAACATGCATTTCATACGGAAGACCCGTAGTCGTCAAAGAATAAGATATGCTTGTGTTAGAATATAAATTTCGACGGATTCAGCAGCAAAGCTGTTACCGTTATAGATTAATCAATGTCGGCGGGAAAAGGTTTTAGAATTCCCCTTCTTCAGCGAAGTACATACTAACTGGGCTAAAAAAGATTTCTGAAATTATGACAAAAAGACACCAGGGCCCGATTGTTCGTAGCAAGGGTAAGCGCTAACTCGGGGTTAAATCACTAACCCGGGGTTAAATCACTAACCCGGGATTAAATCACTAACCCGGGGTTAAATCACTAACCCGGGGTTAAATCACTAACCCGGGGTTAAATCACTAACCCGGGGTTAAATCACTAACCCGGGGTTAAATCACTAACCCGGGGTTAAATCACTAACCCGGGGTTAAATCACTAACCCGGGGTTAAATCACTAACCCGGGGTTAAATCACTAACCCGGGGTTAAACTGTACAGATTACAGAGTTAGCGCTAACCTAGGGTTAAATCACTAACCCGGGGTTAAACTGTACAGATTACAGAGTTAGCGCTAACCTAGGGTTAAATCACTAACCCTAGTTAAACTGTACAGTTTACAGAGTTAGCGCTAACCTAGGGTTAAATCACTAACCCTAGTTAAACTGTACAGTTTACAGAGTTAGCGCTAACTTAGGGTTAAAGTTCACCTTGCTTCGAACAGCCCGGTCCAGAAGAGAGGCCCTGTCAGAGGGGTCTGAATAATCCGTAATCCTGGGTAAATTTTTGAAATAATCCGTATCCCTATTTTGTAAACGCAAATATCCGTAAGTCATCGATCTGATAATAATCCGTAATCCTAAAATCCAACCCATATCATCCGTAAACTTTTTATTTAGCTGCCAATAATCCGTAACCCTAATAATCCGTAATCCTAAAACCCTAACAGGGCCTCAGAAGAAGAAACAAAGAGGTTCCTATTTATGAAATAAATTAAGGGAGTATCCTAAGAACGCGCGATTTCATTGGCTTATCTGCGTGCTTGATTTTCTTATAATGCAATGCTCGAGAATTTCTTTCCGCGTAGATCAAATTATATATTATAAAACAAATAGAAGATGTCCTATTTAACTATTTAAGCAATAGACCACACATTTCAATGTGTTTACTGGCGAAATAAAGCACTTGGGATGTTGGGAGAACACAAGAAATGCTTGAAAATCACAAGCCGATGGCTTTTATGATATAACTACGACACAACGCAAGCAGGCGTGCTGATCTCTATGTGTTTACCAGCACAATAGACCATATATCTTTGAGTCTATAAGTCAATCAGAGCGCTCGTACTATCTGGGTCATATTATAAAACAAAATAATGCACTTTCGAGGTCTTGAAACGCTGCTTAAATGTACTCGCGCGCGTTCCGCTCGAGCATCCGCAATTTTTCAAGACCTCGACCGTGCATTATTTTGTTATAGAACATGGAGAACGATCTTTTATTTGTTTAAATGAATTACCTACCAGACTTAGTTTTCATATTAACTGCTATCTTAAATTTACTGAAAGAAACCAGCAATGGACAAAAACTATTAACAACTGCTGACGGGAAAAGGCGACACGAACCAGCTAAGAACAAGCGGTGTCGTTTAAACCTCTTCTTTCGCGGCACAATAAATTAAAGCACATCTTAAAAGTTAGCGCAGTTGGAATCAAGATTATAAAACAAAACAAAGTCAAGCTATGAGTAAGCCAGCAACCCATGCATGCTAATATAAAAGTGAAAATTAAGTAAATAAACAGTGTTCTTCCATTTTTGTCTCTGAAGAGAACTTTCTGTTCGTTAACCAAATAGATCTGCAATGTATCAGCCTTTTTGCTTGGTTCAGTGTTTTCCTCTCATGGGAACCTTAACAGTACGAAATTCACATACCAGGCACTGCGATGCTGGCGTGTACTCGCAAACGGATGTGATACTTTGACGGATTTCGTGTCCTTATTGCGCTGAAAGGTAGGGACCGCAACGATCTGAAGTCGTTCCACTTCCGGCAAAACAAGGTATATCTAATCGGTACTCTTATTAAAGGTGCTGTGTCATGGTTTTGCGCATGTCTGGAGTCCATGTTCGATTAGTGGCTGTTAATTGGCTAAAAGCAGTTAAACTCCCCTCCCTAAATGCTTGATTGAAATGATATTCAATATTTTCCTTAAATACTAGATCTACACATAGTTTATAAGTCATTTTTGCATATTTGCTTTGATTTTAACATCCCACATGTGCATGAGGTTCGTCAGTTCATATAATTATGTAAATTGCTGAAGATAGCTGTTTTCAGCTTGGACTGCGAAGCCTCTTGCCGTGACACAGCCCCTTTAAGTACGAGTGTTTGTGTATTCTTCGGTGCCTCATTTTCCACCTCAGGCTGATGACAGTGTGACAGATTTCGCTGTTTGGTAAGAAACGGTACGAATTCACATACCAGGCACTGCGATGATGGCGTGTACTCGTAAATGGATGTGATACTTTGACGGATTTCTTGTGCTGATTGCGCTGAAAGGCACAAGGCACCGCAGCCGATGATGTATTACATCATGATCTATGAGGCAGCCATTCATCTCCAAACAATAATGCCAAATCCAAAGTTTCCAATAGTGAGGAACAATTTCCGTATTTTCTCCTCAACCCCTTGTCGTATTTTCACTGATCTGAATTTTCTCGGAAACTGTAAATAAGTATATACGAATTCATAAAGATTGCAGAAAGGAGATGGTACTCCAGTAGAGCTAAGAGAGATTTCCCATTACAATATCAATTTCCAAGCCTTAATTTCATTTGCTTCTTTCTGAAGTTTCCGTTGTAGTCCTCAATTTATAATTACTATTCAAATGCGCTTCGAATGAAATAGCTGTAACCTTTGCAGACTTAATCATGCACTATGATCCATTTGGCATTTAGCAATAATAATAAAACATGCAGCCGTCAAATGTTGTAATTATCTACGCTTGCGGTGCTTTCTTCATTTTCTTTCACTCTTAGCTTCTCGAATCCTATATGATATACACGAGTTACTCTTTTGATACGACATCGATCAACTCCACATCCACATGCATAAATTTGTGGCAAGCGTTTCCGTTTACAACGACGCAATAACGAAGGCCACCATTTTCTGCTACCACAAATTGGGCGCACAATTTTGCGGCATTTTCAAGATTTTTCCGAATTTCTCTCCTTTCTTTTCCTCTCAGTGTGTCATCGGTAGTTTCATCTCCTCGTTGTTGTTTCCATGACTACCTCCCGCGTGTCTGGAGCAGCTATGTGAGTCCAACATAAACTCAAGTTGTTTTATTTCATCGTGTAGCTTGGAGATCTGACTTTGGAGGGAGTTATTTTGTACTTCAAGTGCTTCGGAAACCTAAGATGGCAAAACAAGAAATAATAGCTAGAGTAATAATAATAGATACGATAGGCAACTAGTTCCTGTAAAAACTAGTGTTGGTCTGCGTCGGCGGGGAAGATAAAATAAAATAAACACTGGTTTGTAATCAACTAAAGTCGATTGAGGTATGCTAACCGCCGTGGAAAGCGAGTAGCAACTATTTATATAGCGCTGAATCCATTAATTGTCCTAAGCGCTTTACAAGAGTAAGTTAAAAAAAATTATGGCTATACATTATGGCTATACGAAGGGCTAACGCTCGAAACGTCAGCTGCTACTCGCTTTCCACGGCGATTAGCATACCTCAATCGACTTTAGTTGATTACATTCCAGTAATAATAATAGACACTTAACGTTAGGTCCAAAGTATGACAAAAATAATGTCAAAGATTGTAGTTTTTGAAGTTTGGGTTTCCTGTGGCGGAAAAAGGAGAGCACTGGGGCCGAGAGGAGGGGAAAATTAAGAAAACTCATTCCCTCCCCTTACTCGCTTCAGTCTCTCTCCTCCTCACCACAGGTAACCCAATCCTGAAAAGTTGCCTGCGGAAGAGGCTTTCTTAGAAACTATGGCTAAAATGTTGTCGCACACTAAGCAGCTTGATAGTGATAACATTAGTAAAGGTAGTTTATTGGATAACCTTCTTGGATCAGAGTTGTACGCTGAATAGGACTTCTTCAGGACTGAAACAGTCACGTGCTGATATATCACTTAATAACCAATGAATTCATGATCACCTTCACCCGGTGGCCATCTCGGATTTAAAGCGAGGCAATTGTTTGCTTTTGCGAGGCTAACCTCGTTCTGATATCCTTCAGTGCGAGGCTAAGCTAGCAAAATCAAAGGATTGCCTCCCTTTGAAGCCAAGATGGCTGCCAGGTGAAAAGAGTGAATTGCAGTTGTGATCCCATTGGAAAGGCGAAACTGGATGAGTGGCAAACAAACTTTAAACGCTGTTTAGAATTCAAATATCGACAATCGTTTGGAGGTGGAAACTAGTCGTTTATAAACAGGTTTTGCTCATAACCACCGATCTCGTACAAATGCATTTAAATATATGAATTAAGATTGCCATCCAGTACAACCACGTGATTGCATTCCTGCATGCAAAAGGCCCATTACAAGGTGCTTACATAAATAAGGACAATGTCATAAAATCGTTAATAATAATCGATTAAAAACGTACTGCATTTATATGTATGTCACAAAGTCTTACAATCGCTCAATGCGCACTATTGGTCTACATTCATGTGTGCACCCACTTATGTACACAAAGATTAAACTAGTGATAACTTTATGTGACTGTTCACTCCATACACATATACGTAAAGTGACTCCAGACTCGATCGGTAATGTACGAATCAGTTATCAACAGTGTGGACTACCTGAACTAAGCTGCGCACGTGCTGTTTTCGTTTCTGTCGGCATTTGGATGCAGCCACTTTGTTTCGTTCTCTTCTGAGCTTTCTTCTCTCTCCTTCTTCTGGTGTCACCTGTTTCGGTGTTAAACAGAAAAAGCGCATTTAATTATTTAATACTATTTGCTTTTCTAGCTGATCCATGTGGGACTTGTTGCGGTGTTATATATGGTTAAATAAACCAGTTTCGAAGTCGAAAATTATCGCTGAATGCAATAACTACAGACGTACGCATTTGCTCATTCTTAGTCTCACTTTGAAGTCAAACATTTATAAATACCAGACTAACAGTGAGCAAATGGCTCTGTAGCCATGGAGTACAGCGGTAATTTAGAATACGAAACTAGTACATTCGCACCTTAAATGTCGCAAATATTTGCATCGCAAGCCCAGATTTTCTTTTTTGGCTTATTTTCGTTTGCGATGTTAAACAGTACTGTAAGTGATTTTACATGCTTTAGGAGCAACAGCAAGAATCTATATGTTTAAATAGTAGACTCTTCCTTACTGAAAATGATTACAAATATATTTGATCACGAGGAACACTTAAACCGAACTAGCTGAACCAAAACAACATTAAAAACAGCGAGCGAGCAAGAAATGACTTTATGGTATAAAAGGTCTCATGAAGTGGAAAAACATGATTACACCCATCGAAGGCCAGACCTAGTACAACCACCTTCAGTCAGTTTCGAAGCTTAAAAAGAACCTACAACCACTATCGGCGTGAAATGACTAAAGTGAAAAATGTCGAACTGATACAGCTTCTTTGATCAGTACAAATGCCATCACTATTAACTTGAAAAGTTGTTAAAACAAATCAGTTGTGATGTTTCTCGTGTTCAGTTTCTGTATATAGTTGTGTGGTGATGTATTTGTATTATAGGAGGCGGTTCTGGGCTCAAGGAACTGCAGGACTACAAACAATCAACTCTCAGGGTCTAAAGAACTAAATAAGAAGAAGGCGCTGCCTTGGCGAAACAACCGCCGGGACATCACACTACAAATATCCGACAAGACGTGATGCTCTAAGGGACCATTCATTATTTATGCCTGGGGGGGGGGCTGGCAAGAATGAGGGGGGGGTCATCAAAAATTCAAGAGCATGAGAGGGGGGGTCACAGAAAAAAATAAGCATAGAAGGGGGGGGCTGTCTATATTTTTGGGTGCATTTCCAGGCATCTAAGGGGCCGCAATTTTCAAAATTTCCCCCCATGGGAGCATCCCCGGACCCCCCCCCCCCCCCCCCCCCCCAGAAAAATACCTTGCTTTATTAAATAGTAATCAGCCAATCCAATGAGAAACATACAGAGCACCTAATGCAACCACCATTCAATTGTCTTGCCTAATATTTTGTTTGCCTCATCTTAATTTTGAAACTCCATTAGTAAAAAAATATCATCTAGATCCATCTGAAATTAATTAAAGGTAGGTTTGGGTGCATTTCCAGCGATCTCAGAAACCTTAATTTCAAATTTTTTTCCCCGGACCCTCTTAGTCGAGCCGATCCACATAATGTTCAGTCCGTGTTTAGTCCTCTGTAAATGTAAAACTGTGAACAGTGTGAGGGAGGGGGGGGGGGGGGGCTCTATATTTTTCAGAATTGTGTGCGGGGGGGTTATGAAATTTTTGTTGTTGTTTAGAACGAATCTTGCCAGCCCCTCCCCAGGCATAAATAATGAATGGTCCCTAACCATGTAACTGGGACGCTAATCTGTTGGTCCCTCGTCGTTCTCAAGTTTTTCAGTCTTTCCAGATTGTCATGAGTTAGTTACTCTAGTATATGTAAGAAACCAGATTTGGGAGGGATGTTAGGTTAGGAGTGGAAATAATATAAAAATGTAACACACCATCTCCATAAGATGAGATTCGGAGCCGTGCAAAGAAGCCTCGTAGATGTATTCTACGTCCACCTCTGCGGCGTCGTCAATAGTGTAGAACGGTTCATTCTTCACCGACATGTCCAGGACGTCGTAGTCATCCGGCACAGTGTCTAGACAAATAGACGCCGACCCCACCGCGACTCCGCCATTTCCTACAAACGGCGCCAGACCAACCGGAACACCGTCGTTCTGGAAAAGCATTTGCTTACATTAGTTGGGACCAACCTTTAAATAACGTGAATTTGTTGAATTCCAGTCAAAACTAGAGAATATTAAGCTACCGATAAAATAAGGCTATAATAGTAAGCAAGAGTGGTTGAAAAGTACATCAGGTTGTGGCTAATGCAGTTCTTTTGGCTTCCAACTGAGATCAATTTGGATTAATTATATCAATTGAATTCTTTTCGGCAAAATTTCCCCAAAACTTGACGCCAGCACGACTCGGAATTATAGCGCAATATTCCTTTATCTTACCTTTATTCTTCTTGTATCACGATTCTCAGTTTACTGTCAAAGTTCTCCAAATTGCGTGTTTTATTTTATTTTGGCCAAGACAATACCCGTACCGGAACGGGTACCGGCTTATTTTCGTCTCAGTTGGACCATAAAAATCCCTGAAAGGTCGAATTTACCAACCGTGAAATGGGCATGGACTCTAGCTGGGTTTATAACACCCAAAGGTTTTCGTTTTACTCCGAGAAATCCAATGCATTTGTTGGCGTTCGAGAACGCGATCCAATGAACTCATCTGGTGTTTAAAAAACATGATCTAACCGCCACTCTTGGAGCCGAGACCCGGTGAGAGGGTAGTACGATCTCGAATTTGAATACGTGTGATCGTTGAACTCCTTAAAGCTGCAGTTGTTGTATCTTACCTGGGCTGGCGGTACTAGCCCACACTCCATTACCTCCGGAGTCCTCAACGACCAGAGTCCACGTTTTCACGGCCCACTTCTCCAATATCCGTAGCACTGATCCGTTTGGACACCTAAGAGATGTTTGATATCAACATCCGAAATCAATGTGATAATTTTAAGTATCCCAGAAATCTCATCGCAACTGCAACCTGATTGGTCAGTTTTGAAGAGAGTGTTGATTTGTGTATCTAGTAATGCTAGAGCGCCTTTAATGATCTCATGGCTCGGACTCGAGAACAAACAAGGATTTAAAGTTTATTTTTACTAGTGTTTTTTTTAATTTTTAGAATCGATTTAGCAGGGTCTAATTACAAAGATAATTTATCGATGTGAAATGTCAAAATGATTTTCTGGTTCATCAACTAAAGCACAGGTAACAACGGAAATATAATCACTTCGCAACCGGTACCAGAGCAGATACATATATATATACATATATACATATATAAGAGTGTCTAACAGGTGATGTGACACTATCGTTATGAATACAATCTCACTTCACATCCAATCTAGAATAATCTATTCACTGACCCAAGAAAATTCAAAACCACCATTATGAAATAACTGTGATTATATGAGAGAGTTCAAACATCCAATTGTAGTGACACTATTTTTTTATTTTCCCTTCGCCAGTGTTATAACGATGAAAATGACGTCTAAATAAGGCCTCATAACTTAAAATGCTATATATATTTTGCGCGTACCAACATGTCGAGGGCTCTGTCAGGCTTTTTCTTATTTGAAGTTAAGCATTCTGAGTTTAATGTTTTATTCCTAAAACACTTATCGTATTAGGGACACATGCATAATAATAATAATGGATTAATCAGTGGCACATCCACGGGGGGGGGGGGGGCTTTATCCGAGAAGACGTGAAAGTCTAACGGCATTTGCAGCTCGTGAACGAAATTGTTTCAAGGCAAAGGCTTCAATGCATGTTTTTTTGTAAAAAAAATATTATTGATTATTTGGAAAGTTTATGGATTGTTCTACAATTTAGAAAAAAAAACACCCCATGGACTTTTGTTGTTGTAGCTTCCCTTCTTCGAAATAACAAACGTGCATTTAGAGTGTTTTATCAATCGTTTGTATGGGTACCCTGGGTGCCAGAGGTTCTACTGCCCTCTCTAAAGCCAAAGTTTAGGTCGACGAGAAGCCGCTTTCTCGTCGATCCTAAACTTTGGCTTAGAGAGGGCAGTAGAACCTCTGGCTCTGGCACCCAGGGTATTGTATGGGGAAATCCAAAAGAGAAAAGCAAAGTCCTTGGGTAAAACATAAAGTGAGCACTGGACCGAAAAAGAAAGGAAACGATAAAGGAGGTGATCGACTTCGGTAAAACGACACTAAAACGAGGAGGATTGAGCTCGCGGACAGCGACAAAGCCTCGTGCGGGTTCGAAGAACGTGCGAAAGGCAGCAAAGAACAACCTCCAACTTCAGGGTCAACTCCAAAAGAAAGCAGCGCTAGCAGGCTTAAACTGTCGTTTGGCTTACCAGGAACCAGCAAGTCATTTGAAGGGACTGAGGACGCGAACAGCGATGAGTTCACATTGGAGTCTGATTCAGATGGCGAGACCAACTCTGAGTTTCACTCCTGGGCCGTTGTCAATCCTCAATTTCTCAATCGTGAGCTTGAGAGGACATCAGCTTGCAGTTGTTGTGCATGGAACTTTGGGAATGAAACTTATCGGCTCTCGAACTGACTCAGCGAAACTGTTGAATTGTTGTTCTTATGAAATATGACCTATATATTTACCAATTTCCCACGAATTTCGCTACTGCTTTCACCTTGCATAGTCATTGGCTAGTTGGTTCGAAGTGTTGACATTTGCTTTGACGAGGTGTGAAATATTCACAAAACTTTACACGCCAAATCACCGACTATCTTCGTATCCCCTCTCTTTGAATGAATTAATAGGGTATGCAGGCCACAGGCCGCGCCCAAGTTCTGACTATGTAAAATAATCGAAGCAGTGAATTACAATGTTTGTATGGGAGTTCTTCCGATAACTCGGAATACTGAATAACGTAAATTTAGTTACAGATATATCTTCTGTAATACAAGGTGCCAAATAAAGGAAGAAGGCTTACTTAAAGTTGTTTTGTCGTCCTATCTGTGTTCAGGTCGCTAGAACGGCGTTTTTATTTTAATATTTAGAAGGAGACATGACAATAAAATAAGTTAACATATATAGTATTTTAATTAATCTTAATTAATTAATCGAAATCGTGCTTGGATCATATCTGGACAAGTCACGCGGAAAGATTAACAAGCGTGGACGTCAAAGTGATTGGTCTGTCAGATCATCTACCAGCAATTGTAGTGCGCCGCTACAAAGAAGAAGGAGTAAACAATGAAAAACGGCAACACACCTCAAACACCTCGATGAAAAGAAATTTGTTCAAGCTCTAAATGAGGCACCCTGGGACACAGCTTTCGTTTTTGAGGATACGGATGGCATCCTCGACTGTTGGTACGGAATATTTAATGACGTGTTGGACAGCCAGGCACCGATAATAAAGCGAAAGAGAGTAAAAAGCAAAGCACAACCAAGTTGGTTTACCAATTACTTGAACCACGAAATTCACAAAAGAGATCAGCTACTAAAAAAAGCAAAGAAATCCGGCACATGTGATGACTGGTGCTCTTTAAGCGTGCAAAGAACAAAGTTAGCGAACTGATTAGGCGGGCAAAAGAGAATTACTTCAAGTCACAAGTAGCTGAAAACAAATACAATCCTAAAAAGCTATATGGAGTCTCATCAAGAACGTAACGAGGAAAGACGTAAATAATCATAGCAGTATTCGCCAACTGAAGGAAAACGACAAGACTTTTACCGACAAGCTAGAAATCGCCGAGTTATTTAAATAATACGTTTTTTGTAACTCAGCCCTTGAAACTACTCAGTTCACTAACAGCAAGTTTCCCGCCTGCCTCCCT
Source organism: Actinernus sp. WN-2022 (assembly GCA_030867875.1). Lineage (NCBI taxonomy): Eukaryota > Metazoa > Cnidaria > Anthozoa > Actiniaria > Actinernidae > Actinernus > Actinernus sp. WN-2022. The sequence continues at coordinate 83,442,167 of JAOWCC010001589.1, read as the reverse complement.
ACAAAGAATTATTGGCCGAAGGACTAATTCTTCTGTTGTCTTTAAAATCTCTCACATCACCCCTAACAAGATCCTGAACTTACTGCAATGCATGCCTTCACACAAAGCTACTGGTGTTGATGGTCTCGGCCGGAGCGAAGGTTTTGAAAGCAGCTGCTCCCTCCATATCCTCATCTTTGAGCCGACTGATAAACCACTGTATCGAAAACAGTGATTTTCCGTCTGCATGGAAATCTGCTAAGGTAACCCCTATTTATAAGGGTAAAGGGAGCAAGGAAGATAAGAACAACTACAGACCTATATCAGTGCTGCCGTTGCTCTCCAAGCTATTATATTCGAAAAGCAAATACACCACGCACTCTATAGCTACTTAAAGGACAATGACCTACTTTATCACCTTCAGTCTGGTTTTCGTAGATCCCATTCTACAGAAACAGCCCTCATCCGACTTACAGACCAATTATTCTCTGATTTGGATATAAATCATGTGAGTGGTCTTGTGTTTATCGACTATAGCATGCAAGGCATTTGATCTCATAGATCATGAAATTCTTCTCTCAAAGTTGGAAGCCTATGGCGTGGTATCAAGAGAGCTTGCACTGATTACCAGCTATTTGAGAGGTCGCAGTCAATTTGTGGGCATCGATGGTAGAGAGTCAGCAGCTAAGCCAGTCACACACGGTGTTCCTCAAGGATCGGTCCTTGGCCCGCTGTTGTTCCTCGTGTTCATAAATGATCTTCCTCAAGCCATGACGCAATCTGTTGTGGACATCTACGCAGATGATACAACACTGAGCGCATCAGCTACCTGCGAATCATCTCCATCTGTAATTCAACAGCAACTACAGGAAGACACTGATCTAGTTACTAAATGCATGGACACTGGAGAACAAGATGGTTCTTAATGCTTCAAAAACAAAGACCATTCTTGTCACTGGCAAACGATTGGCGAGTAAGCTCGTAAATGCGGAGCTGGTGACACGATCAAACATGTAAACTCCCAGAAACTTCTTGGACTGAAAATAGACAAGCAGCTAAACTTCTCTGAGCATGTTGATGAAATGTGTAAGAAATTGTCGCAGAGGGTTGGAGTATTAAAAAAGATCAAGCGGAACCTCCCACTAGAAGAACGAAAACTGTACTACAATGCGATGATCAAGCCCATCATATTATATGGATGCACTGTGTGGAGCTCGTTTTCGTGCGAAAACATGGATCAGGTGTTCAAGTTGCAGAAGCGAGCTGCGCGCGTCATACTTGACGCGGACGCGAAGAAAAGGAGCGCAAGCTTATTTAAAGACCTAGATTGGTTACCCTTACGTGACGAAATAAATCTACAGAAGTGCTGTGTAATCTACAAGCGAATCATTGGCGAAACCCCAAGTTACATGGAACATTTACTTGTTAGAAACTCAGACCTGCATAATAGTTCTAGCAGACACTCTAACATAAATTTAGTTTGTCCCAGACATAAGCGCGAAACTGAAGGTGGCAGAACATTCAAAGTGACAGGAACAAAGCTATGGAATAGCATCCCACCAGAAATTAGAAAGAAAGACTCCCTAAATTATTTTAAGTATGCTCTGCGAAAGTACTTTTTAGATAAATAGATATATAGCGCTAGCTATCATATAAACAAACAATGGTATGTAATCAACTAAAGTCGATTGAGGTATGCTAACCGCCGTGGAAAGCGAGTAGCAGCTGACGTTTCGAGCGCTAGCCCTTCGTCAGAGCAAAAGAGGGAATTGTGGGTTGGGAAATGGTTTATAGTGTCGAGTGCATGCTTACCGCTGAGGAAACATGTACTCGGATCAATTGGGATCAAAGGAAATTGCGCCAATGCATGATTACCGTTAAGGAAACATGTGCTCGGATCAATTGTGATCAAAGAAAAGTGCGCCAACAATAGAAATGCTAATAGTTGTAACAGCAAGTGTTGATGAGTAAACTAAGGAAACATATGCTGATCTAAGTGTGAGTGAATACGTGAATTCTGAAATTAAATGAACGAAAAGCGTTCATTAATACCGTGAGGTGACAAAGTTCCTAATTTGAAAATAAAGTTCTGTTCTTTGCGTTTACGAGTGTCGGTAGTACCTTGATGCAGAGAAATGCCGCATACAGTGATGTGATCAATGCAATGACCAGGAAGGTTAAAGTGACGAGCTACAGGTTTGGCGAGATCCTTGCTGTTAGTTCTAACATCTAGCAAGTGTTCGCGGAATCGATCTCCTAATCTTCGCCCTGTTTCTCCGATGTAGAGTTTGTTACAAAGTGTGCAGGTGATGCAATAAACGACATTACTGGAAGTACAATCAAAATGATCACTGACTTTAAGAGAGCTTTTCGGTCCTGAAATAGATGTCGTAGGTTTAGTGTAAGCACAGGTATTGCATCGTGTCCTAGAACATTTAAAAGTGCCTGGTTGAAGATCAGGTTGTAGTGATCCTTTGACTAGGGAATCACGGAGATTCTTGTCACGTTTGAAAGAAATGAGAGGAGGCTGTGGGAAAATAGAGGCGGTCTCTGGATCATTCTGTAAAATCTTAAAGTTCCTCTGGATAATTTTCTTGATAGACAGATTAGACGGATGGTAAGTCAATGGAAACGGAATCCTATCTTCAGTCTTTTGTTTGGACGGTAGCAGAGCCGTGCTTCTGTCGATGTCACGGGCGCGGTTCAATGCAGTTGTCACAACAGCGTTAGGATAACCGCGCTCGACAAAGAACTGGTGCATCTCCTCGGACTTTGAATTGAAGTCGGATTCATCGCTGCACAAACGGCGAAGCCTAAGGAATTGAGAATATGGGATAGAGGTTTTAACATGTGTAGGATGAGAGGATGAAAACAATAAATAAGTGTGCGAATCAGTTGGCTTGTAATGAACAGTTGACTATTGTAATGAACAGTTAGACTATTGCCGCTAACAGAAACATTGACATCCAAAAAAGTGATAGAAACATCTGAAATCTCCCATGTGAAGTCGAGAGCCGGATGAAAGTTGTTAACAAAATCAATAAACCGTTCTAGATCCCGTTTACTAGAAGAAGTTGCACCGATGCAGTCATCGATGTAACGACCGAAAAAATCAGGCGTAGGACCGTCGTACTGATCAAAAATGTGTTCCTCTACATAACCAACAAAAAGGTTAGCATAACTGGGGCCCATTTTAGTGCCCATAGCTACGCCGTTAGTCTGCTTGTAAAATTCACCAGAAAATGAAAAGCAATTGAGAGTAAGAACGAGCTCGGGTAAACGAATTAGAGTTTCGGTGCTAGGTTCCAGGTTAGTTCGGCGGTCAAAGAAGTGTTTAAGTGCTTTAAGTCCCTCGTCATTGGGTATGACAGTATACAGAGACTTAACGTCCATTGTGAATAGGAACTTATTGTCGGTATGAAATGTAAACTGGTCAAAAATCTGGAGTGCATGGTTAGTGTCCTTAATGTAGGAAGGTAAAGATCGTACGAAAGGAGCCATCTGCTTATCCAGGTAACTAGAAATTAATTCAGTAGGGCAACTACAAGCAGAAACAATAGGGCGGTCGGGATTGTTAGCTTTGTGGATCTTAGGCAAAAGTATATGTGTGAAGTTCTAGGAGTAGTAACGATAAGGTTACTAGCAGTATGCGGGAGTTCCTGTTTAGAAATTAAACCATTAATGCCGACTCCTTTTAATTAGCCGAAGTGAGATCTTTTTTGACCTTAGTGTAAAAGTTAGTGTCGGCGAGTTGCCGAAAAGCTTCATGTTTGTAAAGATCGGTGCGCCAAACAACTACGGCACCGCCTTTGTCGGCTGGTTTGATTACCACATCTTTACGATTGCGAAGAGTTTTAAGTGATAGGCGTTCCTTTGTAGTCAAGTTAGAAAACTTAATGTCCTGATTAAAATTAAGGTTTTGAATGTCCCGACGACATTTTCTAACGAAAAGGTCTACTGAAGCGAATTGGCCTTCAGGAGGTATCCAATTAGATTTACGAGTATTGAAATAGCTAAAAATTGGTTCCAAAAACTCGGCCTGAAAGGGTTAACCACTAAGCTAACAGCGGGGAGGCGATATTTGCAATTGCCATGTTTCTTTAACTGTCCCAAGCGCCTTTGCGAACCCGAACTCGCCCCAGGATTGCCCACTTTAGAAACGAGTACGGGGACTTGATGGCGGCATGTACTGTTACCCACAATCCTTTACGCGCAAAAATCTTTAATTCCGTTAACAAGTTACGGTAGAGAGTTTTCAAATCTTAAAAACAAGCCAGTACAAGCGATGTTGCCAATACACTGTCATCAAAAGACAATAGAGGATTTCTATGTGTGTGTTTACTGCGTTAGGCTCGCAAGGGATTGTGGTCATATGTACAGCCGCCATCTTTTTTCGGTACTGCAACATGTTCACCTTGGAAATTGTTGCATGCGACCATTATGTTGCAGCGTGTGTCAACCCTATTTCAAAGCAATTGGCTTCTTTCGATACATACTTCACCTGTCACACACAGAGGATTCAATATGTCCCTGCTTGTTCCCCCGCCAGTCCGCGAAGCGATTACAGAAGAAAGGGAGGAAAAGGAGCTTCTTTCAGCAGGGAATCAATATGCGGCTCAAATTTCTCTGGTCGCGATATCTTGCTTCTCTCTCACGGCGGCTCTTGCGAAATGGCTCTTTTCGAGGGAATTGAAATCGACTAAATAAAGGTTCAGCAGCCAACAGGAAGTGTCCGTTATTCAAACAAAGTACCACGGAGATAAGGCGCGTGCTGATTATCAAGTATTCACACGTAATCCGCTGACCAGTGTCATTTATAGTCGCTCCGATCTATAGCAATTTGAGAGGGTTCTGGCCTATCACGCATCTGTTCTTCTCAAATCTAAAGCAAATGGGTTAGATAAGATATCCGTTAGACTTTTACGTGAATGTGCCGATCTAATCGCGAGCTCCCTTTGTTCGATTTTCAACTGTTCTATTGTCACCAGTATATTTCCGGAAGAGTGGAAGTGCTCTAAAGTAATGCCATTATTCAAACAAGGGGAACGCGCTGATTTGAATAATTATCGACCCATATCGATTATACCGGCTGTGGCAAAAGTTTTCGAAAGAATAATTTATGATCAAGTTTTTGCCTATCTAAACGAACATAATTTAATCTCGAACCACCAATCAGGGTTCCGACGCCTCCATTCTACGATCACTGCTCTACTCGAGGCTACGGATAACTGGGCTTTTAATATTGATAGTGGTACTGTGAATGCCGTTGTATTTTTAGACCTCAAAAAGGCGTTCGATACGGTAGACCACAATATTTTGTTATCGAAATTAAATTTGTATGGCATTAGGGGCGGCGAAAATATCTGGTTCAAGTCTTACCTGAACGATCGGAGTCAAAAGAGTTTTGTTAATGGGTGTTTTTCGGAAAACCGCTCATTAACTTGCGGTATTCCCCAAGGAACAATCCTTGGACCGCTATTATTCTTACTGTATATAAACGACCTACCAAAATGTTTAAACTATTCGCAGCCTCGAATGTATGCAGATGATACTCATTTGACTTACACAAGTAATGATGTCTCTCTCATAGAGCTAAATCTCAATCAGGACCTTGCCAATATCAATGAGTGGCTTATTGTGAACAAACTAACACTTAATAATTCAAAGACAGAATTTATGTTGATCGGGTCGAGACAAAGGCTTAATACCTTTGACGATGTCCCATCATTAGCTATCAATGGGACTCCTATAAAACAAGTACCCGTTTCAAAATCTTTGGGTGTCCATATCGACGAAAATCTGTCTTGGTCCGTTCACATTGAATCAATGTCCAAAAAAATCGCCTCCGGCATTGGAGCCCTGAAGCGCATTCGATCTTTTGTACCTCGCAAAACGCTGCAATTTATATTTAACTCTTTAGTTCAACCACATTTTGATTATTGCAGTGTTGTGTGGGGGAATTGTAATAAAACCTTATCTGCCAAACTTCAGAAATTACAAAATCGCGCATCCAGAGTATTAACCTTTTCAAATTATGACGCTAATGCCGATTGTCTTTTCGAGGAACTTGGCTGGCAAAAACTGGAAACACAACGCCATATCCACAAAGCTGTCATGGTTTATAAATCTATTAACGGACTTGTCCCTGATTATCTACGTACCAAATTTGTCGACCGAAGCAGCGTTTCAAATTATTCTTTAAGAGACACTGAGGGCAAACTTGCTGTTCCTTTCCCGCGCACTAATTTTTTGAAAAACAGTTTTAGCTATAGTGGTGCAGTGAATAGCCTCCCTGTAGAATTGCGGCAAGCTAGAACTCTAAGCAATTTTCGCTCTGCCTGCAGCAGTTACTTTTCTGACATCAATTAGATTATTAAGTAGAAGCACGGCACTCATGTAAAGCAGGTCCTTTTGTTGATGTTTGTAGTCATTTATAGTTAATTATAAATTAGAATTAAAGTTGAATATTTGTAGTTTCATAGTTCTTACAATATTTTAATCGCTTATAGTCTGCATATAAGTTTATAGTCTAATTATTAGTAGTATTTTTATTGTAGTTATCTTACGTTATTTTCATATGTAAAAATCCTGATGAGTTTACCGTGGGTAAATAAAGTTATTATTATTATTATTATTTATCTGTAAGTTGCTCGACGCCATTTTGTGAGTGCCTGTGAAAGCGGGAACTGGGACCGACGCAATCTTTACTTCCGGTGTGCCCAGTCCTCTAGAGTCTAGACGACCAACGACGCAGTATTGCGGTAACCTTCTTCCCCCTCCCCCAGACGAATTAGACTGAACCATGGACAGAAATTGAAAATAATCAATCTTAGAGACCAAGCAAGTCATGACTCTGGTAATATTCCCTTCAAAAAAACTAAAAATATGCCGATTATGCTAGCAGTGCTACTTTTATAAAAAGTGCAAAAATTATGCTCGTTTTTCCAAATTATGCCAAAAATTATGCTAGCACAATGGATAAGGGCCTATTTATAGACCTCCTAATAACAATGTAGATACTTTTCTAATTAATACAATGAAGTAATTTGTAAAAACGTTTAAAGAAAACAAAATGTATTACATGGATCTTTAAATATGACAGTCACAACGTCACGGGTGCATTCTTAGACCATGCAGCATGTACGTTGTCGTGCATGATGTACGCAGGAGCGATATAGTCAGAAATTGATATTCTGCCGGCACGGTAAAGAGGTTTGGAGAGGAGACTATCATCATTATGGGTAATGCTTCTAGCATATATAATGCTTCGAGCGGGAAAAGTAGTCATTCTAGGCCAGTCAGCTCCACGTTTGTTTCGAATTTATTTTATTTATCTTATTGATTATAGTACGGTTACTTTGTATTGACTTAGTAAGTCGATTGTTAGTTCTCTAGCCCTCTAGTTCTAGTTCGCTAGTTCTATAGTACGGTTACTTTGTATTGACTTAGTAAGTCGATTGTTAGTTCTCTAGCCCTCTCTAGTTCTAGTTCCATCGCCAGAAATAAGTGACACGAGCGGTTGCGCAATAACCAAGTTCCGGCTCAGACGTGACCGAATGGAGTTGATAACATTACAAGCGAACTAAGGGGTGAAATCGCTAAATTACAATTTCTCACTTCCCTACATACAAAATTCAAAATGTCTATGCAGGGTATGATTCTACAATCTATAGTACATACAGCTGCCTAATAGTTAGCAATCTGCTCGTGAAATTCGTATTAATATTTTACGAACGAAGTACAGGCATTGAAATTTCAATTAATTTACAGAAGCTACAGTGCGAATAAGCGAAAAAACACCATACTACAAGTTTATAGTTTGGATATTGAGTGGGAATTTACGCTGTTTGGCAAAATGTCTACTCCTCACCTCTCGAACGAAGACTCGATCTTCGCATTAAGCATCCTCCAAAGTGGCTGCAAAGTTCTTTCATATTAATGTGTTGCAGTTGAATAAAGGATCTAGTAGTGAGCCATCAGAATCCTCCATCTTTGTACGCTAAATCCCGTAAAATTGACTGTCTTGAGACCATAATATCTCTGGCCACGAGCGTCTAAAACGCCATGAAAACATACCTATGGACAGCTTGTTATCTCCTTGTGAAACTGCAATGTATTTGTAACTGACCAGCAGTTATTCAAATGAATTGTTCCTTTTCTAAAATAGGACCTAACCGGACCTATAGAGAAGAGTCTGCGATACCAATTGTGGTCAGCGGTATCTCCATTCACGACCGTGTCGGAGCCAGTAAACAACAATGTTTTTAGTATTGAAGGCGGCTCTAATAGCGTAAACATAGAGGAAAAGTATAAATAAAACTGAGAAAGGAGAAAAAGAAGTAAAACAAAAATTTTATGTCCAGTGTAGGAGTCGAACTCCGGTCGCAGGATTCAAAAGTGCAGCCGCTGGCCATTGCTGAATGTCACTTATTTCTGGCGATGTCGCTAGTTCTATAGTACGGTTACTTTGTATTGACTTAGTAAGTCGATTGTTAGTTCTCTAGCCCTCTCTAGTTCTAGTTCGCTAGTTCTATAGTACGGTTACTTTGTATTGGCTTAGTAAGTCGATTGTTAGTTCTCTAGCCCTCTCTAGTTCTAGTTCGCTAGTTCTATAGTACGGTTACTTTGTATTGACTTAGTAAGTCGATTATTAGTTCTCTAGCCCTCTCTAGTTCTAGTTCGCTAGTTCTAATAATAATAATAATAATAAAATATTTATATAGCGCTATTTCCAAAATGTCCAAGAGCGCTTTACAATGTTTGGCTAAATAAATGAATTATAGAACTACATGTATAATCTAAAACCACACTAACTAATGTTAAAAATTGATGCTAAAATTTGTAAGTTAAGAAATGGTGATTGATAAAAATTTGATAAATATAATTAATATAATTAATATAAAAACATTTGGCTATAAAAAAAAGAAAATTCAGCAATAAGCTTTCTTAAAAAGAAATGTCTTCAGATTGTTCTTAAAACTAGAAACTGAGGCTAGTTCTATAGTACGCGGGTTACTTTGTATTGACTTAGTAAGTCGATTGTTAGTTCTCTAGCCCTCTAGTTCTAGTTCGCTAGTTCTATAGTACGGTTACTTTGTATTGACTTAGTAAGCCGATTGTTAGTTCTCTAGCCCTCTCTAGTTCTAGTTCGCTAGTTCTTACAGTACGGTTACTTTGTATTGACTTAGTAAGTCGATTGTTAGTTCTCTAGCCCTCTAGTTCTAGTTCGCTAGTTCTCAGTATAGTACGGTTACTTTGTATTGACTTAGTAAGCCGATTGTTAGTTCTCTAGCCCTCTCTAGTTCTAGTTCGCTAGTTCTATAGAGGGTCCTGAAGGGGGGTCCTAAATCCCAGTTCCCAGCCCAATTTTGGTCGAAATCCCAGTTCCCAGGCTTCAAATCCCAGTTCCCAGGCTAATTTTGGTCGAAATCCCAGTTCATAAACAAGAAATCCCATTTCCATAAGTACAGGTTAAAAACCTGTGCATATAATGACTATAATAAATTAAAAGGGCAAACTGTTGATATTTGGATGTATGTACCTTTATCTGGACTGAAGAAAATCTCTCATTCTGCTGGTTAGCACTCTTTGTCTTCCAGCCCTTGTTGGCATAACCATGTTAAAACCAGTCCCGTCATCTGCACCGTCTTCATCTGACTCGCTGTCCCCACTGTCACTACCACTGTATTCGTTAGGTTGATCATGGCAAGTGGCACCCTCCACAGTCTCAGCAGGCTGTTCATCTGTTTCAGTCGTCTCAGTTTCTGCACTTTCATCTAGCACTATGCCTTGCATGTGAGGTAATACCGAATGCAAATCTAATGGATTAAGCACTGTCTGTGCTTCATACAAGTTCAAAGGCAGTGTCCCAGCTCTGTCCATGGTGTTGTCTTGTCGGACATTACGTTGTCTTACACACTTGCTGTATCGTTTCGCCCAAAACCTCATCTCTGCTTCATCATTTCTGGACATTCGTTGTCCAACTGGTTTGGGAATTTCAGCACGAACTAACTGGCCAGCATCAGAAGTTTCAGATAGGTAGTAAGAGTTACGGTGTGTGTAATAATGTGCAGACCATGGTGTCACTCTCTTTACTCCTTCTTCAACGGATGAACCAAAAATCTGTGCATATTCGTAGAGAGTAAATGTTTCCTTCTTAAAGTGAGTAACTGCATGCTGGTTCTCGACATTCATTGTCAGCAGTGATTCCAAGTTTAAGTTCAATTTGAATCCAGGAAATGAAGAAAGATCTTTCATGTTGTTCTCTAGTTTTCGAAGCGATTGTGCCATTAGCTCCAACGACTTCAAGCATTTGTTTGACACGGTACCTTCTGGACCATCTGTGGTTTCTCTCCTTAAGGACTGCAGTTGTCTTGCCTTCTGTGAGCACGACTTCACATACTCCAGGACTTCATCAACCATCCCAATTGCTTCTCCAACTGACTTTTGGGGTTTTCTTTCTGTGCTCCTTTTGGAATGGATGTTAAAAGCCGTGACCAGGACTTGTAACTTCCCAAGGAACTCTGCAATTCCTGCCAATGGTCTATTGACTAGCTTGATGGCACCACAACCAGAGTCTGCAACATAAATATTACGGTCAAACTCCACGCAAATTCCAATTGGTTGGCAAAGTTTGGAGTGTGTTTGCGAACCATCGCTATCACCTTTACCGTTCCCTGCAATCACATCAACTGCTCCAGATTGAAAGATCTTAACGGAGTGATCCTCACAGAACAGAATGTCTTTTCCAATCCACGTAACATTAACTGCTTGCGATGATATGGCTTGGCCATCCAAATCTCTTACAATTCTTGTTACACCCTGTGTTGGATCAAAGATATGAAGAACACCATCGGCACAAACAGCAAGTTCATCCCCTGACAATGCCAAAGAACTGACACTTGTCCAACCGTCAGCATAACTGCACATTTCATTTACTGTTCCAAGAATACCAACTCCATCAAAATCAGTTGTGATCGAGTAAACTTTCTTCGTAGAGTTTGACGCACCAATTAACATGTCACCATTTCCAAGACAAACAGAGGAAAACTGAATATTGCTATCAAGAGTTACAACGCCAAGCGATCCTTGCGTTTTGTGGGACGTTTTCTTGATTTCCAGGTAATTCTTGATCTTTTCCTGAAGTGATTTAAGCCTATGTTGCTGGGCATCACATTGGACATCAATGTGTTGTTGGATGAATGACGCAGCAGCAGCTTTCGTCCTGAATTGTGATGGTTTCGCCTTTGTTCTTCCTAAAGGTAAAATATTTGATTTCTGCATTGACCGAATGTTGTGAAACGTTGTAGCACGAATTTCTAAACCGGGCAAAAGTCATGTTTTTAATCTAACGAATTGTATTGTTATTAATGGCATCAAATATTATAATTCTTAGTTACATAAATCCATTAAGACCCATTAATGCAGCCAAAACGGAAGTACTCACATGCTGTCATTGCTACACTCCGGCATTTGTGTGATTTCTTCAGGCTCACTAGAATTAGATGTCTCAGATGTCTTAGATGGGGCTGGAGCGGATACTCTGGGTCGTTTTGGAACTGGTGTATAGAAATCATTGATTGTTCTTGACTGTGGGCCAGTTGCAAGCTCTTAGCTGGGCAGATGTGCACACGCCGGAAGTATTTCAGATGCCCACTTGCGGTTCTCTTGCTTTTGTCAAGTTTAGGCGTCTTACCGCAAAGCAAACATTTGATGCCTTTCCCATCTTCGGCTAGTCTTGCATCATCAGTTTTGTGCAACAAATCTTTCAATTTTTCGTGTGTGCCACGTATGCTACTTGTTTTCTTTGCTGCTTTCTTGGGCATTTTGCCCGCGTCAGTGACGGCACTTGCTGTGCTGCCCGAGGTCGTTGACCCTGAGATCCCCGGGGCTGTTGACTCTGTCTCTGTAGCTTTCTCGAACACAATGTTCACAGATGCCTTTTTAAATGTCGTAACCCGTTGGATGATCCTCACCAGTAGTGATCGGGATTCACTGGCTCGAAGCATTTCTACTGGTTCTTTCGTTCTAAGAACAAAAGGCGCTCTCTTCGTGCTGCCCGCGTCAACGAAATCCACATAAAAAAATGCAATAACAAAGTCGCCAAATCCTCTTTTCGCAGCAGAGTCTTTAACTCCACAATTCTCCACAATGCTTGCCTGCAAGTCTGTTGGGTTGCTCTTCAGATCTAATTCGATCTTGCTGTTTTCCGTGTGTACTACCGCATTGTTCGAAGAAACATATTTCAATTCGATAATCATAGTGCGCCGATAGCCATCGCTCATGCTGGACGACGCCATTGTGATGTTTGATTTCCGACACGTGCAGAGCTACTATCGCATGCATGTCATTAATTTTATTGTTTTAAACGAACCGCTGATCACGGACATGACATGACCGCAGCGTAAAGCCTGGTAATGAGAACTTGCAATAGGAGGCCAAAACGTGGAAAATACTGACTTTTTTGTGTCATCAAAGTGGGCTAATTCGAGTATTTGTGTGAAATTATAGAGTCAGAGACTAGTAAGTCTCACAAAGAAGAGAAATCCCATTCCCATTTTCCAAAGTGTTTGTCCCATTCCCAGTGGTAAAATCCCAGTCCCAGTGCACGAATCCCATTTTCCCAGCCCAAAAAGAGGCAAATCCCAGCTCCCATTTTACCCTTCAGGACCCTCTCTATAGTACGGTTACTTTGTATTGACTTAGTAAGTCGATTGTTAGTTCTCTAGCCCTCTAGTTCTAGTTCGCTAGTTCTATAGTACGGTTACTTTGTATTGACTTAGTAAGTCGATTGTTAGTTCTCTAACCCTCTCTATTTCTAGTTCACTAGTTCTATAGTACGGTTACTTTGTATTGACTTAGTAAGTCGATTGTTAGTTCTCTAGCCCCGGCTCTCTAGTTCTAGTTCGCTAGTTCTATAGTACGGTTACTTTGTATTGACTTAGTAAGTCGATTGTTAGTTCTCTAGCCCTCTCTAGTTCTAGTTCGCTAGTTCTATAGTGCGGTTACTTTGTATTGACTTAGTAAGTCGATTGTTAGTTCTCTAGCCCTCGAATAAATTGGGTTGCTGCATTAGGTCGAGGAGTACGTTTCCGCATTTCCCCACGTTTTTTGGCCACAACCCCAGGGTGGTTTTTTCATGGTTTAGGCGGTTTTTCGTATCTGGCAGTTTCCCATTAGTTAGGAATACAATTTATATTGGTTAATTGTATTGTAGTACGGAGTTGTCTGGCGACTATCCCACAATAAACTATACTTATGAAGTCTCTTGTCAGAGCTACCAGAATAGCAACTTTATAAACAGCTTCTCAAAATTCCTTGTTCGGATAATAACGCCAAGTACAGAACGTACAAAAGCAAATTAAACTGGGGTGACCACCTGAGAATTTCAAAACGCAATTATTATGAATCTCAACTAGAAATGATAAGAAAGAGTATGAAACAAACTTGGAGATATTGAATGAAATAATTCACAAACGCGTAAGTCAAAGCCTAGACTTCCGTTAAAATTTTTAAGTAACCGGGTCAGGAAATTACATATCGAGATTATTTCACTAACGAATTCCTTACAGTTCTACGTCTCATAAATCGTTTTAAGTTTATGTCGTAATATAGCTACAAATTAAAGATGCTCATGATTCGTTTGTCAACGGTTTGCATTCCACCAGTCTATACCGTGATGTCAGGAGCGCATACTCCCTGACGATGTCGTCACACAAACTTGTTTTCCCCAGTCAAACTGAGGTAACTAACTAATATAGGGAACTATTTTGAGAAATGTCCAAAAAAGGAAAAACCGTACCTCAACTGTAGTATTCTGTTATTTAAAAAGGTAAACAAAGATTATTTTGTTGCGGCCTTCACCTCCTCGGAACCTGGAATAGTACTGGCTATCCAAACAATGCCTAACCCTGAAACAATACAAACCCCAATAAAATGCAAGGTTTTGAGAGGTGAAGGCCTCCTGCCATGTAGGCGTAGGCAATAGAGACAGGAGTGCCGTGATTTTACGTACGCAGGCTATTTTTAGCTTCCGTAAGCGCGCGTGCTGAAGCCTGGGTCACGCTATAGGGGTTCTAATATAATTAATCAGACGGCTTTTCAGATCTCATTGTATTACAGGCCCTGAACATTTGTCCCTTTTTGCCACTCGGATCGAGGTTGTATTCGTAGCCAGTTTGAGTTTTTTACATCCCCAGGAGCCCATAACTAGGAGCGTCCATCCCACATACTAGGCCTATGTCACACCGTCCATCCCACATACTAGGCCAATGTCACAGCGTCCATCCCACATACTAGGCCTATCAGTCACAGCGTTTTTACAAGTTAGGTTATTTTTAGAATGTTTTTTGTTTGCTCTGACGAAGGGCTAGCGCTCGAAACGTCAGCTGCTACTCGCTTTCCACGGCGGTTAGCATACCTCAATCGACTTTAGTTGATTACATACCATTGTTTATCTTCCCCGCCGACGCAGACCAAAACTAGTTTTTACAGGAACTAGTTGCCTATCATATTTTTAGAATGGTTTCCCGCTATTGTTGAGTTGCAATTATTCCTAAGGGAATCAAATCACAAAAGCGTAGCATCCATGTTGTTTAGGGTGCGTTCGATTGACTGTATTCCGGAATAAGAATACACAGAATGATCACTACAAATCGCTTATACTGGGATTTTGTAGCCACTGGAATACTAATTATACCCTAAATATCATATATCAGCAATCAATTGTAGCTTACAGTGCAAAATATGCCCGAACCAGTGATTTCCAGAGACTATTCCATCTATTCTTATTCCGGAATACGGTCAATCGAACGCACCCTTAGTATAACAAAAGTAGCTAATGAGGCATCTTTTGTTCCGCCACGGTGCAAACTACCAATTGGCGGGGAAAATGATCTAAAAATAGCCCAACTTGTAAAAACGCTGTGACAACTCTATAGGAGTATGGACGCTCCTAGTTATGGGCTCCTGACATCCTTGAACTATAATTGCCTTAATTGGTCAATTGTCCATTGAATTGAAGCATCGGTTTAACACACTGAAACCCCAAAACTACATATAAAACACGATATACTTACAGAAATGGTAGACTTCCACGATTCAGTATCGTTTTCTTAGTGTTTTTTTTTTTTAAAGCCATGATTACTTAGCCTTGGAAACCAGCCGACTCTTATCGCTCCCTACTTCGTCTCTTTCGCGAGTGGGAGCGATAAGAGACGGCTGGTTTCCCAGGCTAATGATTACTCAGTCATTGAAAAGTACATGTGTAGTCTCATTTGAGTCAGTAAGAATGAGCATTTTCCGATACACTGATAGTTGTGATTTCTGTCGCCGAATTTTCACCATAAAATTACTCGGGTATATTTCCAAATACTGTCTTCGCCTATCAGTCCTAGTTCCTATACGTACGGTAATATGCAGAGTTTATGGGTGCGCCGTGTAGGCGTTGACTTCCTTCTGCGTGGGACTCAGTCGATCAGTGCCGTCAAGTTATCGTGTACATTAGTTTCCCTCACGCTTCTTTGCCGCATTTTTCAACTCAAACACGACTGTCTGCTTAAAAAGAAATTTGCATAGTTTACGTATCCAGCATCGATACTATATTATGAGTTCAGTTTTCTTTGAAACTGAAGTCTCAGAAGTTCATGTCTTCCGACAGACCGGCATGACCGAACCTGTCAATATAAGAACCTTTACAACTGAAAGCGGTCATGTCAATGTACAATTTAGTTTGCTATTATATGTGATGGTGACTTCATTTGTTTTACTCCTGGTTATATAACGGCTTACTTCAAATCTTACTATCGTATAGGGTTAATGACTACGCGGCTTACTTCCAATCACAATTAATGCCATATTTGACAAAAGTTTGACTTTATAAACAAAGCTCGATCAGTACAGTTCAGTGCTTTCAGATCATCACAAAAAATAACTTTTCCTTTATTCGAAAATAAACTGTATATCGGTATGGTAGCAGAAGCGCCATATGGACTTCTGCAGATAGCTATCAATAGCACATTGATTTATTTTTTCAGCGGAGACCATAAATAACGTTACGGTAAATATGTTTAGACTATTCCGGAAACTGATTTATCAACTTCTCAGCGGTACTTGAACCGTTAAGAGTGATATTTGCAGTCCAATCTCCATAAACACTAGCCTTACATGAACAAAGGTCATGCTGAACGCATCCCAAGTTTTTCGCTGGACTCCTCGATCACAGTTGTTTTACTTTGTCAAGCGAACAAAATCAATTCACTGGTTATTGATATGAATACTGCCCTTGATCTGAGCTCAGTTATAGTAGTAAACTGAGTAAATGTATTTATTCCAACTAAACAATGCATTTCACTGGAAATACGCGTCTGATTGTGTTCAGTCACGTGGCACTTGCAAAATTCCAAATACATCTGTGACCGTCGCTTTTCTTGTTTCGGTAAAGAAGGTTCGAAGGTATGACGTTCAGAATTGTTCACGAATGGCAGGAGATCCATAGCCTGCCACCGCTGATACAAGTAGAAAAGGGAAATATGCGGTTTATCGAAGAATGGTTCAGTGCTTTCTCGTATTCTAAAGGCCCATTTACACTACACTGATTTTTTGGCACGGCTCGGATGAAAGTGGTACGGTACCAAAAATATTGGTTCGCTACCTCGTTTACACTATAATTATTTTGCAGTACCAAACAACCATTTTGTACGGGTGCCAAAGTTTTGGTACCGACAATTTACTTAAGAACGCATGCGCTGTTTGTCCATCCAAGATGGCGGATAAAGAAAGTTTGGAATCCTTATTACCAACAGCATCAACGTAAGCTCTAGACTTGATAAAGGTATGAAAAGGCGTTAATAGCGAAACCAGGACCGAAAGAAAACGGGACCCCGATTGTTCATGAGGTTAGTGGCTACGCTAATATCTCCTCCTTCGGTATTTTTGCGTTTTCAAGGCTTCATTTCATGGTTTCTTTCTTTCATATTATGATAAGTTCTCTAACATCGCTTTCTTTCCAAGCATGGCCGCACATTTTCTTGGCTGTGGCTAAGACTGCGTTTGTCCGCCATCTTGAATTGTAAACTTCTGAGTGTGACCGCTTGCCAATACGATCGAAGGCCATAGAATAACATCGCGTTTGGTCCGGGTGATCGTTTACACTACGAATTTTATCCGAGCCGAACCCATATTTTGGTACCCGTACCAATTTTACCCGTGCTCGGACTACCTATTTAGAAGGGCCAGGCACGGGTAAGATTCTTGGTTCGGCACGGGTAAAATTAGGCGCGGCAAACCATTTACACTGCTAAATTTATCCGAGCCGACTCTTTTTTTGGTACGCGTACCAATTTTATCCGAGCCGTACCAAAAATTCACTGTAGTGTAAATGGGCCTTAAAGTATCGTGAATTGCAAATCATGTATTGAGGCTGTTGCGTAGACGACACGAGATAAAAGCCAATATCACGAGATGAAAGAAAGAAATCGAAAACAAAATAACGGCTATCATGCGGATCGTAAAAAATGTGTTTTCAGTTGGCCGATACGGCACTTTACAATACATCTAAATAGACGCACAAACATACTGCCAAACATTAGTTAATTGTAAATTAATCATTTTTCTATTTTTAGAGCAAGATAATGTTTAATTTGGGTAACTCTTGGATTCCGGGTAACTTTGTTAAGAAAAAGGATTTTTCATGTAAATATATAAGAATAGGACTTATCAGGCTGTGACCTTGAATTAGTCTACTCCGGGTAAGAATTCCAACTTGGTTAGATTTTCCGGTAATCATGCACAGAAGGCCAAAACTTATAGCTTCCGTGGTAATAAATTAATTTCGAGTCGGAAAAATACACGACGTAAATTATAACATCATGCACGTTTGGAATAATTTTGATTAAAAAGGCGATTTTTTTTTATTATTTAACCATATATATTCTCTGTGTTTGCTTCAAGAGCAAATGCTCATCTAGGAAACTTACACAGTTTTACATTTACAAGTCTACAAGCAATTTAAATACAAATAAAAAAGGAGAATAAGGAAAAACTAGATGCATTAAGTGTACTTGGATATAATTAGCGAGTTACAAGTCAAGCTGTTGCAAGGACAGATTAAGTAAAGCGATTTGTTTCTATGATAAAAAATTGTACAGACTTGAAAATATGTTCATTGTGTAAAAGCGACAAGCTAGCGTCTCCGAACAGTAAAGTTCTTAGCTTAGATCTGTCCGTACAAACTTGCCAATTATTGAGAACAAGTGCAACAGAGGTGAGAAGTTTGGCTCGCTGGGCAGCATACTTGGGACAACAGAGGAAAAAATGCATTTCAGTTTCATTTAGAAATCCACAAGAACAAGATGGAGAAGAGATACAGTTTCTCTTAAATAGATTAAAATTCAATTGGGAATTATCCATTCTTAGTCGGGTGTGCATAATTGAAGAAAACCTAGAAACAGAAAAATTATATAACCTATTATACTGTGGACACCCAAACGCAGATTTGAGTTTAAGGTGGAAATTTTACGTACTGTTTAAAACACGAACAGCAGTGTTTTATCAAGTTTAAGAATTCGAGGGCGAAGCCCGAGAATTTTTAGACTTGATAAAACACGTGCTGTGAGTGTTTTAAACGGCTTCAAAAATGCTTTAAGAATGCAATGAAAGAAAGACGCACATCTCAAGGGAATGGTTACTTAAAGACCCTGTGTCCGAGCCCATGGTGCTTTGCGCCAATGTTATGATTAGTTTGTTTATCAACGGCCGCATAAATTAAAGGCCAGCTTTTAGGCGAACTAAAATGCTCTCGATTGTTTATAAGTTTCATAAAAGAAGTACACATACACTTTGGATAACGAATTTCATAATTTTTACCGGATTAAAAACCCAATCGAGCCCACGAATTTTCCCCGGATGCTTCGAATATGATTTTAACAGCCGACTCGGCAGGAAGCCAGTTGTTCTGTCTTTAGATTCTAATTATAGGTTTACGAGTGCGACTTTTCACAACTCTACAAGCAAACACATACACTTGCTACCTTGTTTTCATGTCTCCAGTATTGCTTAGCTGTATTTGAATATCTCTACTTTCCTTGCGAATGATATATTTTGAGTGCAAAATGAAATGTCGTACTCGCACTCGAGTCAAACTCACAGCGAAGTAACAGCTGGACTCGGCAGATTGGACTTTGACCCGCGATCGTAGTTTTGGTAGCAAGACTTTCTGGACGTACTGTAGGATGAAAAAAAAGGTTAAGACATTGCTTTCTCTGCTAATAAAAATGCAAAACGTATACAGATAAGTCTGTAACACCGCAGTGGAGCTCAGCCGTGCGAAATTATAATTACGAATGATCTTGATGCCAGAAGTGGTTGCTTTGTGCCGCTTTGTATTTCCAACGAAGCCCGCCGGTCCCTTAGTGCAGCAAATCCCCGGGAAACTCACGTAGTAGTCCTTTTGAACCACAAGTGGTCTCTTGCAGACCTAGAGAAAGTAAAATGTGGACTGCTGAAGGATTATTTGTCGAGTCGCTTTGCCTCGCTGTCTCGGTCCTTTCTCCGGCATTCCTCTACTCGCATTCGAAGAAATATTCGAACTAAAGTTTAATTTTAAAAAGTATATATACAAAAGTTAAGATAAAATAAAGTCAGTTAAGCATAGATACCTATGAATAATTACACGATGGCCCAAACTAGGGATGGATTTCGAAAGATTCGAGAGTCACATAACAACAACAACGATCTTTCTGATTTTCGTAGTCTACGAAAATGATTTGCGCGCGCAAAGCACCATGGGCTCGGACACAGGGTCTTTAATGAACCATTGAACCTTTGTATTCACAAACGCCATGCAAAATATTCGAGTAATCACCGCCTGCAATTACGAACATCTCAAGGGAATGACATGAAGAAATTACCATACTATGTTGTTTGAAGCGGCGTTTTGCAATGCAAGAAGAACCGCTGCACTTGAAGGATTTGGTGTCGTGGTTTACCTCGATAAAGTTCAAGACTTGGAAAGCGATGTGACTGACATGACGGCAGACTCTAAATTTTTGGCTCCGGCACAAAATATGTAAGTTTAATGCACGTTTTTATTATTTTACGGCTTTGACTTTGGTTTCATAATTAGAACTAAACAGTGGCTCGGTAAACAAGTAATGGTAGTTGGATAACTTCATTTTAAAAATACTATCTGTGTATCTCGGTAGTCTGCTGATATTAGTAAATTTAGTGCAAAATTTATTATCTAGGTACCTAATTATGTTCCGTGTACTTTTTTCTATCTTTGCAATTGGGTCTTTATCAGTGAATTCTTAATTAGGATAAAACTTTATATAAAAATTCATGTTCATTAGTATTCTTTATATAAAACGTTCATCCTAATTAGCAATTCAATGAGAAAGCTGAAACATCAATAGAAATTCCATTGTCTCAATCATTAACCCCGTTTCCCTCTGGGACAGAATTCAAATCCCTCCGCGGGCATTTTAGAATGATGAGATTTTATCAGGTATAAAGGAGCATGCACGTGACTGATTTGCTTCATCTGATTGGACAAAATGCTCATTAATTATTCATGAGTTTTTGAAGTATTTTTAAATCTAAATCATTCCATAGCTCTTTCAGTTCGACAGGTTGGTAAAATAAAATTATCACCATGTCTCAGAGATATGCTTGTACGTTCACTAACTTTTTGAGGAAGTAGCTGATATAGATAGTTTGGCGTGAGATGAATTAACTGGCAAAAAAACTAATTTATGCATATGCCTCCTTTCTTTTAAATCTTCCCATCCTAATTCTTGTAATAAACGAACTCTACTAGTTCCTTTCATAGCTAATTAGATTAGCAACATTTTTCAACTAAACAATCATGTTCAACACGTTTCACACCTCCTGCTGGTATTTCAACTTCAACATTCCAGAGGACCAACTGGCCTCTTTTTCGTGTTGTGACCGCGCGAGTTATGATAGTGTGTATATATCAAACTGTTATGTCGGATGTATTAGAAAAAAATCCTTTCTAGGGTAGCCTCCGATGCAGAGGTCTTGCGGTGTGATTCCGTTGTGTGATAGGGAACGGACAACACGTCTGCATCGGAGGCTAATTCTAGGGTACGTAGCTTTAGAAGTTTTAGCAACGAGGACAGCAACGAGGACTGCAACGTCGACGACGACGGCACAAAACAATATACTTAATAAAATTACCAAGAACAATAACTGCACGTGAAAATGGGCGCAGTAACACACATTTTTGCCGCGTCTTCATTAAAATCACAACGCGAAAACCCCAATTTTACGTTGAGCAGAGAACGTCAACGTAAGAAGGTAAAACGTACTTATTTTCGTTCGGCGTGAACGAAACTTTTTGTGCATCCAATTTTTCAAAACTCTGGATGTGAAAAGCAACGCAAGACGAATGAAAGAAATAATAAACAAGAAATTTGACGAGAAAGCACTTTTTCACGTTCCGTCGTCGTCGTCGTTGCCGTCCTTGATGCAAACCTACCACGGAACTTTCCCAAAATGATATTTTTTTTTTTAATATTTTTTAACCCTTACTCTATTTAACAATTTGCAAGCTTGAGGTTTCGGTTATACAAAAAACAAATATAAGCCCGAGAACGAAATTTCGGGCTATAGCTAGCTATATGAATATATTTTTCAACGCGAAATTACTCCGCCGTCCGCCAGAAGGAATACAGCCTTTCAGGCTTTGAATTTTTTTTTCTTAATTTTCCTTTCGAATCCCAACTAAATTGTCTCAAATAGTCTGTCGGGCATTTTTGATATGTTGCGTATTGCAGATTTTATCCCTTTTCAAATTTGAAAAAGTAGTTTTCATCCCATTTTAATACAAACCAGGTCGTAGAACCTGAACGAAAACTAATTTCAAAATTCCTCGACATAGTATTTGAGGGACGGCTGTTTTCTACGACTCGTGAAAATTTGAGAAAAATTGGACAAAACGCGAAAAGACTGGACTTCAACAAAGTTCTGTTTTTGTCCGAAAAGATGAGCCGATAAACGCCCGATATATAAAGGTTTTCGATTCACTAGGAAGATAATCTCATTAAGTTTAGCCAATCAGAGCGATTCATGTTGTGTTTAGTCGCTTGGTCTCGGCCGATTACAAAGTTCAGACGGCCCTATAAGCTATATAATACGATACTTCTACAGAAATAAAATACCACGATTTTCTTAAAAAGAAACTGGGTACTATTTTCGGAAGAGACTTGATACTAACCGGAGCCATCGCTGCAGTTTGTGAAGTCTCTTTCACAGAGTCGACGAGAACTGAAAGAGAAAAAATGGGGTTACAATTGTTCATTTGGAATAAGAATAATTGAAGGAAGCGGCTTCTAGAGAATATGGACGAGGATATGGAACTAGCGAAAACTCTTTTGTCTTGTGCGATGACTGATGAGCCCGTAAGCCAAAACGTATGGCAGGAATTAAGGAAGCCCAGATGAACAGGTCATGGTGGAGAAATGGTTACCGCAGTTGGGACGACATAATAGCTTTCATAAATCGTTTTCCAATAATCCCGAAGGGGGGAGGTACTCCCATATATGGACTATACTGGGATGATCCGCTGGACAGGGTATGGTTTTTCGAGTTTCTAGTCTTAGACCGCCAGGGTGTCAGTGTATCCATTTTCACATCGACAGATCTTGAACAGGTTATGGTATTTATCTAGTGCTTTATTTAGTCTAATACTTGATGAAGACTTTTTAGTTATGACACTCATTATACAAGATCACAAACACTGACATCAAAGTATAGATAACTTGTTATTTGTCTTATAGAGGGATCCAAAAAGTTTAACACTTTGTCTTGAACAGGGTATGGAAATTTGAGTTTTTTTGTCTTAAAACAGGGTAAGGGTTTCAGGGCCCCATGCAGCGGCACACCCCTACCCAACTTTGGGTACGCGTCAACCAAAAATACTATGGCAAAATATTCCCGGCCTACGAATTTGTTAGTAGCCTAGAACATAACAAGAATTTTCTAGCCCAAGTAACTTCATGTTGCAAAGTTTTGTGGAGGTACGAATTTTTTAGGGATTCTTTTTTCCTGTTTTCTTCTATAATTTTCTAGGGATTGAAAACAAATTTGCTAGCCAGTATTTCAGAAAACAATTTTCTAGGGACAATTTTTTCAAATCCGAAAGTTTTAGGCTAACTTACTCTCCCGAACAGCTTTTAAACCGAAAACTTCGTTGGGTGCCCTTGTCGTATTTTCCGTTTTTACCCTAGACGTCTTAGTATAAAAACGGCCCAGCCTGTTTGTCTTATTAAGAACTCTACACCGCTACAAAATTTACTCACAAGCTGCTTTTCTCTTTTCTTCTTCTTTTTTGAATACCACCAAGGACGATCTACTTTTACCTTTTTGGACATTGTATCAACGTAGAAATCTTTACAAACAAAAAGCAGAGTGAAATATGCCCAGTGAACGTCAATCATTTTTCGCGCCCTTTATAGCGCGAAATCAGAAAGTCGCTACAAAATATATTTTAGTTCGAGTTTTTTTGTGATGCTGGATTCGGGCTTTTAGATTTAGAATTTGCGAAAAAACGTATTTTCGAAACTTTAACATTTTGAAACTTTATCGAGACTTTAACTTTGTGGGAAATTGAAACTTCTTAATCTGGCCTAATTCTTAGGTGCTCTTTCTAGTCATGGACATGGTATTTTTTTTTTCTTCTCTGAATTAAAAAATAAATTCAATGTTTTAGTGTTTAACTAGCCTGTGTACGTACATCCGCTGCTCGCCCGGGAGGGCAATGTTGTTCCATCACAAGGGTTATAGATGGTTGCACGTGACGTCACGGCGGCCATGTTGGTGTACCTTTAACAATAGATTGTTCGTTAGCTTCTTTTGTTAGGTACACCAACATGGCCGCCATGCCCTTTGTCATTTGAATCTCTGGGGATTGAGTGCAACCCATCTATAGAATGGTCAAATCCGAGACCCTTGTTTCAAAATCCGAGCCTGAGACTTACTTCTCTAAGGGGTATAGAATGGTCAAATCAGAGACTCGCCGAGACCTTTAATTGTTTCAAAATCCGGGACTCTTTTCTGAAACGCCGAGATTTCGAGACTTGCTTGAATTTTGCCGAGACTCACGATTTTTTGAGGGACCATTCTATACCCCTATTACAAAATATCAAGCAACAATAACTTCGATGTTTTAATCATATCAGAAGTTCGTTTATTGATAAACTAAATTGTGCCATACATAGTTACGTCATATTTGTCTGTAATATTTTCTAGCTTAAATTTAAAATAGTTTTATACATGTAACAGTTGATTCAGCAGCTATAGTCGTAAATTAAATTTTATATTGTAAAACAAATGTAACTGCTTCTGACTCCGTTTTCTTAGACGTACTCGTCATACTTGACTTTTTTATGTCCAAGTTTTATTTGTCTGACAAAAATGTTACTATTAAATGCAGGATTATATAGACCAGTGAATATTTATGAAAATGGGAAAATAATAGGAATGGGTATGCAATCACAATATACTTTGGTCTCTTCCAACCACATTTATATAATTATTTAACAAACATATTGAACATAGTCTATGAATTACGTTACTAAATGTACAGGCCTTATCCAGCAAAGCCTAAATTTTCTTCAAACCAGTGAAATTAATATAAAATAGTTATATCCACTATGACCTGTATACTCTTATAAATACAATGTTTATATTATCAAACTTTATGCAAAACTAACACATGAAATGTGAAATGAATGCTTGAGTCAGGGAATCTTGTTGATATTAAACCAAAATGAAAGGATAATTGTTTTCATTGAGAAAATCATCAAAAACCCAAAACTCAAGTTAACAGCTATATAGCTAGCTGGCATAAAATAAGCATTTTAGCCTAATGATGTGTTTTTTCCCTTCAGTTGACTTTTGAAATACAATAAATATTAATAATACCTTATAATAAGCTGTCTGTCAAATACTGAATATACAAGGCCATCCCAATAAAATGTTTTGTTTACCATCTCCCAACTGACCCAATTTTTTTGGAAAAGTAAAAAAAAGATTGAATAATAATTTCATAAGTACACCTCTTTTCTGAGCTCTTGATCTACGTTTTTGATTCTTGCCTTTCTCGTGTGAATCGTCAATCCACAACTAGTAGAGGAAAGAGGAAAAAGTAGTTGAGGAATACATGAATGTTTTTGTGAGTCTTCAAGGTGACTTAGTAACCAATTGCATGCTTTACTTGGTTCCAGACCCCATAATATTGGTTCTTTTTACTTTCGCCTGGCCAACCAACCCACCATCACAATAGAAAGGGTGATGGTAAATGAAACTTTTTATTGGGATGGCCTAAGTATTTATAAAATATATTATTTTGGATCATTCATCAAAACTCGCAATGACTATTGTTGGTTTTTGAAGTTAAGTCCAAAATGAAAACCTAATTATTAATGCAGTCCTGATGCTTGCTATTAATAACAACAATAACTTATATCTTTATCCATATAATTTCATGGATGACAAGAAATGGTACACACTTAAAAATCTCAGGAATTACCATGCAGTCTGTATGTGTGAACATACTTGAAATCTAACCAACTTCACTTAATCAAGCTTTAATTAGAATATTTTACTGAAGTTTGGCAAGTCAAGTTGTATAGGCATGCAGAATTAATAAAAAATAATCTGATTAAAATAAATCAGAAGCCTATTAGAAAGCTATGCATGTCAACTTTATGACATTTATGTTACAGGTCTTGTGAAATGAATAATGTAATCAATGTCACTGATTCTTTTTTTGGCATTTCACAGCACTACAGGGTTAACTGAAACATCTATGTGATACAATTCTGTGCAGTGCTCGATTATCACAGACACAAAGCTGGTTGTTTGTAATTAACTTAATTATAACCTGACATGGACCATGAAATAAAATAATATCAACTTGATCAACAGTGTTCTGTATGGATCGACCCAATAATATAAAGTTGAGGTCCAACGTATTAGTTTGGCTAACTTCCTCTTAGTTGCCATTGAATGGAGAGCAGAACTTGGAAGTGTCTAGTGCAAGGTGCACCTTAGTTATAATAGCTTCCCTCATCTATGCCTTTACTGAATGACAAGATCCATTAGGAGTGGTTGGACTGACTGAACCTACAGAAGATTTTGCAGCCTCGCTAGCACATGAATCGGACTTGCTTCCTGTTATCAGGCAGGAATGTGCCTTCAACATTTCTTCCAGTTGGTTTCTTTGTTCCTTCAGGGTTGCTATTTCTAGTTCCAGTTTATTGTTTTCAGTATCAATACCATCTGATTCCTAAAAGAAACAAAAAGAATATTGAGTGTTTGCCTAAAAGGTAATAATTATTGGCTTTTTAGAGAAACTGAGGCACTGAATAAAAAAGTCTGAAAAATGTAGAAATAATCCATGCTCTTCAACACTGAACACAATTATGTCTATAAGTTTCAGAAAGCCGAATAGTTTGGTAATTCTGAGTTAAGAACCGTTCCAACACTTTATTTTAATATTTCCCTAAGGCCAGATAAAAAAAAATACTTGTTTAGCGTCCACCCGTTTCAATTTTTCCAGGTAGGGAGGGAGGTTTTTTTTTTTTTTTTTTTTTTCTATGTGAAGCTTATTTTGTCTTGACTAGACATTATTCACTCACCTCGTGTTCATGACCTCGTGTTGTAGAAACAAAATGGCGTCGATGTTAAAATATTTAATGCGCCGGCGCATATTTTAAGTGGTACATGTAGGGGTCTGGGTACAAGAATTGGTGTTCGCGGGCGCATTTACACTTTCTAAAGTTTTTTATGAAAAATAAAAAATAAAATAAATTAGAGGTCGGGGACATTTCTCAGGTCGGGCGGGGACGCTAAACAAGCAATTTTTTTTATCTGGCCTAAAATTGAAGCCAACCAGTCTTTTTTCCCCTTTCATCCCGATGTTTATTTCCCAAACATGATCAAATGAAACTCGAGATCTTCAGGCAATTAATTCCTTTTAAGGAGAAACAATATTACCCTTTCTTGTCATACACACATATACCACGCAATTCAAACCAAAGCCCGATGATTAGAAGCGCGGCCGCTCCTATTTAGCTTTAAGCCAAACAAAGGGTTTTACCGCAAGTGAACAACAAATGCCCACTCACTTCCGTTTCCGGTAACACGAAAATCACTTCGTGCACTGTTTCATAATTTCCGATTCAAAACGTGACTCATATACAAAAAAGCTACGTATACATGTACAATGTTTACATTTTTCTATGAAAAAAGGACAGTTCTCTAAGCTTTTTCATCTGTAAATATTGAGCAACTTACGTTTTCAAGAAATTGTATGTGTTCCTTTCTTCTTTGGCGACATTTGAAAGCCGCTAGTTTATTTCGTTCTCGGCGAAGCCTTCTTCTCTCTTGTTCAGTTGTAGAAAGCTGTAAAAAATGGTCGAAAATGAAGTTAGATATATGATAAAATGCCTGATTTGGTAAATTTGTGTGCTGGTGATATCTGAAATCAACACAAAGATAATTGCCAAGAATGGATATACGATTCAACCATACCTCGTCAAGTCTCGGTCGCTTTGCATCCAAATTCGGCATTTCATCGAGACCTTTCGCGACCCTTCTGCATCTGATCGCATTTCGAAGTTCTTGTTTAACTCCGTCTGTCGCTCCTTTTAAAAGCGGTGGGGTTAGGGGGTTTGAAAGTTCTGAACAGCTCCCTGCTTCTTCGCTCGAAATCTGGAGAAAAAGGAGAACAAAACTTAAACCTTCAATAGAGAATCGAAGGCGCGCATCGAAACTCAAACTAAGAATTGTGACGCACGACAATAACAATCACGCAAGATTGCATGGCGCGAAAGCCGTGGAGATAATTTCGAGAAAAATCAATCAAACTTATCAACGTCGAACGCATGGATTTTATCGTACTGAATAAAGTTTTGAATAAGACCACTTTTGTAAATAAGGGTATAAAGAATACTAGGTTTTAAAAGCTTTACTGTCAAATTATAAATCGTTACAATAGAGCTACGGGCTTTGTGAAGCGCTCATGGTTCTGCAGTTGACCACTACGTCGAGATATCTTAATCCACGAATTATTCTGTACTTTAAGAAAAAAAACCATCAGATTACTTAGCTTCGTTTAGCAAGCGAAATCTCTAAGTAGTAAAATGTCTCCGGATTGTAACAAAGCAAGTTCAATTCGACACGTGCGAAGTTCAAACCGCAATGCCGCGCGATTTTTTCCCCGATGCGGACCGAGGGAGAATTTCCCCCCATTTTCCAGGCTGCAACGTTGGTAAACCTATCTGGAGTAAATTTGCTAATAGTATGTTTGGCTACTTACATTAGACTCGATGTCCGAATCTTCTAATACAGGAACAGGCATTGTACCGTTGCTGAAGATTTCGTAATTTTGTTCGCTAGCGATCGTTGTGTCCATAGGCAAAAAATAAAAACTTCGATTCATGCCAGGCCTTATACGTTAGGTGGGTGGAAATTTACGAACAATAGACTGTAAGTGGAGGCCGCTGATTTGCCAGTTCCTTTTTCGGGTAGACGTGCTTTTGCTCTGAAATCAGAACTATTCTGGGAAAGCCCCGAGCTTGTGGTTATATAGCCTCGATCGGCCCGACGGCTTAAAATTTAAATTGATTCTTACGTCTTTCACTTTTTCAGCATTGACGTCACGCTGTCAAGCGACCAATGACAGGCTTCGTTTATAGTCGGTTGCCATAGCCTTCAATTAAACCAGCTTATTCGAGAATATTTTGCGCAATATCGCGTCGTGCATATACATGTATTTGCATATCTTAAGGTCTAAGATATTTTGAGTAAAAATAGCTCGAATTTGGGGCTAAAGAACAGTACGAGATTATCAGATTCTAACTACAAGCTGTTTCAGTTTAGTTACAGATAAAATGCCAAACTTTAACTGCAGCGAGCGGCCAAATTTTGGAATTTATTCGAGAAGAATCAAGCTGGATCTGTTTGGCCTTGTTGTGTGACGCCGGTTGCTAACCTGAGCTTGGAATGAATTATTTAGTGCTCGTTGACTACTTCGAGAATTTATAAATATAAAAAATATATCATTACTAATACGATATTTAAGGCGACCAAGTAATTATATATACATAGTTTTGAAAGCTATTTTTTCGAATTTATCTGGGAGAGAAACGTTTTGCGTGACTGGAGCTTGGCAGCCCAGCTTACACGTGGCACGCGTCATGTGCGAGCTACATTTCGCAAGAAACTGGTTTCACGTAAAGAACTGATGTAAAGGATTTACATGCAGATCTCTTTCAGTTCCTAATCATCTGATACTGCACCCAAGCTGGCTTACATTTGATTAAATCTAGCGGCCGTCATCCGTTAATCGCCCACACTGAAGCCGCCGCACATATACATGCTTTGTCTCGGTAAATCTTGCCATTTATGTAAACTAATAAAATTATTCAGTGATAACGTATTTGTAATAGTTACTTATAGTTATGAACTATTTGTCTATTTAAAGTACATTGGCAAGTATCTGCTGTCACCAGTTTTTGTTTGCCCTTCAATGACTTTACTTTTTTGAAATTGAAAATTGACTTTGAACAGTTGACTACGTCACTGCTGTATGGCTGCATTCAAATGCATGCGAGAGCCTACCCTGGTCAGTTCATTTTCGTAATCACTTTCGAGTTCAACAAGAGTCCATTCTTGTTTTGTCTTACGTATAAAGTCTTACGCATTTTGCACCGACTGCATTTGAGCCGGACTGAAAGCCTGAAACGATCGATGAAAGATGTTTACGTTACCTTTGATGTCATACACTGATCGTACTCTTTCGTAATAATTACAAGTACGTCATTCTAACCTACTTAATAGTAGCAAATTAATGGTCCACTGGAATGATTGTACTAGTATACCTAATAGGTAGTGAATGCTGCCGCTCAGTTAAGGAAATGTATTAGAAGAAAACCTAAACTAGTAGCAGGAAAAATGTATCACTGGGTGATACTATGCCAAGGTGTTAGATAAATAATATTTTGTAGTTTTGGGGCTATCGTGCGACTGAAGCTAGCCTGTTTGAGCTGTGGTGTGTTTTCTCAGTGTGAGCATATATAGTTTGATAGTTTGGGGCGGAGATAAATGGCTCAGTCAGTCTCCAAAGAGCAAGATCTCTCCTGTTATCAAAATGGTGAGCAGCAAATGATTTTCTTCTATTGGCTTCGATAAAATCAAGCAGCCGGTTCAAAATACAATTAGCATTTACAATTACATTCTCAATTACAGTTAATTTCCGGTGTTTAAACTTCACCGAGGAGAACAACAGTTTGTTGTGCCGGCAATCTTAAGAAAATGTCGGGAATTGGTAGGCTCAGGGAATTTACCAGGAGATCGTTGCTATGTCGGGACAAAATGAAAATAAATCGCGATAACATTTGAGTTACACACCACAGCTCAAACAGGATTCAGTCGCACGATAGCCCCAAAACTACAAAATATATTCATCTAACACCTTAGCATTTTTATCACCCAGTAATCTATATTTCCTGCCCAAGTGCTACTGTAGGTTCTCTTCTAATACACTTCCTTAAAGTGCCTATAACCCCAAAAAAGTTACGCTTTCAGATCAAACTTAGAAGTATTCTATGCAACTTCCCGAAAAAATTAATGGTTTTAAAGCATTTCTCTTTTTTTTACGGCTTTTCAAAGATGAGAGCCGTGAACTTTTACCGTCAGCTTAGCGACTTGGTGGGGTCTGGGACTAGGTACGTCATAGTAGGGAGCCATGTCACGTGACAAAGGCTTCTCTCATGTACTTTTGGTTCGTTCTTTCTTATTTGCGTCGCAAGTTCTGTAATTTTCTGCTGTACGTTTTGACAAAATGTCTTCGTAAGGCTCCGAATCTGAAGACAGTTGTTCATCGGACAATTCCAAGCTAAATTTTATGAACTATGAGCTTGAAGCAGAAGATTCTGCCGGCGAAGAGAGACCGGATGATCCACTCGCCGATGAAGAAAACTATCGCCAGGAAAGAAGAAAGGCAGAGGACAGACGAAGAGACCTCCAGAATCGGTTGGAAGGCCTCGAACCAAGGGAAAGCTGGTGAGTTAAACTGTCCAAAATGAAAATAAGTTATCATAGCCCTTCATGGGCTTCCCGTTGCCGTGGACGTGATCTCCCCAAAAAACATTGCAGGATGCTTCTGTTCAACACATTTAAGTTACGCTTTGAATTTGATTCACACCAAACAAAAGAATCCAGTGATCCTTGACCTTGCAATCGCAACAATCATATAAGCCTTTACTTGTAAGAATCGCTATAAATGAAGATACGATTAACAGTTTCCTAATATCGCAATTCCTCTTATATTTACCCTTTTCGGAATTTACCTGTTTGATAATATTTTACAGTTCGTGGAAATTCAGTGTGCACCACTTTTGCCCCTCTCAATATTTGAGAAACATGCACCAACTATATGTTTTAGCGGGAAACATCCCACAATGGCACATCCTAAATCCACCCCTGCATACTAATATGTAAGGAAATATTTATACCAGGAATTAATAATGCTAAATAATGAACCAAGGTATGAATTGAAATCAATGAGCACAGTTCCGTGTTTAGTCCAACCAGGAAAGTGGAAGGTTTATCAGAGTATTTTGAAATTTTGATCTATCGTGCATGTTAATTAAAAATAATTTTAATACAGTTGAAGCTCAGTGTACATATTTATATATTGCTCTGACGAAGGGCTAACGCTCGAAACGTCAGCTGCTACTCGCTTTCCACGGCGGTTAGCATACCTCAATCGACTTTAGTTGATTACATACCATATTTATATTTAGTTGACTCGTTGCAATCAGACTCATTGCACAGTCTGGGATCATGTCTCTGGAGTGGTCACTTACAAGAGGTTAAAAAAAAAAAAAAAAAAGACAGTGGCGGTCACTTACGAGAGTGGCTGGTTACTACAGAGCACAAGAGTGGTCTCTGAGGGGAGCTGGTCACCTACAAGGGCAGTTTCACAAAGGGCTTCAATTGTATCAAACAAGTAATTGGTGCTAACATATAAACTTCTTTATTTACAGATTTCTATGAGTTGTCTCATACAGAGAGAACATCCAGTTAGTCTACGCTTATCTGAGCAACAATAGAATTCCTCTACCAGCATGTGCATATGACACAATCAGGACAAAATTCAATGCTGGGAAAGAAACCTTCACTGGATTTGAAGAAGATGAAAGTACTTCATAACTTATATAAAGGAGAACAACAATGAACAGTCAAACTTTCAGTGCCATTGGCCACTTTTGATATAGGCTTCACTGGTCACATACAAATGATTCAATACAAGGCTCGGGGGAATAATGTGCAGTGATTAATGAAATAACAATAATGAATTTAATTATGCCCACAACCTTTGTGTGAGAAGTGAAGCATATATCGAATGCGGGCTATTAACCTACATGTATGTCCATATTGCCATTCATAACTACCAGTATTTTTTTCAATGGTTTATTGCTATCACTATGATTTATACATTTTATTTGTACTGTATACAGGCAAATTTTATGTTCCAGGGTACGACAAATAAAAATAAGCAGTGTGCTTGCTGGGTTTAGTAGCCTAAAGCTCTAGGGTGCTGGTCCGAATTGGGAAGCTTAATTGCAAAGTAAATTACCAGAGTCGTACATCGCACCCTGTGATCCTTTATATAATTTTACACAAATTTTGAAAATAGGATTATTACCGGTATATTAAAATTTAAATGTTTGAGTAGTAAATTGGAAAACAGTAAAATCTGACTGACCCCTTTTACAAGATGGACATGTTTTCAATGCTCTGGCCTAACCTTAAAGGGACTGTCATGTGTCATGGTGAGAGACCATTACTTTAGATGTTTGGGCCAGACACTCATTATCAGAGAATCAGAGATTCTCATATGATCTGATACACATGTGGGATAATCAAAGCAAATATTCAAAAATGACTAATAAACTGTGTAAATATACATTATTCAAGTAAAATAATGAACATATTTTCATACTTTAACAATAGACATACAAAATAAAGTTGTTCTGCCATAGATCGCTTTTCTTCAAATTGGCTAATTTTCCCAATATAATAAGAATGGTGGCTTTAATCTATTTGTTTTGATGTGACATCATAATGAAATAGGGCAATCGATTTCACTGAGCTGGTCACAAGTCAGAGTGATTATTAGTCTATGAAAGTTGACAGTATAACATTGCTACCTAGATTGTCCATTGGTAAAATATCAAATCACTAAGATAGCTGGTAGACATTTCTGGTTCACTCTGTACTAAGGGTACGAGGGTTGTTCTTTGGACAATCGACAACACTTTTATGCCCTTTCATAGGTTTCTTGCACACTGAGCAATGGGGTTTTGCCTTGGTTTTTGTGGGCCTTACAGCAGGTGGAACTGGAACTTCTGGCCTTACAGCAAGTGGAACTGGAACTTCTGGCACTAAAGTACAAAAATAACAATTATTATTAAGTTATGTGTATAATATATTGGTTTATGGTAAATAAAGCACTGGTTTCGTTTCAAATGCAAACTTACAGTGTATTATACGTTTCCAGCTGGTATTTTAATATTTTGTTTAGTCTCAAAAGACTAAACAAGCAGTATACATATGACATGGGAAACAGTTTGATAGGTGTACATGTACTGCTTGAGCAAGAGCTAGGTGTTATTGAAGGACAAACACCGAAGGTGTGATCAGCACAGACTATTTTGTTTGAATATTTTCAGAATTTGAATAGTTTCTTTTGTGGAAAAATATTTTATACAAAACAATTTGAATTGCCTAGAGCTGTAGGGGGAACATCTACAACAGTCCTCATTTGTTGTCTCTTCTGGGTTGCTTCTGCCCTTGGCTGCTCGTTAAGCATGGTGTCCATAGGCATAGGTGCAGGTATCAACTGAATAAAGTTGATAATATTTGTGCATAAACAAACAACGTACTAAAATACATTAAAACTGAAGGTCTGATTTATTCACGGTCATTGCCCTTATACTAGTTACACTCGTGGTGAAATTAATGTTCAGTACGTGGAACCCGGTTATAATGAAGTTTTCTTCCTTTCCCTCAGCACTTCTTTATACATGCAGGTTCCACTGTATTGCTAGCCTCATGTAGCAGCCGTTGTGTAGCGCTTCCGTTTCACTCCATTCCCCGGAATGGAGTGAAACGAAAGCGCTACACAAAGGCTACTGTATAATTTGCCAAACTAAATACAAAAGCACTTACCAAAATCGGAGAATGGCTTATCGGTTTCGATGGCATGGACTGATGGAATAGGAACAACTCCATATTCATCCGACTTCAGTCATCGCGTAGAGTCAGGGACTAAAGAAAATCTTATAAAGTCTTCCGGCTTGGAGGGACTTCGCTCGCTTTGTTCGCACGAACCTCAACTACTGGCGTCTTCTCTTCTTTGCTTCTGGCCGATCATCGCTTAAAAACGGGATCTTGTGTTAGAGCTATCCTTTTTTTGAGTCTGGCTCATTCCTACAGCCCACAACTACACATCTGTTTGGCATTTCAAATCGAGTTATTCGCTCGGTTCGCTCTGTTTTTATCTGTCTTTGTTGTTGGTTGTTCGCTTTCTCTCACTACTATGACGTTGCTTTCGGTTTCGTTCCCAGGCTCTTTCCAGACTCCAGCTGACGGCCATTTGGGACAGGGTGCCCAAATCGGGTTGTTTTACGATGTTTGACCCCAGAAATAAGGTCGAACTCTTACTTTTTTCCTTTTTTTCTCTTCGAATTATTGATAAGAAGGATGTAAAGAATTTATTAAAAATACTTCAAATTTGGGGTTATAGGCACTTTAACTGTGCGGAGCAGCATTCACTACCTGTTAGGTATACTAGTTATAGTCTATCAATGACGCGCGGATCTTTGCCCTTTGCTGTATCGTATGAGTGGCTGGAAAAATGTGTTCTCCATGGGTTCAGTTCGGATGCGACGCAGGCTAGGCGGGTTGTTGTCGGCCACGTATACGTATGCAAGGAATTGTGATCGAAATAGCGAATTAACGCAACTGAACTGTTGCGAGATTTTAATTGCTGCTCCCTTCGCTGCGCAGCAATCAGTCACTGATTCCAATCCAGTGCCCAGGCATTTGAACGTATCGAATTTTTTCGATCAAATACCGGCTTGTCAACGTCAGCCTGCTTAGAGTGCTCATTCCAACTCATTCCGATCCGCCGGCAGTCTGTGCTCAGCAGTTCATGCATTTATATGCGAATTTGAAGGATTCCATTTGTACAGTTCCACATCGGAAATATATTGCGTTTTAAAACTAGTATGGTGTGTGTGTATAACCGGGGTGTATAACTGATAACTTGTAACGTGCTATTATGCATTACACGCATGGCCAACCACGTGTTGCCTTGAATGACCTAAGACTGATCGTCACACGTCATGCTGACAAAAAGTGTCGTCATTCGTAAACGAGAAGCGTTTTGGGCACCGTATATACCGCACTTCAAAGATTCTCAACTAGCGACTTTGACGTCAAATGTACACTGATACCGTGATTTAATAGAATCTTACGTCATCTGAGCATACTTTCTGGTATACAAAGGAATGACGGTGCAAAAAGATTCTGCAACGATTTACTTTGAAAACAGTTGCATGCGTAAACCCTTACCACCAAACAATGAACGAAAGAAATCGATAATGCACTTCTTATTAATTCTCCATAAGAACGGCCTGGGCGACTGCAAAAAGCTAATTTTACAGCAAGCCAGACAAATAGAAGACTTACTCTTTTTTTTTAGAACAAATTCACGCAGAAAAGGAGTTCTAAAAAATATATACATGTATAGCTCAAAACGTTATATTTCATAATGTAAAATAAACCCGCCACTAGCTAGATGTAGGTCACGTTAGTTTAACTGTGTAAATATTTTTAAAAAGCCATGTATAACCTTACCTGATTTGATAGTTGCTGGATCATATTATCTTTACAGCTTATGGAAGAAATGCTGTGCAAGCCGTACGTTCACTGCTCAGTTTAGGAAAAGTTAATGACAAATAAGTTGAAGATAGTGACCAAGATTACGTCATTTCTTACAAAAATGCTGACATCACAACTAGTGTTTAAAGAAGAAAAGATATTATCAAACAATAGTTTTTTGCAGATCATCATATTTGTTTTTCTTGTATGCCAAGTTGGAAGATTAAATTGAGTTTATGATATAATATGCGTATGGCATACTGAGTACAGTAAAAACCCGCGTATAAGAACCTGGGTTTTAAGAACCTATTAGGCTAAAATGTTCATTTTAAGCACCCTCCACATAAGAACCTATTAAGGCTAAAATTTTAAGTTAGGTTCTTATCAGTGGAGTTGTGGTAAAAGTGCATAGGTAGAAACTGATGAATTGGGATAATCATAATCATTTAGAATGGCAGCTTGGAACTAGTTTTCTTGGTATCAACTTTGAAAGGGCATTTCAGAGAACTGACTACATGAGTTTGTTTGAACATATGTTTTGTTAAGGACATACAGCCTTTCGGCATTATGGTATAAATGATTACTGTACATTTGATATGTATTACGAGATGATATTTATAATATATTTAAGTGAAATTCATATGAAAATACAGTACAGTATAAGAACCTATTTTAAGAACCTTGGTAGCCTAAATTTGCTTTAAGTACCATTTATATAAGAACCTGTTTCGGCTAAATTGAAAAATTAAGGTTCTTATACGCGGGTTTTTACTGTAGCACAATTCAAGGAGCCAGATGATTAAATCGAGTTAATGATATAATATGCACATGGCATAGTAGCACAATTCAAGGTGCCAGATGATTAAATCGAGTTAATGATATAATATGCACATGGCATAGTAGCACAATTCAAGGTGCCAGATGATTAAATCGAGTTAATGATATAATATGCACATGGCATAGTAGCACAATTCAAGGAGCCAGATGTTTATAGTTGTCATGGGCCTTTTGCAGGAATGCAAACACGTGGTTGTACTAAATGGAAACAATCTGACTAATATACGAGAGGTAGTGTTATTAGCAAAAGCTGTTTTCCACCTCCAATCAATATATTACATCGACGTCAATTTTCGCTAACGTATTTTTAAATTGTCGTGAATGTATCGAACTAATACAGTATATATTGGTATATTCTGAACCAAACGCATGCCGTTTTTATGACATCATAAAAAGCATATTCTACAATGCCATCCAAAACTATAAAGTAACAGAGTTTCTCCGGATTAATATTACGGACTTAAACGGACCATTTGAAAATTGATGGGGGGAGGGGGTACGGCAAATCCCCTCCCCCCCCCACCCCCCAAAAAAGGGGGAAAATCGAGCAAGCCGAAATCGGCTAGAAACATTAAAATTGTGTAAAATGTTCTTGATGTAAAACCAAAATACCGAATGCCTTTAAAAATATCGCGCAAGGTCCGATGCCCAAAAACTGAAAAATTCTTGCAGCACTAGGAGTCCTATAAAAATGGTCCGTCCCTTAGCAATAAATGGTAAATAAGTTTGATAGGTTCTTAAATAAAAAAAACCTTTTTGAGCAAGTGTCCCCAAGGGAACAGTAGCAGTCTGAATTTGTGAAACTTTTATTAGGCCCGTTAACTCTAAAATCAACCCAATGTCTATACAAACATATATTCGAAATAAATAGGTTCTGCTATTTAATTTTTCTGTGTTGCGCGTCTAGGAAGAGAAAATCCGAAAACCTTACTCACAGCCTCCGCTATGTACTTGTTCGCTCACTTGCGAGATGAACACTCAAAGATAAATTCCATATCTCCACGTGTCCATATATATATACGAGCAATGTTAACACAAAAGTCTAACACCCCGCTCATAAGAAAAGTTATGACTGAGAAAAGGAGAAAACCCGGGAGACCAAAAACTGTTTGCCAGCTACTAAAGTATGCTGGGCCTTTTGGTGATCACTACACTCATGATGTGGGCAGTAAAACGGCCATCCCTTCATGTAGGACGACACGAATTGCTACCGAATTGTATTGTATTGTGTTGCGTTCTATTGTTGTATTGAATTGTATTGTGTTGTAAAAATTCGGGTCGTCCTACATAAAGGGATTGCCAGTTTTACCTATAGTTCAGGCTGCATTCCCAGGGTGCACTGCAAAACGTTACATATCATCGGACCAATCGCCGTTTCAGTCTGATCGCACACTGAAATGCAAAGTAGGATAACTACATGAGCACTTCTAAGCTATTTAGCATCATTCTGCGCTGCATTTCCAGGTGTAGGGAACTTCTGCAAGGCGAAATGCATCGTAACGAGCGATAACTCATGAGCGCCTATAGACTTTTAATAAAGAGAGAAAATTCTGAAGTATCAACGACAACAACAACAATTTTATTTGTACTTACAGTGGCAGATTACATGGGTCGGATGAAAGTAAACAAGTTATAAAGTAACCGGGCACCCGAAATAACTATAAGGAGCTGATCTAGTCGGGTGCCCATTAAATGATAGAGTTAATTTTGCAAGTCAGAAAAAGGCGAAAAATCAGCAAGCACATAACATTAAATACGTTGAATAACTAATTAAGGTGATAATAAATACACACGCAACACACAATATACACACAAACAAACAAAGTTACTATTAGTAAGCAGGATGTGGGTCAAAACAGTTATTTAGATTATTAATAAAGATTTAGAAGTTTGTCTTTAAACTTTCGCTTGAGGAAGCGAAAGCTCAAAGATTTTATAGATTCATCAACATTGTTCCAAACTTTGGGGCCAAGATATCTTATATTAAATTTTCCATAATTTGTACGAATCTTTGGAAACGAGAAGGTGGATTTAGATGCAAGGCGAGTCCTGTACTTATGCTTACTGCTAGTAGCTTGAAAGAAAGTGTCAAAAACGTTAGGAAGATCGTATCATGAGCAAAATCGTAACCACTGACAATTCATGAGCGCCTATCGGCTTTTAATAAAGAGAGAAAATTCTGAAGTATCAACAGCGTTCTATCATGAGCAATGTTAACACAAAAGGAGCATTCACTTCTAACACCCCCCGGGGGGGGGGGGGGACTCCCTTATTTGAGGGCTGACATGGATGCTCGTCGTACCTTTTAGGGGTCAAAATCAGGAGCTTGGTACCACTTAGGGTATCCACGATCAAACACAGACATATCTATGTAAAGCGGTACCTTTTAGGGGTCGGGTGTCACCGAAATGCTAGAGAACTTGACAGTGCTTTTGAAAACAACAAGGAAGAATGTGCTTGATGATACAACATCAATAAAAGGCATCGAAAGTTTAAAATGTTGGCATGTTTTTATCGGTACCTTTTAGGAGTCAAAATAAGCTTGAGCTACGCCCATTTTAGTACCTCTTAGAGGTCAAATCGAAAATGTTCGACGAGCATCCCAACCCCTTTTATATGGGAATCCCCCTCCTGAGCTAACACCCCTCTGATAAGAAAAGTTAACGTATAAAATTAATGTAAAGCAAAATATTTACAGTCAAGTAACGAACATCTGATTGCTTTTAAATCAACATCAGCGTTTAGAAACATTCTTTGTTACAAAAATATTTTACCAGACCTATCACATACCTCTTCCCCCCCCCCCCCCCCCCCCCCTCACAGGGGGGTCTTCTTATATTCGGCTGGTATTTTTTAGGGTTTGAATTCGGCGATTTAATAATTTTTAGGGGTTGTCAAAGCGAAATCCATTTTTCAAGGTGAGTTTTAGCCCACAAGGTACATTTTAGGGTGGGAAATTTTTCACGGTTTGCTATTTTTTAGGGTATTTTCAAGGTTTTCCGATGGTCACCCCTACCCTTTTTACCTTGAAGAACCAAATTAAATACTTCATTGATTGTAAACACCCACTGGGCCAGTTGCATAAACATTAATGCTGGAACTAACTGCTAATGTCAGACATTCAATCTGGTCAAACACTGTGTATGGAGTCTGTTCGAATGGTGGCTCAGTGTTAATTGGCAACAAAACCAAGTTAAAATTCCCTCCCTCAATGTTTGATTGAATTGATATACAATGTACAATATTTCCTTGAAATCTTGATATACACACAGTTTGTTAAAGTATGTTTGCATATTTACACTGATTGTGTGTGTGAGTTCATATGGAAATCTGTGAAAATCACTCTGTCTGGCCCAGACTGCAAATGAATATACCGGTCAAGGCTTCTCACCATGACATAGCCCCTTTAATATCAGACGTTAGAAGTTAGGCCCAGCATTAACGTTGATCAACCGGCTCCTGTAAATATTTAAAGCTTCAGTTATATAAAGCAAATGAGAAGCAAATGTATAGAATTAACTTGTAGTCTAATTAATATTCATTTGTTACGTAAAATACTGAGTATGAATTAAAGGCCAATTTAGCCAAAGTTATCTTGTTATCAGGTTAAAGGCAAACCACACTGAGTTAATATTCATTGAATATACATATAGTACATACATGTAGATGAATAAAGCAAAAAATTTGTTTGAATAGAATATTAAAATAATAAAAACGATTTTTGATTCATGTCATAATATTAACAGTAATAACAAACAATGGCAGAACTCAATTTTAGTGGTTTGATCCTACTTAATACCCTACTACCATTTGCTTTGTCGGATAACTAGTAAAATATACATTTACTTAATAACCTCCAATCAAAGCAGCTTTTATGCAATAGTCAACTAATAGTAGATTGACAGAAATTCACTGCTACATTGTAATTAAACTATCATGTACAACTTTTCATTCATTGGATGAAAATCCAGAATTATTTCCTTAAAATAATGTGTTAATTTGGCTTTGAAGAGGTACTAGTAATTATGAAAGCGCACATGCAAAATTTAAGAAGCTATGCCATAACTTGTGAAAATCTTTCACCCACAGTCTGTTGTACCCACTGTGACTGAGAAGCCATTGTCCTGTTTTTCTGCCTCTTGAATTCCTCAGCATTGCAAGTCAAACACAAGGCACAATCATCATGGTGATCATAGTTTATTGTTGAACAGAAAGAGCAGTATACTCCAAAACACTTGTCACACTGCCGTATGCACATTTCACATGCTCCATGCTCACAGAATGCACAAGGTAATGTCTCTGCATGTTGTTGGCACACCCAGCATTTGCCAAATGTTGTTGTTGATGGTGGCATAAAGTTGTTGTTTTGTGTCTGTAGGTTGGCTTGGGCTTTCTGACTATGCATCATAATTTGAAAAGCAGAGAAACCTAATGATGTAACAAAGAGAGAGAGAAATTATTGTTACAGAAACTCTACTGCCTTTAATAGCTCTAATGTAGTCACACAGCCTTTTCCAGTTCTTGTTGCACTCTCTAAAAATCAACTGCATCTTACATTGCATGTACTGTCAGTGACGTGAGACTTTTGTCATAAAACTAAATGTTGCACAGAAAAGTCAAAAATAGAAAGGAAAAGCCTATAAATTTTGATAAACAGTCGAATTAGGAAACTTACAAAATAATAAATAACTCTTTGAACTAAAGGAGTTCACAATGTCATAGTATACAATATACAGGGCCTCCGATAAAGTGCGATAAAAAATCGGAAATTATGCGGCAATTCAGGGCTCATTATGCGGCAATTCAGGGCTCATTATGCAGCAAATTATGCAATTTTTGTTAGCTCATTTTAAGCTATTATACATGGTCTAAGGAGAAAAAAACTCTTCTGCACACTTACGTAGCCTTTAGCGTGTTCTGAAGCTGTAATTTTAGTCGGTAGATGGGCTCATTTTTTCTTCTCGGAAGAAATTCCAGCAGATTTCACTAAAAACTTATCCATTTGAGTAAATTTCAGCCAAAAACGACAAGAAATACATTGTGTAAGCAGATGAGATCAAGATTCGCGCGAAAAAGCGACTATTTTACAGCAAACAATAACATGGAATATATCAATGATTCTGAGTGGTCAACACTCTATCCTTTGTTTTCGTTATGCACCAATGAGAATATAC
The DNA here is from genome assembly GCA_030867875.1 of Actinernus sp. WN-2022. Classification (NCBI taxonomy): domain Eukaryota; kingdom Metazoa; phylum Cnidaria; class Anthozoa; order Actiniaria; family Actinernidae; genus Actinernus; species Actinernus sp. WN-2022. The sequence continues at coordinate 83,400,195 of JAOWCC010001589.1, read as the reverse complement.
TTTAGAATTAATTCAGTACCAGATCCCTGGTGCGTGAAGCAATGCAAGAACACCTGGACGTTTTCGTTGACAAAATCGAATGGACGTATCGAATGGTGATCGTTTCTTGTCCTTTCTTGCGATGTTTTGGGCAGTAAATTACCGTGAAATTGCATTATAAAGCACCACAAAGACAACTGTCACAAGGTTGTACCATTTTTATTGACTCATATTGTGTTATTTGTAAGAATTATGCGCGATTGTGCGAAAATTTGCGAATTATGCAATCGGATGCGATTTTTGATCAATTATGCGGGATCGCACCATTGCACAATATCAGAGGCCCTGAATATAGACCAATCCAAGGTAATTTCCACCATCTTGTATAGAGGATGCAAACATGCATATGGTGCAAAAGTATGGGAATCCGATTGCCAACTAATTTCCGTAAAATGAAATTTCTGAAACATTCACTGTCTGTCAACTTAAGATACCAGGTAAAAGTCAGAATAACTGATCAAAATTTGAGGGATGTAGCTGTGTTGGGAAGCCGTGCAATTGTGTTTTCACTTTTCCATACATTTGTCTGTAAATTTTCCCACATTTATGTGATGTGGTTTTGCATTAGTTTTGGTGCGGTTTTGTGGAAATTTTATTTTTTACCTGTGGTGTTGTGGTTTTACAAGACTAGAAGTGGTTCATGGTTATTATAAATTTTAGGGCACGGTAATCGGTATGGTATGGCGTATAACATGACATGCATCTACATTGTAAAATGACAAATATACAACCATCTACAAAGTACTATGGTATTGCGTCGTTTTTCTGTTCGGTTTTGTGGTTTTCGGACCCCTCCATACAAACACTGACATGCAGACAGAGTATTTTGTGCCATGTTTGCACCCCCTACAAGATTATTGGTGGACATTACCTTGGATTGGTCTATTCATCTGAAAGATTAGAGTAGATTTCGTATGAGTGGGCAGATTATGGCAATTAATACTTATGGAACAGTTACAGTTTGCATGCCGTACCATTGAAATGGTTTCCCTATTTTTTTTCCGGATCCAATCAATTTCAGAGTTATGGTACGTACAGATGATTACATTAAGGTTACAGACATGCCATATTTTTGTCCCACTCATACAAAATCCACTAAAAGGTCTTTCACAAAACTGCAAATCTTACTGTAAAATTCTGCTTATATATAAAAGCCTTGCATGGGCATATACAACTTAGTTTCGTAAGGGATTTACGGGGTTGGCTGAAGGAAGGATTGGGGGGTGGGGGGGACTTACATTATTCTCATTTGCATCCACTCAAAATTTGTTTATAATAATTATAGTACTCATGCCAAAAAAGTCATGGTAAGTTTTCACTTTAGGATAATAAGCCATGCTTTCATAAAAATTCAAAGAGGTGAGGGCTGCGGTAGATGCTTTTAGGGGGGGGGGGGGGATACTCCCATATATGGACTATACAGGGATGATCCGCTGGACAGGGTATGTTTTTTCTAGTTTCTGGTCTTAGACAGGGTATCCATTTTCACATCGACAGATCTTGAACAGGGTACGTATGGTATTTATCTGCATCTCTTTACCTGTTGTCATATCTTTTTGATGTTATAATAGCACTTTCCAAATCATCTTAATGAGAAGTCGACTAGTGCTTGATGAAGACTTATTTATTTATGAAACTCATTATACAAGATCACAATAAACACTGACATCCAAGTATAGATAATTTGTTATTTGTCTTATAGAGGGATATAAAATTTTAACACTTTGTCTTGAACAGGGTATGGAAATTTGAGTTTTTTGTCTTAAACAGGGTAAGAGTTTCAGAGGCCAGCGGCACACCCCAACCCGGGGTAGATGGGGAAAGGGGGCGAGGGGCTTATTTTAAGGAACGTTTATGTTTATATCCAGCCCATCGCGTAATATCCTTTATTAATATCTTACTTAGAATCTTACCCGATTTGATCTCTTGCTGTAGATGTACAAAGTCTTGTCCCAGCCCGCGATGCACATGGCGTCCAGGGCTACTGTCACATATCGCTGCAACTTTCGGCTGCTGAGGCGACTCTCCGAAAGGACATCGGCGTTTAGTAAGAAGTCGGCTAGCATCTGGAGAACTTGGAGGCGTTACGGGAGGATCCATGCTTTTGTTTTGTTCGTGTACTATAACTATAAGTATAATAAGAGGTGAACGAAACTTGAGTTTGAACGGACTTTGAACAGTTGAATTGATTTTTATAAAGTATCCCGAAAGACAGGAAAAAACCTTGATAACGACTTTCCAATGGGGGTGATCTTAAACAGCGAAAGAGGCCAACAAAATTAAATTTAGGTGAGAGAAAATAAGTTTTTTTGGAAGAGTATTAAACCAAGCTACACGATCACAACATGAACACGAGGAAAGCGCGCAAAATGTTACCCATTCTTACCCATTTTCAATTTTCCACAGGGTGCCCAAATGTGGAAAAATGGCAACCTCGTCCCCAGGGTCTTCTCTGTCAGATCTAAGATGGATCTGACCGAGAAGACCCTGGGGATGAGGTTGATTATATCCGAACTGAACCAGGGTTCAGTTCGGATGCGACGCAGGCTAAACTTTTCCTTATGTGAATACGTTACTGCAGACTATAACTTTTTAAATTAGCAATTTGGTCACGTTTAGTGAAGCCAATTTTAGATAAAATGTTCAAACCATTCTAGTATACGTATAGTGTATTTTTATAACAATTATGTCATATTTCTTATAAGTTTCTTCTTATAATTAGCTTATATGCTTCATAACTTACTCTGTACAAACGTCATCTACCTATCTCACATAGTAGTAATTATTCGCTAGTAGCTTTTATAGATACATATATATATATATCCATTTATTTATTTTGCATTCTTTTCTTGAGGGCCACGAGTTTATCAGTTTTAATTGTCAAGTGTTTACTTATACCCTCGGTAAATAAATAAATAAATAAATAAATAAAGTTGTTATTATGCTCTAAACACATGTTTGCTCAGTATATTATAAACAAAAGGCGAGTGCAATTCGATAACTTTTAAAATATCACTCAGTGCCTATAAATCAAGTATAGCACGAGCCCGGGGGGGAGGGGAGGGGTGGGGGGGGGGGGGGGGGGGGGGGGGGGGGGGGCTGGAGATATATAAAAGGGTAGGGATTTCAACGCCGGTTGAAGCATAGAAAAGGGTAGGGAAAACTGACGCCAGTAAACGACCTGCTGATTCATCGAAGTGCCGAAAAGTTTAGTAAAAGGTCTATGAAAGGGTTCCCTTTACTGTCAAAAATGCCGTATAAAAAGGGGTAAGGTTTTGGACCTCGGGGCGGAGCGGAGCCTCCCAGGTATTATCGATTACAATGGTACTCATCTCACCAATATTATGGATATTTATTCCACTTTGTATGTGACCGGATCTTCTCACTCCAGCACAGTTTTCAAGCCGGCCTTTCTTGCACAACTCAGCTTCTCTCTGTCCTTCATGAAATTGGTTTAGCTCTTGACTCTGGCGCAGAAATTGATGTTATTTATCTTGACCTCACCAGAGCCTTTGATACAGTCTGTCACTATACCCTTATTCGCAAACTAAACGGCTTTGGCATTTCCGGAACACTTCTCGCATGGTTCACAGACTATCTAACGTATCGTCGCCAACGTGTGGTGGTAAATGGTTCATATAGCTCCTGGGAACCTGTTCGCTCTGGTGTCCCCCAAGGTTCGGTCCTTGGCCCGATTCTTTTCCTTCTCTACATAAACGATCTTCCTCGTACTGTCACTTCTTCCTCTATCGCTATGTTTGCCGACGATACAAAGTGTTTCAACACCATCAGAAACCCAGGTGACATTGCAAACTTGCAATCTGACCTCAACCTTATTGCGTCTTGGGCTTCTCGCAATGAACTATTCTTCCAACCCTCTAAGTGTGAGAACCTGTGCATCTCCCGTAAACGTCTATCTATTGACAGGAACTACATTCTAAATGGCACAACCCTTAAAGTCGTAAATACTACTCGTGATCTTGGCGTTTCTGTTTCCAACGACCTTCTCTGGAGTGAACATGTTATCTCTATTATCTCCAAGGCAAACAAGATGCTGGGTTTCCTCAATAGGAACTGCACTAAAAATGTTTGTCCTACTTCTAAAACAATTCTCTATACCACTCTTGTTCGATCTCATCTAATTTATGCCTCACAGATTTGGTCTCCTACTTCCTACGGCTCCCTCCGTCTAGCTCGTAATCTTGAAAGTGTTCAAAGGCGAGCAACTCGTCTCATCTTATACGGTTCCGACTTGGACTACAAATCGAGACTTCATCGACTAAATCTTCTTCCTCTCTGCTACTTCCTTGAATATCTTGACCTGCTTTTTCTATTCCGCTGTCTTAAAGGTGACATTTTGATCGACACCTCTGACATTCTACTATTTAACAGATCTGTAACTCGTCGCGGCTCCTCTGGTCTAGACTTACGCTTAATTCCTGCCCGTACCTCGACTTTTCGTTCTTCCTACTTTGTACGTATCTGTCCTCTATGGAACGCTCTTCCAGTCGATCTTCGCTCTTCTCCCTCTACCTCCTCTTTCAAACTCAAACTGAAAAAAGTTTACTTTGAAAGGCTAAACTCGGTCTTTGATACCTTCAACATTCGAACTTGGTTCGTTACTTGTCCCCTCTGTCGTCGTTCTAACCTTGTAACCGTATGCCCGTGTTAAGTAGTTGATTATTGTTACTATCATCATTGATATCATCCAGTTGCGCTGCTTGCATTCAAACTATTTGTAGCATAATGTTATTATCGTACTTGATTTTGTATTTATTCATTCATTATCTAATTATTGTATGTATATTTATATATGTTTTTTTCTTTTCTCTTTTTTCTTCTCGTTAACATCCATCGTGACTGCTGGCGGAGACAAGCCTCGTAGGGGACTTTGAGTCCTATTGTTTGTCTCCTGTGGCGTTACGCCCAAATGTTGTAAATAAATAAAAATAAATAAAAATAAATCAATTAACCAAATAGAATAACTAAAACCTCTAGAACTTTGATTGACCTATGGCTAACAAATCATCCGGATAAAATCTCATGCTCTGGAGTTCACAATCTTGGCATCAGTGATCAACTCGTTAATATATGCAACGCGCAAAATTAGCAGCCCACGCACTGGTATTCATAAAACTATTGAAACTAGACAATTTAAAAACTTCGGTAAAGCTAAATTCCTAGATGATCTACAACAAATAGGCTGGGAAGGCGTCGCATTCGGCTTGAGGACCCAAATACTATGTGGCATTTTTGGAAAGATAATCTAATGGCAATTATTAACAAACGCGCCGCTGAAAACAAAAGAATTAGGGGCAAAAAATCACCGTGGATAACTTACGCCCTAATGCGCAAAATTTGCACTGAGTGATATTTTGAAAGTTTTAATACCAACCTCTAGTCCTCTAGGGACCGATCGTTTGTCACTATGGTTTTTAAACCTCCTTTAATTTATGCGTACCTTTTTGGAGTCATTTTCAAATGAACGCGAAGCATCCCCGTCATTTTGATATCGGAGTTTCCCCCTCCCCATTCGGCTCACCATGTGCACGAATATTCTCTTCTTTTGTTTTTAGTTTGGATTACCTGTGGTACGATTACGAGACTTCTAAATAGAAGTCTGGGTCTAACTCCAAAACGAGGCTGCTGCACGATTTACAGCAAAGGAAAAATATTACGGATTAGTTTTCAACCTCAGTTTACTCCATAGAAAGAATGTCTTTATAAGCCAACCAAAACCTAGTTAGGAACCTTATTAATATTTCCATAGTTTTATCTTAAAAGGAATAGTTTAATACCTGCTATGAGGTATTTTTGACGACTATTTTAGCGCGTGCATTTGACACGCGGCCGACCGACCGGAGAAGCTGGGATTTCTGTTCGGAGGAAGAAGACCAAAAAGGACTCAGGTTGACAGAAAGGGGCGTTCGGAGCGTTTCCATCACGTATTTCCACACAACAGTGACACCAACCTACTAGGAATCAAGTTTCGGAAGCTAAGGATGAAATATCCTCGATGTTTTTGATGTCTAAATCCAGTGGGCCACCTTAGATACAAGGGTTTCGACAGAAGAAACACACAAACAATGAAACAGTAACTTAAATATAACTCGAACACGTAACACCGAGGGAATATTGCCGACAAGCTTTTTACACTCGGTCTCGTCGTCCGTCACAGGAAGTGAAGAAAGGAACTTTACTTCAGCTGCCAAAATGGTGGATGTTGATCCAGATACGCTATTAGAATGGCTAAACATGGGCCAGGGGGACGAGCGAGATATGCAGCTCATAGCACTAGAGCAGTTGTGTATGCTTTTGCTCATGTCTGACAATATAGACCGATGCTTCGAAAGGTAAATATAAGGTTTGATTGATTTTCCGTCCTTCCTTTTCCTCTTTCCGAATAATCTTATTATTTCGCTCTTATTCTTGATGCCTTTAAACGGTTAGCGATATTTAACTCTAGAAATTAAATATCGTGCATCTTGGAGTTGGAGCGACCCACATTCTTAAAAGCACTGCTTGCTACAGTTTGTCAAACCTCTGGTTTCATCCCTGAAAATATAAATTCTCTTTAGAATGCCTATACTTGTAAAGTTTTATTATTATTTAGGAATAATTTCCATGATCAAGGCTGCTGAGTCATGAGGGAAATTGCATGACTAGAATTCAAAAGAATTTATCTGTGTTGACATGATTTCTAAATTTAGATAGTTTATATTGAATTGTGTTTTAGTATTAAACGTACATGGGCCATGGGTGGTAATTTTTTTGATAGTTAACTCTTTGAAATCATTCATTATATATATTTCTGAAATTATTGATATTTGATGAGGTAAAAATGTCAAAACATCAAAAAGCAGTTTGGGTCCTGGGGTGATGTTTGTAGTCAAAATGTAACAAGAGCCCATCTGGGCTTTCACTCGGGCCACATTAGATTGAAGATGAAATACACTTTCATTTGAAATCCTCTTAATCCTCTAATATTAATCAAAGGGAAGAATTATTAGCTGAATTTAGCAGTCTTTAGGAGTGGCCAGTAGCGCGGTGACTTTCATTCTCTGCTCCCCTAGTATATATGTAATTTAATAGTTTTCTTTTTCTCGTATGTTGACCTTTTAATTTAAACACTACTTATTCGTTTAACACACTGCATTTGAGCAGGCATATATTCATTGTTTTGAACCCGAGAATTAACCGTACTACCGTACTTCATGGTCCCTTTCTTTAGTAGTGGGTTGTCGGTCAGGTGATTGTAAACTCTCGTCATTTAGCACAGAAAATGTATTCTGATGAATAGGGATCGGGTTGTCATGTAAGAAATATGGCTCTTGAACAAACTGATAAGCTTCAGTAGGTTGGGTAGTCTCGGAACATTGTCTTCTTTTTTGTATTCTTGATTTTTTTTTTAAGTTTGAAAGTCAGATCTCAGCTTTAAGTTATATCCGCTTTCAACTCGCCATTTTCAACTTCTAGGTTAATAATATATTCGAGATGACAGCATCTTGATTTCGGTCTTGTATATATTATCTTGCTGCACTAATTTGTCTTCCAAATGACTGAGGTTGGTTTCTTGATTCGTGTTTTGATGTGACGAGAGTAAGAATTCATTACCCATATCAGTTAGGTCAGCCTCCATGTTACAAATCAAGGTCGTTAAAGCAGCGAGAGAGTTCTTATTGCGGGCTAACAAATATTTTTATCCTCGTGAAGAATCTAAAGAATTCCGTCTCTTCCGGTTTGAATTTGACTCATGTGTATGTTGCTTTTGGAGTTTCAAGGATATGTTGATCCAAAACTACAGGCTCTTGGGGGTTTTCATTGACTTGTGAACTTGCAGGCTCTGTAATTTGTTTTGTTTTCTTAGTATAACATAAAGTGTTGAACATGTTCATGTTATCAAGCATGTCGCGCGTGACCTCTGTTTCTTCGTTCATTAAGTTCTCTACTTTCATCTGTAATCTGGGAAACTCTATCTTTGCCCATGCCTTGGCACATAACTATTCCTGTTGTTAAGTAGACGTGGATGATTATAAGTAAAATCCTTCGACAGCTTGTACCGTTTCCGCTAGGTCAATATCCTCGCTGGAACGAAATAACGATCTCAATACTCTCTGATCCAACTTACGGTAAATTTAAATCTCTGACAGTTTTTAAGAGACTCATAATATTGGTCTTGAAGTGCCTTCACCCAAAATAAGATGTTCTCCTCGGATGTTTTAAATGCAGCACAGCGAGCCGATGGCTTATAGATCCCAATATGTATTTCTTCGAATTTTAGCTTTCCGGATCCTGGCCCCTACACTGGCTTCAGGTCGTCGTACGTGTCGTATAATAAAATCACTGGCCATCTGGGTAAAAAACGCGGTCCTTCGGCTCCGACAATAGCGCCAGTTGAAATATCCTGAGCCTGTTGGAAGGCTTTCGCTTACATTTGAGAGATGAGACTCCAAATTAGAGAGAAAGTTCCTCGCGGGTCTTCCGCCATCTTGCTTTACTGTATTAAATTATGTAAATAAATTAACTTGGCGATTGTTGCGTGACCAGCACAGTGCAATCTGATTGGTGTGAATTTGACCTTTAACGCATGTGCAGAAATTTTGCGACACCCAACAAAAAAAAAAAAAAAAAAAAATTACGACTTGCATTTTAAGACTCGGTGCTGCCACAGGCAGTCCGAGTAATAAAAGTGCATTTTTTATGTTCTGAGGTACATTTGTATCAACTGACAAATGAGAAAGAACAACCCAACTCTGTTGAATTCTAAAATGGATTGTGGTTGTGGCTGAAAGTCTGTTGAATTTGTTTTTTGGGACAAATATTAATGCATGGGATCCTTCAAATTGATTTTTGAATTACATGTACATCATAGTTTATCATGTAGTTGGAAAGTTATGCGGGTATCAGCGGCCATCCTGAGGGGGCAGCCTCCGGGCACCCAGGGGCATTTGTCACAGCAGCCATGATAAATACGTGCTAAAACCCCTCGGGTGGGACTGAAAATTGTGACAAAAACGCCACCCCTGGGGCAACCTGGGCAACATATCAGTATTAGAAGCTAAATGTTTTAGAAGTGTCAAAAATCTTAATAGTTTTATACAAATATTATCCTTTATTTCTTTGTTCTGTCTTCCGACAGTGGATGGCTTAATTTAATCTCTTTATTGGAATGATAATGATATGACTTACCTCAAGGACAAAGAAATCGAAGAACATCGATCGAGCGAGTCCTGTGGCGAAAACCGCTGAGCATTGAGACAGCAGATTACGTGCAGTCCCCGGGGTATTTTGACGAAAATGCAAAAGCACTCTTAATGCCACGCGTGTGGGGCCTGTTTTTGCTACAAATCCCCTGCTACGCCCCTGGGTTGCCCGTGGGTTGCCAGGGTGCCGCCCCCTCGGGATGGCCGCTGATACCCGCATTATTACCACAATCCTTTGTTGTTTGAAATAAATAGGTGTATTTGTGCACATTTATAAAGAAATCTATTTGATATTAATTAGGGTTGTCATAATTAACAACTCGGTTAAATTGTCTAGTAGACGTTGTTTTCTTTTATTTTCTGATGTCCAGTAAAAACTAAGTTAAAACATTTGATATTTTTAGTATGCAAAAAGTGTATGTATGCTTTATAATTTTGAACTAAGTCTAAATGAAAAATGTTTTGGGGGATTTCCAGAAACTAGCTCATACATGTACATGTAAACATGTGTTGTTTAAAGTAGCCTGAGGGGTTAATTACTATATGTTTCCAAACAAACTCCTTCCTTTTGTTGATAAAAATAGCTGATAGAGGAATATGGATTATGTAGGAAGCAACTATAATATCAACTGTTGGTGCACCTGCTGAAATGATATGGTTACTACATTGTACTTTGCAACAGCAACTTTATTTGTGCCATGGCTTAATGAATAACTGTATAATTTTTTATCATTTGAAATTATTGGCAGAAGTTGTCTGTAAAAACCATAGGAGCTTGTCAAAGCAGACCGCCTGGTAATGATCAGCATTTAAAGAAAATTAGGTCTACATAAATTATGTTGCAGTTAATTTTTGTTTTCAATTAATATTTTTTAACTAGTTAATTGTTTTAGCTAGGTATTGTTGGGGGTACTAAAAATGAATTCACCCTCCCCTCCTCTCGTCCTACCCTATGCCTTACATTAACGCAGAAATCGTGCATTTTTACGCAAAATTATTCTTAAAAATGCATTTTATAAATTTCCATGCATCCCAGGGATGCATACGTCCTCCAATTGTTGTATAAATCAGTAGTATTCATAAGGCCAATTCTTAGCACAACCTACAAGTTGTACATGGACATGTAGGCAGCATACCACCATCTTGGATTAGGTGTGTGAAGGCACTGGGTACGAGGTTGCTAATCACAAGTGGGCTGCCTGTGGTATGACATCAGGGATGTTGTTGATGTGCAGCCACCATTTTGATTTTATGGGGATCCATAAATATTTTTGGGGACCCCAACCCAAAAGGCTCTATGTAGGAAAAAATTCTAGTGCTATCCCTGCTTATCACTTCCTTCCCCTACCCCTCTCCCTACACTACACAGCTAGGTTTCACCTGGTAATAAGGGCTCTAAACCTAGTTTAAAAATTAACTAGTTAGAAAAAATTAACTGAAAACAAAAATTAACTGCAATATGTATAATTATGTAAAAAAAAGGTAAAGGTGTTCATTTATAAGGCACATTCTATATCTATAATCAAAATTAATGTGCTTCACAAGGTTATTTTTTGTGATAAGGACTGCTATTGTGGTGCAAAATGCTACTGTGCAGTTTACAATCATGAGTGATACACAACTGGTTCTTTTACATCCCCCTCATACACCATACATGTAGATTAGAAGAGGAAGGAGACAATAAGAGAGATTACTGGTGCATCTATGAATAGCAGTTTAAGTGGTATTGACCCAAATGCCTCACTTCGTTGTAATGAAGCGCCATTGAAACCATCATTCTTGTATGACACCAACACCCTCTTATACAAGCACAACTAATTTAGATAAACAGTTTGAATAGCGCTTCATTACATTGAAGTGAGGCATTTGGGTCAGTACTGCTGAAACTACTATTCGTAGATGCAAGTGTAATATCTCCTGTCAGGCCAATACGTTCTGTCCAAGGGCGTGGCCAGGATTCCAACCCCAAGTACACCACCTGCACTTTAGACCGTTCTCTTTCAACTGAGCTCCTAACCAGTGAGCCAACACACACAAAAAGCCAGCACACCCAAATCAGTACACACCAACAAAACTCTAACAAAGATGCTTAGTCTTAAATGCTTAAATGAAGTACTGGTATACAATGTACTAGGAAAAGTGGAAAAGATACACTTTCTTCGAATACCCTGTATTTTATGTATTTCATGTCTGATTTTTTTGGGTAATTCATTTTAAAAGTGCAATGAAAATGTATATTAAATTACTTTCTGTTGTTACACAACTGAAAATATTAAACTACATGTAAGTACAACTATGCTCTTTTTATAGTTTATCAATATTCTCTAAAATAGAAATATATTTTTTCTTTTAGTTGTCCACCTAGAACTTTCCTTCCAGCATTATGCAGAATATTTCTGGATGAGTGTGCACCAGAAAATGTACTAGAGGTTACAGCACGGGCCATTACGTACTATCTGGACGTGTCGGCTGAGTGCACCAGGAGGATTGTTGCTGTTGAGGGAGCTCTAAAGGCTCTTTGCAATCGGCTTGTTATTGTGGAATTGTCGTCCAGAACCAGCAAAGATCTAGGAGAGCAGTGTGTTAAGGTGAGAGATTTCATGAGGAAAAATGGGTTGTTGACCAGCCTTCTCAAAATGTTTTTGGAGGAGAAGGTCAATACCCTTAGGAGAGCTGTAAAAAAATGTCTGCATTATCTGGGTGTCCATACAGCAGAGTTCAACTGTACAATTATTATTATTCATTCGGCTAAGTTGATAAATTGGACTACATGCAAATATTTGGGCATGGTTACATTGCACATTATTGGTCTTCCAGTGGCATAGCTCAGTTTTTTTTTTCTCGTATTTGTTTTGCTTAGTTTGGTGTGTCATGAATCCACAGTCACTCATTGTGTCATTTATAAGTGCTGTGTTTTTGGATTGCATTAGCATTCTTCGCATGTCGATTACATTTGTATGTTTCCTCTTCCTTTTTGTCAACTCCTGTGTGATCCAGTGTACTGGACTGGTTGGTTGCTTGTTGCCTGGTAACCAAGCTCTCAAGCACTGACCCTACTTACAGCCTGGGAATTGAACCTCTAATTTACTTCCAACACATCTAGGATTATCTGTCATCCCCTCAGCTGAATATTTAACCAAACCAAACAATATTACTTCCAATCTGTTTCAAGGTGCTTGAATTAATCTGTACTAGAGAGGCAGGGGCAGTGTTTGAAGCAGGTGGTCTTCAGTGTTCTCTGACTTTCATCCATGAGTTTGGTAGTTCTGTTCACAAGGACACTCTGCACTCGGGTATGAATGTGGTCTCAAGGCTGTGTGGGAGGATGGAGCCTCAGGATCAGAATTTAGAGACATGTGTCAAGTCTCTTTCTACTCTTCTTAAACATGAAGACCAATACGTAAGTACCAGTACTTTGTATTGAATTGGACACCATGTACATGTACAGTATGAGGAAGCCAATAAGATGTATAATGTGTGTTGATTGCACATTTGACAAAACAATAATACTTTGTACTACTTAAGAAATATGTAAATTATGTTGTAGTTCAATTGAAGGACTGTGTGCAAAAAGGGCATAAGTGATTCTTAATCACATTCTAAATTCTCCCTTAGAAAACAAAAATGAGGGAAAATCTAGAATTTGATCAAGAGACACATGCCCTTTTTGCACACAGCTGTTCAATTTTAATCCCTGGTTCAATATTGTTTTTGAATCTGTTCAAATTTGTTGAACTGATGAAATTGTCAGGATTAAAAAGGGATTTATATTTTTGGGGGGATTCATAAAAAAAGTGGTATAGGTGTTTTTTTTTTGGGGGGGAGGGGATGGGGGAAGATTAAAAAGAAAAAAATCCACCCACCCCTCCCCTGCACAATATTTTTGACAACCTCCCACTCCCTCCTCTAAACACAGAATGTAATCCTCCTTCAATAGTTATGTGAACTAATCCAAACTCTAACCCAAAATTTAAAAAACCTAACATCAGTGAACATGAGAGCTCAGTAATTCAGGGTTTTTAGGGATAAGTCTTCAATATTAATTTAGGGTTTTTAGGGCTAAGTCTTTAATATTAATTCAGGGTTTTTAGGGATAAGTCTTTAATATTAATTCAGGGTTTTTAGGGATAAGTCTTTAATATTAATTTAGGGTTTTTAGGGCAAAGTCACTAATTTAGGATTTCCCAGAGAAATTGCAAACAACATTCCCACACCGAAATGGATTGTGGTTGTACATGTAGCTGAAAGTCTGGTGAATTTGTTTTTGGGACAAATATTAACGGTCCTGTGAATGGAATTACACTGTAGTTAATCTGTTTCGCACCCCTGAATAGTTATAACCACAATCCAGTTTGGTCTGGGAATGTTGTTTGCCGTTTGTCGTGGACAACTTGTTTTAATATACATGTAGCTGTACAGTCCCACTCAATAACTTTGCAACCACCACTAAACACCAGACAGCGCTAATGGCTTTTGGCGGCGTTAGTGCCACTAGCATTTACCGTTAGTGCCACCAAACCACTAGACTGCTTGAACCATAGGGCCACCAAAAGTTCTGAGCCACCAACGGCTAGCCATCAAAACTTCTGAGCCACCGACGGCTAGCCACCAAATCGTTGAGCCGCTGACGTTTCAAGAAGTTTATTTTGAAACCTTTTGTTAGTTCATTGAATTATGCGAATGCGTATTTTTAGAAGTTTAATTATTTTGAAATGTTCGTCTAGGCCGAGTTTTGAGAAATTTATTTTAAAACTTTGTTTTACTAGTCAGTTCATCGGTTTATGCGGCAGTACTGAAGGAAGAAGTATTCAACTAAAATAAATTTACCATCTAGTATTTTGAGTACCGTATTCACTCACGGATAAGCCGCACTCGCGGATAAGCTGCACCCCGAGTTTAGAAGTTTGATTCAGAGAAAAAAAGTTTTTTGGAAGAATATCAAACATACATCATTACATTACATGTACATATTTGTATAAACCTTCATCTGACTTTCAAACTGGAGAAAACTCAAGTTGTACCTGTAATTTCAGCTCTGAAATAGTATAAACTTCATGTCTACATACTTAGACATATGATTTATCTTTCCATAGTGTTTGTTTACCGAGATCTTTTCATTCAGGTCACTTTTTAGATCGAATTTTACATGTCAACGAAGCCAACAACGTGCTCACGTTCGTCCGTAGCTTAGTAACCAGGCACCTGTGGAGTTGGACACTAGAAGAGTTGGACACAAGAAGTTTTGTTTTCGCTGAACGAAGGAGTAGTTTACTTTTTCATCAGCTGTCTGTTGCCATCATGCCTAAAAAGATATCCAGAAGCCATCTATTGGAGAACAAATTGTTACTCAAAGAGAGGTGGAATATCTGTTCGACAAATTTGCTGTTAAAGTGCAAAGCTGCAAAGAAACATTGTGCCATTTAGTGTGGTATTTAATCGCTTGCAGAGGAAGAAATATTCACAACATAAACGGATCTGTTTGGAGCCACCAAACTTGCAAAAGCAATGGCCAGCGCTTACTTTCTTTTGGTTTGGTATAGTATGTATTATTGTAGCTTAGTATTTCTTTTAAATGTTAATTTATGGAAATTTCCAGACCTTTTGTTCGGTAGATGTTCTCGCAGATAAGCTGCACCCCCAATTTTAAATGAAGAATTCCGGCATAAAGGTGCGGCTTATCCGTGAGTGAATACGGTAGTTAATTTTTAAACGTTTATTTTATGTACTAGTCAGCCAAACTCTCACGGCGCACGGCACTGACATTTGTGTAAAGTTCACTGAAGTTCAACTAACTTTACCGTCCCATTAAAGGTTGCCGAGCACTATAAAACATATTTTAGCAAGTGGGATATTTTATTAACTCATCACAAAGTGATGAAGTTAAAAAGACTAAAATCAAAACTGCAGAAGATTTGATACAGTGCGATCTCACGGCAATTAACATTCATTTGACAATAAATTGAAAAACAGCCAAAACTTCTCACTTCTGCAGAGATCGACTCAAAGCATTTCCTGCATCTGCATCTGGTTCAGACACATTGAAAATGAAATAAAAACTTTGAAGGTAGAAAATGTCTGGTGCGATCCAGGCATTCTCAAATGAGGATCTATGCTAAAAATACGATGATTATTCAAATCAGTTTGCGGAAAATGTCACGAAAATGTCACACTTCCGGTCGTGTCGTAGAATTCTAGAGATTCGAACCTCCTCACCTTTGAAAAACGGATCCACATTAATAAAAGAACTCCAGAATATTTTATTGGATGTCTTCTTCATTTCCCATAAAGGTTGAGCACATGTAGTTGTGTGGTGAATTAAAGTCACACTTCCCGCGAAGTTCATGGCGTGGCACTCCAGTGTTGTTGTGTCAAAAACCAGACAATGTCTGCACGGCAAAGCGGTTTAAAGCAACACGATGAAGAATGTAACAGGAATAAAGTTTAGTGAAGTTAGCTGTTAGAAGTCACAATGTCTAGCGCCATCGACGGCTATTTGCCGTTAGTGGCACCAAACCACTAGCGCCCAGCCGCAGCTAAATAATTGGTGCTGCTGACGGTTGCAAAGTTTTTGAGCAGGACTGTATGCTCTACAAAATTAATATACACTGTATTTTAATGCAGTCTATTTAAAAACATGTTATTTTATAGGTCTCTGATGGCGCACTCAGGTGCTTTGCCTCCCTTGCTGATCGTTATACCCGGCGAGTAGTTGACCCTGCCCCCCTGGCCCAACATGGCCTGACGAAGGAGCTATTAGAGCGTCTAGCTAATGCTGCAGGTCCTAGCAGTGATAGAACAGGTGGTGCAGGAGGTACACCAGACTCTAAAAATAACAGCACATCTGTATCAACTATTGTGAGCCTCCTGATAACATTGTGTAGAGGATCTCCTGGAATAACACATGTAAGTCCAAGGCATGCTAAATGTAATATAGAGGAGAATTTAGAACATGATCAGTAACTAGTTAATAAGAACAGCAGGAGACTAGTTACTGATTATGTTCTAAATTCTCCTCTGTTACATTTCTTTTCTAACTAGGGAGAATTTGGAACTTGATCACTTTCACTGTTTGTGCATGGAGCCCTTCAATACTTGCCGGCGTTAGCTAGAGTTTTGTATGAACATTTAAGTGCTGTATTAATTCCTTCCCTTCTGTCTTAACCCACAATGGCCCCCACTTGGCTGGTCATACAGCTCATGGAATACATCACCACGATACATCACAATGATCCGTTGCCTTCCAGAGGCAATAAGCCTTTTCAAGAAAATGATGCATCATGGGTAATCAGGACCAACATGATGGAAACAATAGCAGTGTCTGTATGAGAATCTGATATCAAATAATTTCCATAAAATTTCAGTTCTGTGAAATTCATCAATATTTATTGTAAACTTAAGATACTAGGCAAAATATTTTATTGATCAAATTTCAGCGGTTTATAATTACTAGAAAGCAGGCAGTTACACTTTTTAGTTTCTATACATTTGAATGTGTAAAAAATAACAACAAATTGATGTATGGAAACAGGAAAATATGGTTGCTCTCTTTCTAGTAAAGCTACACCAGGCAAAATATTTTACTGATAAAATTTGAGTAGTATCTTAATTTTACAATAATAATTATTGATGAATTTCACAGAATTGACATTTTAAAGAAATTATTTGACATCAGATTCTCATACAAACACTTTTCCATCATCTTAGTACTGATTACCCATGATGCGTCATTTTATTGTAAAGGCTTATAAAGTAGCCCATTCTTTATTTCTAGTGAGTTTCACTGTGCCTGCTAGTACATCAGGGTCCGAAATTGCGCCTTATTTGAGAATTTTAAGTCTTCACAATGTCCCAAAGTCACACGATGTTCTAAGTAAATTTAGCCAATAAAACATGCCAGCAAATGTTCTTTGTCACGTGTCGCTTGAAACTTGAAATGTGGTGACCAAAACATTTTGGCTAGTTGCCAGTTGGCGCCTACGTGAAAAAGTTAATTTCGGACCCTATACATGTACACGTAAGAGGGCTTGAGCTGTCCTTGTGTCTTGCCAATCTGTTGTTAAATCCCTGGTATTGAAATCATGGGCTTTTACTTCAGGATCTTTTGCGATCAGATCTTCCTGAAGCCATTGAGAAAGCCTTACAGGGAGATGAGAGGTGTATCTTAGATACCATGCGCCTGGTAGACCTGCTGTTGGTACTGCTATTTGAAGGTCGGCAAGCACTGCCTAAGTCAAGTGTCACTATTCCCAGAGGAGGCGGTCCTGGGATCAGGAGATTTGATGGCTCAAGTGAGAGGTCACATAGGCAGCTGATAGACTGTATAAGAAGCAAGGATACTGATGCCCTGATAGATGCTATTGAGAATGGTAAAACAATTAAATGTAGAGACATTCCTATCTTTAAAGTTACTTATCAGGGTTGTCGTTAAGTTTTTAAACCACCGTATCTTGTTTATGTTCACCTGTAACACTTTTGGACATGTTCTGAGGATGCTCCCCTGCAAAATTTGAAAATTCAGTAGACTAAGAAATTGCTTTTTCTCATATTTTGGCACAGTATTTTAAATTTGCAATTTTTTCTTTCAAAACTGTAGATAAAACAAAGAAACTGATTTTGTTGCACATTGTAATGAAGTAAACTTTGGTAAAGAGTCTTACAGTGTTTAGCTGTACAAGTTAATATCCCCTATATTTGCAAGAGTAGTTTTGATAAAATCATATCTTCAATTTACAAAATAATGTAATAACACATACATGTACATGTAGTGGTGTTCAATTGAGTGTCATAAAACCAAAACCAGTGAGCCAATCACAGGAGCAAGTAAAAACATCAATGAACCAATCACAACTAAAATCATATCTTTAATTTACAAAATAATGTAATAACACATAGTGGTGTTCAATTGAGTGTCATAAAACCAAAACCATAGCCTGCATTGCAGGCGTTTTATTTGGGAAACCGAATATATTTGGACGAGGGAAGAATGGTGTGAGGACAAAAAGGAAGTAGTGGAGAGGGGGAGGGGAGGAGAAGGAAGGGAACGCCTGCCCGCAATGCCTGTGATTTTGAAAAACGCCTCCTAATTAGTTATGCATGTCTGATCTGTAAAAAATTACCAGGGCAATTTTCCTCGCTGATTGTAGGCCTCAGAAAATGTACATTTCCTCCAAAATTTACCAGGTTATCAACCTCTAAATCATCAACGTAACTTCTATGATATCAAGCAATTTTAATTAGTGTTTTTGTAACAAGTTTTCTATAGCCATTTGGCTGCCACCAAGATTTCAATTTGGTAAACAATCTGATGCGATGTAACTGCAGTGTTGGGTTCGTTCACATGCAGCATTGTTTGCACATCATAAGATGGGAATATAACTCGAAAGAATCTGAAAACAGCACTTTACTTTCGAAATCAATTCAAAAATAGAATCGGGCACCATCGTAGTTCTTACATATGTAACAGGAAGTTCATAGTTTTAATAGAAGTGCTTGAAATAATTTTATTTATGCGCTTGAATATGGTCGTTAACCTTTAGGTTTCCGCCACATTAATATGGACAGAAAATGCTCGGGAAAATATGTTTTCTCCAAAATCAGTCGGGCTAATATAAATATCATAAACATAACTTTTGTATAATGTCAAGCAATTTGGATTGTTGTTTGTGTTGTAAATCTAGCCGTTCGATTCCAATGAATTTAGAGGAAAACAACGGCTTCGTCATCAGTTTCCTTCTCACGAACAAGGAGTTGAAAATCAAACTTTTTCCCAAAACCCGGGTGCTGAGACTTCCTCACCATTCTTCCAACCGAAAGGCGAGTTGTTGCAAACCTTATTTCTGTTCCAGCCTTCTTCAGAGATTTAGCTTTAGAACAGGAAAATTAACCCACTGTAAAAAGAAATATTCGGAGTCTGCTTCGCCAAACTATAACTTTTCGCTGATTACGCTGAAGTTTTCCTCAAAATGCGATATGGATGAACGAATGATTGGTGCCAATCAAATTGTTAGTACCACACCAATCAGAAGCCTTCATTCGTGGACAAACAAAGTTTTTCAAAATCATAGGCCTTCCGGTCAGGCTTTTCCTTCTTCCCCCTCCCCCCTTCTTTTCCCTTCCCCCTTCTCTCGCTTTTTTGTCCTCGCTCCATTCCTACTCATCTGAAATTCATTTGCGAGTGGAAAATGTCCACGAAAGCGGGGAAAACCACTAGAAACGCCTGCATTGCAGGCTACCAAAACCAGTGAACCAATCACAGGAGCAAGTAAAAACATCAATGAACCAATCACAACTAACTGAAATAATTCACAATTGGTTTTACTTCAATCTACCAATCGTGAGGCAAAGTAAATGCAATCGTGGATAACTAATCAATCAAATTCGAAAACAATTACTTTTCAACACTCAATAATAATAATTCCTTACGATAATCATAGAAATAATACAATCATTAAATAATTAATAAAATAATTCAAATTTATATATAGCAAATAGGTAAATAAACCAAAACCAGCCTATCTGATGTAATTTCACCCAACTAGAAATAAAAATGGGTGTATTACTCGCGGAAATGAAGTTCAGGGGGGGTTAAGCCATTTTTGAAATTTTCATTTGGCTGTCATTTCCCCCTCCCCTGAACTTTAATGTCAACCAAATTAAGGAGACCCCCTGCAGTTTGATGAAAACCCCATGTCTCTATGACATTGCTTTATACCCGTAAAATCCATCGCCCTTTTCTTTTTGGCCGCAAAGCATGCTGGGACAGTTTCACTTTCTATTTCCCAGTCTAGAACTGGATTGAATAAACTTGCAGACTGTGTTAAAATAATAGTTTTGGTACCAAACACAACAAACCAGCACATTTGGGGTAAGATCTACAAACCTTGCAAATCTGAGGGGGGAGGGGTGGAAAAATCCTATGCATTTCCTGTTAATAACTACCCACCCCATTTAGAAGTGGGTTGAATGAAGTTGCAGCTTAAAAATCATAGTTTTGGTACTAAACATGATGAAAACAGCATATTGTTTTCGAATTTCGTGTAAGATCTGCCAGCCTTATGAAAATGAGGGGGGAGGGGTGGAAAAGCATATGTGTTCTCTGTTAGAAAGGGATTGGATATCAGAAAGGGATTGAATAAAGTTGCAGCTTAAAAATCATAGTCTTGGTACTAAACATGACTAATACAACATATCGTTTGCAAATTTTGTTAAGATCTGCGAAGCTTACGAAAATAAGGGTGGAGGGTTGGAAACCATTGTACAATTATCGTTAGCGGTATCCACTTGTAATAATAATAATAACTTTATTAACGTGTCTAAAGGTATTTAGGGGACACAAATTAAAGAGTAAATTAAAACAAATATCTATGTACATGTATCTATCTATGATTAAAGGGATACCCGAGTGAAAAACACATTTGGGCTCAAAAGCATCTTTCAGATGTACTTTGTTCAGAAAATGATAAAACATTTTCAGAGTTGAGAACGAGCCCCTCAAAGTTGGCCCCGCGAAGACCTGGGCACCGCCATTTTGTTTACATTAATTCCTGTGACATTTTTTACGTCACTTCGTCCCACCGGAATCTTGCGGCCAACTTGTAGCGACTTGTTTTCTTTGTAGAATTTTCACACTCTTGGATTAGAGTAGATTTTCATCGATATGGCAGAGCAATTTCGTACTAGAACAAAAATATCACGAAGACGATATTGTGAGAGAAGTTCAGAAGACTGGGAGGACGAAGAAAAGCATGCGGAATGCGAGAATATCAGACGAACAACAAAAGGCGACTACCAAGCTAGTGCAAAACTGGTGTTGTGCTATGATGTAAATATTCGCTGTGTTTTTGTATGGAACTTGTCAGCCTTAAACGCAAGACTAAGGTAGATTATGACAATATTGATATTGACATTGCTTTCGAAACTTATGTATTATTGGAGCTATATAATTTGCGAGTTATCCGGTTCGATCTGTACTGACCGCATGGCTTTGTTCAACTGAAACGAAACACCTGAAAAGTTAAAACCTCCCTGTAATAACTGATCATAACTAGCCCAACATAGCAGAATATATGCAATGACACAAGAACGAGACACTCGGAGCAATTTTATTGCAAAAATAATCCCATTCCCTTATTAAATTGTGTGAAAGCATTGGCGCGATCAAGCGCATGCGCTGTTTCACAACACATCGGTTAGGTAAACGAAATATAAATTATGTGGCTTGCTACACCCTGATTATCTCTCTCGGTCAAATTAAACAAGTTTCGATTGCTATGCCGATTTCAATATTGTAATAATCTACCTTTAGTCTTGTGTTTAAGGCTGACAAGTTCCATACAAAAACACACACAGCAAATCTTTATAGCACTAGCTCGGTAGTCGCCTTTTGTTGTTCATTGATATTCTCGCCTTCCACATGCTTTTCTTCATCCTCCCAGTCTTCTGAACTTCTCTCACAATATTGTCTTAATGATATTTTTGTTCTAGTACGAAATTGCTCTGCCATATCGATGAAAATCTACTCTAATTCCGAGCGTGTGAAAATTCCGCAAAGAAAACAAGTCGCTACAAGTTAGCCGCAAGACTCCGGTGGGACGAAGTGATGTAAAAAAAAACGTCACAGGAATTAATGTGAACAAAATGGTGGCGCCCAGGTCTTCGCGGGGCCAACTTTGAGGTGCTCGTTCTCAACTCTGAAAAAGTTTTATCAAATTTTAATACATTTTCTGAACAAAGTACATGTACATCTGAAAGATGCTTTTGAGCCCAAATGTGTTTTTCACTTGGGTATCCCTTTAAAAAGGTAAAACTGATCAATGTACACATTCTTCTGTGACATAATTCTAACTAAGTTGTAAATACATACATGTATATCTGTATCTGTATGTACAATGTATATCTGTGACTTAAAAACATTCATATACAGGAATGTAATAAAATCTGTTAAGATGATTACATAAATTTAAAATATTAAGATTGACAGAGATGACAGTCCTTACAATTTTCATTTATTAAACTTGCTAAGTCCTTTTGTCTTATTTTTCTTTTGAATGACTTGAGGTTTTCACTACCTTTGACGTCCTGATTTAGTTTAGACCAAAGACCACTCTATTGAAATAATGTAATGTGGCTATAGGTGGCTTTGAGGTGAACTTCATGGATGATGTTGGCCAGACTCTACTGAACTGGGCATCAGCATTTGGAACTTTGGAAATGGTAAGCTGCTAGAATTATGTGATTTGTGTTGAATACCCTATTAATATTTCTCAATGTCTTACATTGTATGTATTTTTGGAATTATGATTTTAGGTGGAATACCTTTGTGATAGAGGTGCTGATATTAACCGTGGTCAGCGATCGTCATCCCTACACTATGCAGCCTGTTTTGGGAGACCAGCTGTAGCCAAGGTATCATTTCAGTCCATCTTAAAGGGGCATTGTCAACCCCCAAATGATAAACATTCTCATGATGAAATACAAAAATAACTACTTGATTATTAGAGTAGGCTTCCCATGCCAGGTATAAGTGGAGCAAATCTGAGACAATATTTTGAAGGAGGCAGAGATTCAAGTGGGTGAAAAATTATGCTTTAAGAGAAATTTAGAGCAACTTCAGGTCAGGGAAAAGTCAGGAATTTTTTTTTTTCAAGGTCATGGAAAAGTCAGGGAATTTTGCATCTGGTCAGGGAAATTCTAAATTTCTTGTCATAGTCGGGAAAAAGTCAGGGAATTTCATTTTTAGGTTGCCACGATGGCCCCTCGTTCCTCAAAGTGTCTGAGAGGGAAGGCAACAGGTTTTGATGATGACTTATATTTTGGACGAGGTTATGTCGAACAGTTTTATTATGGTCAGTGAAAGTTGTTTTCTGGTCAGTGACTTGAAATCAGTTCACTGTAACCAAAATCAAGTTTCTAGAATAAGCTTTTGTAATCAATGTTAATCTTTGACATCGTGTAATATCGGAAAAGTTTGAAAAGTATATATGTCAGGACATTGACTTATTATTTCTCTTTTATCTCAGGGTGTTATTTTTGTAGTTTTGTTTTAAGAAACTAGCAGGTTCAATTCGATTGAGAGTGCCCCTTTTTTCCCAGCTTTTTTTATTAGGCAAATCATTATGTGCAATTCATGTACACAAGATGATTACACACTATGAGATCTAAAAAAAGGCAATACATACAAGTTACAGAAAATTAAATGATCTAGTCTCATAGTAGGGTGGCCTATATTTTACAGAAAGAGGGAAAAAAAGACAGAGACTAATGAATTACGTTTCAGTAACTTTAAAAGTTAAACACAACTGTTTAAAGTGTGAAAAACGTTTGCTGATTCAGCAAGCCAGTTCCCATGTAGAATCAATACTGATGATAATTTAATGTTAGGTACACTGTCACTGTTAAAGTTACTGACAGTGACCCTTTAAAGCGCACCTAACATTTAATTATCATCAGTATTGATTGTACATGGGAATTGGCTTGCTGAATTGGCAAACGTTTTTCACACTTTAAACAGTTGTATTTACCATATTTAACCGTGTATAATACACACTTTTTTTACTCCAAAATGACCTTCAAAATTGGGATGCGTATTATACACGGAACCTCGCATTTTAGGACTACATGTAATTTGCATAACAACACAAACAAAAGAAACATTATAATTGGCTGTTTCATGCTTAAGCGGCCAATAAAAACACTGAAATTTTGATCCATGAATAACTTAGTGCGGCTATTTAAACCCCACTTTTCACACATCAGTTTCATCTGTAAACAATAATCATGCGAAATTGATCATGGCAACACGAATGAAGCGTCCGAGTTACCGAACTTGTGACAAGTTAAGAATTATCACCTTCGCAGAAAAGAATGGCAACAGAGCTGCAGAGCGAGAGTTTGGAGTCTCCGAGTGCAACGTACGTTTGTGGAGAAAAAACAAAGAGAACTTTATTACTAAATAATACAAATTATTAACACTGCCAGTTAACCATGCATAAGAAATGCTCATAAGATCAACTTTATGAGACTTGCCCTGCTGATTCAGCAAAAGTTTTTCACATTTAACATGTTGGGTTTATTTAGACTAACACTGACATTGCTGAATATGAGTTAAACCACAAGAAATGTTTTGAGATAAACATTACAGGACTTGGTTTGCTGAATCTGCAAAGGTTTGCTTGGGTGCATGACTGTAAAGCATCATTGTAAGCATGATACTCTTGGATGCGAGAATGGCTTGAATAAATTTGAATACGGAAACCTCGACCACAACTATACCTTAATAGACTTTTAGTTGAACTGTAAAACTCAATGTCAGTTGAGTGTAGTTATAAATTAATGTACATGTACAGATCTATGCAATATAGTACAGTATGTATAAAAATGTACTGTCTAGTTATTATTTGTTACCATACATAGCTGAATGATACATTATTCATACCAGACACTCTTGAGACATGGTGCCAACCCTGATCTGCGTGATGAGGATGGTAAGACACCCATGGATAAAGCCAGGGAGAGGAATGACGAGGGGCACAGGGAGGTAGTGCACATCCTGCAGTCCCCTGGTAAGAAGTAGAACTTAATACATTAATTAAAAGTGTCTATGAACTTTTATTTTCAAATGTCAATTCTACGTCAAGTGAATAGTAGAAAGGTACAATATTTCTGGGTTTGAATGTCGTGCCAATTGGCCAGTAACAAAACGAGCAGGGGACTGGGATCGTGTTTATCAGAATTTAACTCTAATTCTAAAATGAAGTTCATCACATGATAGAGCATGTTGAAATTAGCGTGTGTGCCAAGTTTGATGTTATTCAAGTGAATCTTGTCTGAATTATAAGCAATTGAAATTTATTTGTCCCTCCAAAATTTTACAATGAATGTATGGTTTGGAGGGACAACGTTAAAAAATAAGAGAGTTTGTATGGGAAAATTGACATATTTGATGCCTTCTAGCATCGTCAATATTGAGCCAAAGTTCACCAAACTTTCCAGACTAGCTTAGTTTGATCTGTTCTTTTGGAAAACAATGCTCACTTTGACTAGTTATTAATTGAATTAGTTTTACTGACTCGGCTTCAGTCCCCCGCTCGTTTTGTTACCGGCTAATGGGTAATAGAGGATTTAATTTCCAAAATGCTAATTACATGTACGGTACATGATATCAGGGTAGGCATCATTAAACTTTTATTATTAATAAATATAATACAAAAATGTGTTGTTGTACAGGTAAACAATCTTTTTTAAATATCAGTGTTTCCATTGTAGTTTAAATAAATGATTTTACAAATTTGTTGGGAAATGCCTACCCTGACGTCATAATTAGCATTTTGAAATTTAAAACCTCTAATTCACTGGCACTGCATTCAAACCAAACTCCATTCTACTAAATTCGCTTGATGTAGTTAATTGATATTTGAAATAATAAAAATAGGGTTCATAGGCACTTTAACTCTTGTTTCATTATTGTTGTAAATGAGTGTTAATAATTAATGTTGTACTTTATATGAGAAAATGTAAAATTGATGAGCAACTTACATGTATATGCTGTATTCCAGTGTTCTTACAGTATTCCAGTATTAGTGCAAACTAGTTCTAAGTTTTAAGTTTGCAACACATAATGTAGTGATCTTCTACTCCATGGTACAGTTGGATCATTTTTTTTGTTTGAGTGCTGTAAACACAAACCAATGTAATCACAGAGCCAATCGTCATCTTCATCTGGAGCAAGTTAAGATACAATGAGCCAATCATGAACTGAAGTAATTCATGATTTGTTTTATTTGAATCATTTGCAAGGAAAAGTAAACACAACATTTTGTGATAACTCTTCACTTCAGGTGAGTGGATGGTGCCAGTGAGTTCAGGTGGAGCAACCCCTGCACCAGCTGATTCCAGTACTCCATCAACAGAGGCTGCCCCAGTTGCCGAAGGAGAGAAGGAGAAAGAAAAAGAGAAAGAGAAAGAGAAGGAAGAAGAACAACCTGAAGAACCCAAAGGAGACCCAGAAATGGCCCCCATCTACCTCAGAACTCTACTACCTGTACTGGCAAAGAACTATCTCTCTACTATGATGCCAACCATCAGGAAAGCTACACTAGCTCTCATGCGCAAGATGGTTCATTATGCTGCCCAGCCATTGCTCAATGACCTTTCACAAGCACTAAATTTTGCATCTTTGATTGTAGAAGTACTAGCCATGGTACTTGACCATGATGTGAGTACTCAGTGAACATTATTAATTAGATTTGAATCAGATCTTTAGCAAAGCTGGTTTTCATAAAGTCGGTGTATTGCGCAGAAACACAGTAATAAAATGCAAGTTTTTTTTCCCACTAATGGCAGTTCCTCGTCATATATTGGTGTTGCTTTGACAAGGTTCATCATTAATGATGATCCACAGAGGAAATGTGAGCTTCCATTGGCTTGCAAGCCATAGAATAGCTGCTAATGAATGTTACATGAGTGTTAATTTCAGTAGGAGTTCACTGGGGCAGCATATTTTTGTTTTATGCTACAAATGGCTGGATTATCTTCACTAAGCACTACCAACAAGATAATGCAATTTCTTCTCTCCAAGCTTGATCTCCTGGTAGACCACACAATATTATTTAGAACTTGTCTAGATCCAGAAATTAAAGTACTTGACGTATTATTAAAATTCATGTTAAAATCCAGTGAAGCACAGTCAGTGATATTCATTTAAAAATAACTTAAGTTAGAAGTCTTTATAATTATTTTTTATGAATTATAGAGAGATTTGAGTTTACAAAGGATGTGAGATGTGAGATTATTTATCAGATAATTACTGAGGCCAACAGCATTATTAATAATATTGCAGCCAGCTGGCTGCAATATTATGAATAATGCTGTTGGCCAAAGTAGTAATCTATTATAGTTATTGTTCCTTATGCAGTCCGATTCTCTCTCTGTGCTATATCATTGAGTAAAGCCACCTTTTCTATATTGTTCTTGCATACACAAAATAATGAAATTAGTACATATTGTCTATCATTTCAGGTGGGAATTGCTGTACAATAAAACCATTGGGAAGCATTGTTTGCCGGAAATTTTGTTGAATAACAGTTATTGATCCCAAGGTTTCCATTGTTATTTTCTCTTCCACATTTCAACAAACATGTCTGTAGTGTAGTGGATAGAGGAGTGGACTACATTTTACAAGTCGGAATGACTTCATAAGGTTGATTCGAGTCACACTCGATACGCTGGTTTTTATTTCCATCTTTTCCTTAACTTCTCTTAATGTAAAGCTAATATATACCTTTGAGTTACTGGTAGATAAAATTCTGGTAGCAGTGATATTAATAATAGTGCAGCTAGTCAACAAGTCCTGCCTGCAATAGTAATAAAATTAAAGTGCACTGGTTGCATTTGTTGATATACAGTAGTGCAGAGAGAGAACAGTGGTGTTGGATGAGGACCAGTAACTATTAAATAATAAAGTATTCCATGTGTTTTCCTTTATGAAAGGAGGATGATGATGGTCACTTGACAGCACTGTACATGATCCTGGACCTGTCTGAAAAGTGTCAGGAGGTGTATATTAGTCACTTCGCTCGTCTGGGTGTTATAAGTCATGTGTCTGAACTAGCAGGCCCTCTAGTTGACCTGCCACAGGAAGAGGAACCACATAAAGGAAGATCAGAAAAGAAGGTTTGCTTCTATTCCATTCCAGTTACTATGTACATCCACTTTAGACATTAAATGAGTTCCAAATGTCATTAGTTCCTATGAAGTGTAAAAACTGACCCCATATATACTTATACAAAGAATACACCTATTTTTAAAACCATTGTCACAAGGCAATGGGAACTAGGAAAGCAGAGTCTAAATGTCACTGTCCCATCTGCATGCCAGGCTCTATTGTTTTCATTTATACACCTACATGTACATGTATATCATTCAATAGATGTTGGAAGAAAATGAGAAAAGGAAAAGCTGTGACTTACAGTTGGGAGCTACAATGTACATGAACATTTAGACTAAAACAAAAGGAAAAAATCCCTACCCCTCAGATAACAATATTACTTCATTAGAAATAAGTTCATCCTATTCAAGCAAATACAACGGAGCCAGACAGAACACAATAGACTCTTTATTCAACTTAGTCTCAGCTTTCATATTTTTCATTTACCTCCAACAACATTCTTTTGAAATACATGTAGGTATATCTTACTGCTCACTTTTGTCATTTGTCACCTTTTTAGGAAGATGACTCAGTACAAGAAGATGCAAGTGAGCTTGAGCAGGGAAATCCCTACCACTGGAATGACTGGTGCATCATACGGAGTAGAGATTGTCTGTATTTGTGGAATGAGTCCTGTGCTATTGAGCTGTCCAATGGTAGTAATGGCTGGTTCAGGTTTATTCTAGATGGTAGATTAGCCACCATGTACTCTAGCGGCAGCCCTGAAGGGGGATCTGACTCGTCAGGTGAGATTGTGCTGAAATGTGTTTTAAGTATGGGTGAAAGCTTTGAATGTCAGTGATGTGGCTGAATATGAAAATAGTAAATCAGATACTCTGGGATTCAGATTGTTATCAGAGAGTAGTCTATGGCTGATTATCTTGCAAAAGTGTCAGATAGATTTAGAACTTGACAGGACACTGGTCCTAATTTGCTGTATTGTAACACTGAATAACTGTCCTACTAAATTATTGTCCTAATGATCTAGAGTCTAACCCTAGCTACATTGTAGGACAGTAATTATTATAGACAGATAGTATAAATTTTAAACAAAATCCCAGTTACTATAATAATTTATACAAGTTAGGAAACCTAAGGGACCGGTCATTATTAAGGGGAGTACCGGGTTGGATAAAAATTGTACGGGGTATGAATTTTTTCCCAGGAAAACCTACGGGGTATGCATGGGATGTTTTAATCAACTATGTAACAGGATATGACAAATTCAGGTCAAAACTCGAACGGGGTTTGATTTTTTGGGGGGAAATATCCGATGGGGTTCGAAAAAAATATCTGAAAAAACATGTTTTTATCCAACCCGGTACTTCCCTTAAATAATGACCAGTCCCTAAACCTGCTCTGGGCACATTTAGGCAACATTCAAAGTACTTAATAGGTAGTTTACATAACCCCTTTCTGTTAAAAAAAAAGAAGATAAAAAGTAGCCTGAGCAATTCACAACCATAGACAGCACTTTTGGGTACTTCATACTTTGTCAGCACGGTGCACCTAATGCTATGGTTCTGTTGCCATGGAAACCTATATAAGATGGATGTGTTTTCGGGTACTGGAAAGACATTCTGATAGCAAATCTTTTCTCTTAAAAATAATGATTATAGAAAGCAGAAGTGAATTTCTAGAGAAGTTGCAGCGTGCTCGTGGCCAAGTGAAAATGGGTACCCCTAGTCAGCCTATGCTTTCATCACCTGGACCTGCCCGTCTCTCAATCGGCAACTGGTCCCTGTCTTGTTCAAAGGATAAAGAAATCTCCATCCACAACGCTGATGGCCAGCAAGCCACTATCCTACGTGAGGACTTAGCAGGGTTTGTCTTTGAATCCAACCGAGGAACAAAGCATACTTTTAGTGCAGAGACTTCTCTTGGACCAGAGTTTGCAGCAGGCTGGTCAGGCAAGAGAGGAAAGAGATTTGTGTCCAAAGTTGAGGCACAGAAGCAGAAGGTCAAGAAACTTTCTGCTGAAATTCAAGAAAAATACTTCCTTGCAGCCCAAGCTATGCCAAGGGAAGTGGTGTCTAGGTTACAAGATATTGTGGAGCACCTGGATGCAGCCTGTCTTTCACAGCAGAACAATGTCAAGGTTAGAGTCCTCTTACATTGTACATGACTGATTGTGTTGATTATAATTTATATAGAGGTGGAAATAAATATTGCAAGCGTTTCCATCACCACACAGTAATTTTTCCTCATTTCAACTGTGTAATTTGATTGAGTCACAAGAGAAAAACCAACAGGAAAACCATTTCAATATCATGGCATGTTAATTGGTATGGACCATAACTGTGCCAGAAGTGAAGTGTGGTAACTTTCCCACTTGTGCAAAATCTGCTCCACTGTGTGTATATCATCCAGGACTCGGTTGTTTGAAAAAAAGGTCAGTTTATCTTTAGGATAGCGCAGTACCTGGGATTAAGTCTGTAACCCTTTGGATAGTTAACCCAAGGGTAAAACTCTGTTGCTGAAATGCAGGTTAGGCAGAGGTTAATAATCCAAGGATAAATGGAAAAACCATCCCAGAAATCAACCCGAGGAGATGATCAATTCGCAGGAAAATCATGGCCATTGTGAAGCACGACTCAGCTGAACTTAGTGAAGTCAATATAAAATTTATGGCAAACAAGGAAATGATAATTACAATTAACAAAACAAGAGACCAATGTAGTAAAAGAATTGAACAGAAAAATTTGATTTGAAATTACAAAATAATGTTGTCAATGCTAGCCTGCTGTGCAGACGTATTTTTCCACTCTCATAAATTCGAAGAAAAAAGTAACGTCTGCTTACCCGAGCGCTTAATTAGTTTTCAATATGCAAACATGACGTTGCACGTTTGTTTTATTTTTCTGCCCAATCAAAGCCATTGTTAGAATTTTAGTGAATTGGCACGCCAGTGAACACTCCTATGATTGGTCAATGGCAAATGTATTGTTTGAATTCCTTTTAAAATAACATTACGTCACTTTCCAGGATATGGAAGGTAAAATCTGATTAGTCCATAACACTAAGGACAGTGTTAATAAAGCAACAGTTCTTGAAAGAAATGCACAGTGGAAACTCATATTTTCTGTCTATAAAGAATTTTGCTGAAGAAAAGTAACATCTCACAAATGCTAAAATACACAAAACCACAGGTAGTTACATGTGTAAATGGTTTCCCACTTGAAAAATAATAACTGAACTCAACTCAACTTACCTTATTATAGGAAATTAACAATGCACTTTATTAACGCGATTTTACAAAATTCGCGTTAATTTAATGTATCTTAATTAATGTCGATGTAAATTTAATGCACGCTATTTTACAACATTGTTATTTTAAAGCACCTTTATTTCATTTCAAAACCTTATTAGTTCATGACTCCTCTATTGGCTCTTCAGAGTCACTATTGCGGTTTGGTTTCCGTCAATCAAACGAGTGAGCAGCTCTTGGTGATTTCACCGTGAGGCTTTGAAAGATCTTTTGAATTGATAGGGTCTAGTTAGGCTTCAAACCCAAATTTTCGGCTTTAAAAAAAACTTAGAAACATCCGTGCACTTGTCTTGGAAGGTTTTATTGACGGAAGCCAAAATGCAGTTTGGCGTTCAGAAATGTAAAGTGCGAGTTTGCAGAATTATGAAAATCGCAGTAAATAAAGCAAGATGCTTATCGAAAAATTCGCGTTAATTTAATGCATGTAAACCTAACTTTTGAAAAATTCGCGTTAATTTAGTGTAACGTAAATTTTCTTCGCGTTGTCAACGTGCATTGTTAATTTCCTATAATAAGGTAATTCAAGAATAAGACAAAGTTAAAACTACATGTACATGTAGCAGTAAACTTGGTCGCTCGAAGGAAAACTAAGTTTTGGTTGTTTCTGAACTGGACATTGACATTGATTTCTTTAATTGAAATCATTCGACTTCAAGCTTCTACTTGTATTGAGGTTTGCACTCCTTCCCACCACAAAATTGTCAGCTCAGGGTCCGAAATAAACTTTTTCATGTAGGTGCCAACTGACGACAATCCAAAATGTTTTAGTTGCCAAAAGACCAATTGTGGTCGCCACATTTCAAGTTTCATGCGACAAAGAACATTTGCTGGCATGTTTTATTGGCTAAATTTATTTAGAACATTGTATGACTTTGGGACATTGTGAAAACATTGTGAAGACTTTACAGGGCTCGAAATTGCGCCCGATACGGGCGTAAATACGGCTATATTTTTTCGTTTTACGCCTAACGTTTTCCACTTAGGCGTAAAATTACGCCTAGATCCTCTTACAAAGGTAAAAATTATCGGAAGACAAGTCTTATTTCCAAATCTCTAAAACTATCTGATTTTTTGGACAAAATTACTACCATTTGCAAGCAAGCGTTTAGTGTAAACTTTTTTGTCCGTTGTTTCAAGTTTGAAACACATAGTTTACTAATTACGCGGTGACGTTTGGCATGTGAAGTCTGAACTTTTAACCGCAAAATGTCAAAGTTTGACAGCTCCTGCAAACCATAGCCTTTTGTCATGCAAAACAACTTGTTTTGCACGGGAAAATAGTTTACATTACAGGAGCTCAGCCTAGACATGTACGTTACACTTAAACACTTGCATGGCTTCCTGCGAAACTTTGCGTGACCGCATGGAAAAAAGGCTGCCAAGCCTTAGTCTTTCTCTGTCTTGTTTAAAAAAGCGATATTGAACTCAATGAGTTTAAAGTCGAATGTTCATTACAAAAAAAGCAAATGATTTGCAACATTAAAAAAAAATGTTTTTACTCCTTTCCTATGACATACAAATTTCAGCTACTAATGCACAATTATTTACGGCTAAATTTTGGAGAATTACGCCTAACATTTTTAAGCTGGGCGTAAAATTACGCCTCCTTTTTTTTCTTAATTTCCTGCTTTAGGTAGGTCACCACCTGGCGACTAACTCTGAAATTTTGGTCACCAACACTCAAAATTTAGTTGCATTGGCACCAAATAAGGCGCTATTTCGGACCCTGCAGCTACAATATTTTGATCTCTCAGCTGTTCTGCTCTTTCATAAACAATGTGCAAGCTCTTTTTGTTTGGCTCAACTACATGTACATACATGTATGATTTCGTTTGGAAGTGATATTTATTGCCAATTAATATCTTTGAAACCTACATGTAAAAACAGGTTTAAATAACTATTTAGAATTGCGACTTGTTAAAATTTGGTTGATATTATTCATGATTGCATTTCCGTAGGATAAGGATGTAACCCTGCTCAAACCATGTGTTAAAGTTATTCCCAGGTTAGCGCTATTTATCCTAGGGTTAAAGATAATTTTATCACTGCTTTGAGCAACACAATTTTACCCCAGGGTAAATTTTAACCTTGGGTTAGCGAATTTAACCCCGTGTTAGTGCTTACAATGGACCATTGCTTCGAACAACCAGGTCCAGGGTTGTAGCTAAGAAAAATAGCAGCTGGAAAATAGGTTAATAGAGCCACTGAGCTATCAATGTGCAAATTAAATCTATCTGAGGCCTTAAATTGTTTGTGAGCAAAATGAGAACCAGTGATTGGGTCTTCACAGCTGGCAAAATTCGCTGGCTGCTGGTGCTTAGTGACAACACTGATCATTGCTGTTGATTAATCAAATGGTGTTTTCAACATGTTTACACAGGATGAAGGAGGGGAAGAGATGTGGAAAGAGCAGATGTACAAAACTCTAAAGGACCTACTTCAAGTACTTAAAGGGGACAATACTGTCTCATCGTATGAACTACAGACTACTGGACTGGTTACTGCTCTGTTAAATTGCTTAAATGTGGTGAGCATTGTAAATGTTGTATTATCAAATTTGTACTTTTTTCATTCTTTGAAAGTATAGTTGAGTAGCCATTGAGATTGCAAAGTTGCTGATAATTATTTTTTGATGGGCAAGTTATGATAAAAAGAAAACGTTTTAATTAGTACCCATACATGTACTTTTTATTAACTTGTCCATAAAAACGGTATGAAAAGTTAGGTAATAATAATAATAATAATAAGAAATTTATATAGCGCCATATCCACTAACTGCACTATGGCGCTTTACAATACTACAGTTAAAAATATAAAATAATAATTATAAAAATGTTTGTTTAAAAAGATAAGTCTTAAGACTAGATTTAAAAATGGTAAGGGTATTGCTTGTCCTTATTTGAATGGGCAGAGCGTTCCACAGCCTCGGCGCAGCCACCGAGAATGCCCTGTCACCATAGGTCTTTTGGTTAGACCTCGGGGCGACCAGAAGGCGTTTGCCAGCTGATCTAAGACTACGACAGGGATGATATGAATTCAATAAACTACTAATGTAAAGAGGTGCTAAATTGTTAAGGGATTTAATAACTAATAATTTTTGCAAAGCAGTCCTAGTAGTCATACTGATTTTTCAGTGGACAATACTTACAGTACCGCCGGGAATTATAGGGACATCCAACCGTGGAAAAACCTTGTGCAACAGATGCAGAGCCGCAGTACTGCGCCGCGGTCACCAAACGAATGACCGCGCTCACTGAACAAATGACCGCGGTCACCGAACAAATGACCGTGGTAGTTTTTGAGGACGCCGTGGTTGCAAACTGAGGTTTTTCGCGGTAAAACCGTGGGGGCATTGCTACGGTAAATGTCCCTATAATTCCCGGTGGTACTGTATCTTGGTCTTGACCTCCCACACCAGGAGTGGGTGGGGCAATCCAGCAAGTGATTGCAAAGCAAGTACTGGCCACCATGGCAAGTTTGTCAAGCATGGTGATCCCAAGTGTGCATGTGCTAAAGAGGACCAACCCCTAACCAGTAGCTGATCTTTCAGTTAACTATCAGTGGTGTATCAAGCCTATAGGCCCAACAGCCCATTACAAATAAGTGTTGGGCTTGAGGAGCTGTCGAAATACACAACATGACCTGAAAGTGCAGGAGAAGGCATATGTGAAAGTTTAAATGTAAAAAATATTCCCAGAGAGCATGCCCCTGGACCTCCCAAGAAGCGACACTTAATGACTGGTTGTTTGGGCCTACAGATTTTTAAAACCTGGATATGCCTCTGACAATGATTATCACTAATAAATGTTTTTGTAGATGTTGCTAAAGTATTCACATAATTTTATTTCTATCCAGTCTTCATTCTGCCTGATCAATATTTTACTGACAATTTTGCATACAATGATTGTATATTATTACTTATGTACATCATTGTAAAACAATATACATTGTGATGTTTATTTCATATCTTCATTCAGTGTTTTCTCTTTACTACTCAGCTCTACAAGAGTCCAATTCAGACTGAGAATACTCAGAACGAGATGACGAAGATGGTTTCAGAAAGAATCCACATCTTTAAACAAGTGTTTGGAGAAACTGAAGAGCAGCTCAACAAAGAGAGGTACATGATTGTATGATAACTGTGACCATACAGCTGACTCTCACCTTCCCAACACTCATTATTATAGACACCCTGCTATTACATACAGGAGCAAAATTCCCAGCAACGGCCATTTGACTGTTGTGAGAATAACATGGCCTCTCTCTATTATGGACTTAACTTCAAAGATCTCCATTCATTGTCTAGTTCTCAAATTTTACTTCATAACTTCTTAACCTTCTCTGCTTCCTTGTTGCTTTTCCTTTTCAGGATTTGAAATCTTGAGTTTGAATATTGTTGTCTTCAGTTGTCTCTTCCTATTATGGACTCTGTTATATCAGAGTTGACTGCAATATTTACATGGTTATTGTCGTGCTTTTCATATTCTGTACATTCGTGTACTTCATCTTGTAGCCCAGGAGAGGTGACTCCTGCTGCCATTCTTGTGAGGAAACTTGTTGCCATCTTGGAATCTGTAGAAAAGCTGCCAGTTTATACTTACGACTGCCCTGGCTCAGGTTTACAGGTGAGTGTGTTATGCACTGGTGTACTGGTACACAGGGTTAGTTAGAAACTAGCTTACTGGTAGTAATGTTGGTGTTCTATATCAGATAAATACAAATAATAACTACAGTAAGTGTAGCTTTATTTAGTATTCTGTAACTTATATTGTATGGGATTTACAGAGTTATAATATATATCCATGTGACTCAAGTGCTGCAGTTTGGTTAGCACCCACATGAATTATTAATGAATTTGACTGTACAACATAAAGAACATATTTAAAAATAAGATGGAATGGAAACATATTAAATGCTAACTACGAAATGGCCAACACATAGTACATTAATTTTGTTATGTGTCCTTCTGCTCCAGGTCTTGACCAGACGGCTTCGTTTCCAACTTGAGAGAGCTCCTGGAGAAACAGCATTAATAGACCGTAGTGGTAGGACTTTAAAGATGGAGCCCCTCACTACCGTTGGTGTACTGGAACGCTACTTACTGAAAATGGTAAGGATTCATACCCCCACATACAGTACCGCCTGGAATTATTGAAGCATTTACCGCGGTTTTACCGCGTCCAATGACCGCAGTAATACCGCGGTTTGACCTCAGAATGACCGCAGTATTACCGCGGTAATACCTCGGTAAAACCGCGGTAAACTGCGGCCGCTGAGATTTGTATCACGCCGAAATCATTGACTTTAGTGTGAAGATGTAGCGATGACTCGGCGTTCTTTTCATTCTTTATTCAACACCGCTGTTAACTTTAGAATCTTTTATTTTCGTTTCATTCAGAACTCAAACGGCGGGTAAAGAAGCACTCATCGGTGAAACTAAGACTTTAGATTTAGAATCTTTTATTTTCGCTTCATTCAGAACTCAAACGGCGGGTAAAGAAGTACTCATCGGTGAAACTAAGACTTTAGAATCTTTTATTTTCGCTTCATTCAGAACTCAAACGGCGGGTAAAGAAGTACTATTCGGTGAAACTAAGACTTTAGAATCTTTTATTTTCGCTTCATTCAGAACTCAAACGGCGGGTAAAGAAGTACTATTCGGTGAAACTAAGACTTTAGAATCTTTTATTTTCGCTTCATTCAGAACTCAAACGGCGGGTAGAGAAGCACTCATCGGTGAAACTAAGACTTTAGAATCTTTTATTTTCGCTTCATTTAGAACTCAAACGGTGGGTAAAGAAGCACTCATCGGTGAAACTAATTAAGACTTTAGAATCTTTAAGATTCTAACCCGCCGTTAGAGTTCTGAATGAACGGCGAAAATAAAAGATTCTAAAAGATTCTCCGCTGAGCGCAAAACATAACACCAAATAAACTTTTGCTTCAGTGTAGTTTCACATTTACGGCAGATCCTTGTCTTGTTACTAGTATTAAAAGGTTTCGGCAGAAATCATTGTAAATGTTTGTGTATTAAAATCTCAACTCTTCTGAATTTCCACGTGCAATCAGTCAGGCGTGAACGTGTCAGTCTGAAATTTTATAGAACATCAACAGAGTTATGAAGCAACGTTTGTCATATTGAAAGACGTGCAAAAACTTCTATACACGACTTTCATAATGGCCGCCTCCTAATTTGCATATGTGATTTTCCGTTTCGGTTGTTTACCCACATTTATAGAAAATATGAACATTGCCATGTGAAAGAGCATGTCGACATTAGTGAACTTGTGAAAGTTGAGTGCTGTAGCTTAAAAAGCAATGAAGTTACAGCAAGTTGAAATTAGAGAGATTTGTATGAGAAAAACAACGGACGCCTTACTAGCCTCGCTTTCATGTTTTTCTGCATTAGAAATGCTCATAGCTCAACAGCAATTCTCCACATTGCTCTAAAACTCAAAAATATTACTAGTTTTAATGTGATCTTTCATGTGGTAGCATTGGTTTCCCTCTACAGATTTATCTTCCAAATTATGCAAATTAGGAGGCGGCCATTATGAAAGTCGTGTATACTCTTACCAGAAAACTTCTACTGGGAAAGTGCAATTCCTTTTGAATTAAAAGAGCTTTAATGCATCGGATCAGATCAGTCAGTTCGCGTAAATGGAAATTAATTGCGCCCCCGCGGTATTTGTGTCAGAAATGAGACACGCGTCTGGCTGACAGTTCACGATTGACGGGGACTTTTATTAAGAATCTTGACTTTTTGACGCCTCTGGCACGCAGGTTATTTACCAAAACCATCTTACTGTACGTTTGTAAAACTGTTTGTCATGAATTCGAATTTGTCACGCGTTAATCCTAGTGAAAGAAAGGATAAAATACAAAACTGGGCAATGAACACGTACGCGAAATTTCGGATCACGATATTTCGATAACCTGGTCCGAATTTTCGTTTCACAATCTGAACGAAATATCGTCGAAATGTCGCTCGCAGGTTGGCGATATTTCGCCTTGGCATTCGAATTTTCGCGTATCTGATCAATTCTTCGTCGAAATTTCGAACGAAAAGTTGCCCGTCGAAATTTCGGCGACATTCGTAGGAACAAAGAGCGAAATTCGTCGAAATACGTTTGCATGACTTTTTCATGACCGCGGATTTTGACCGCGGCTTTCATTGCGGTGAATAATTTGACCGCGATAAAGCCTCGGCTTTACCGCGGTAAAACCTCGTCCATGGTGCGGTAATACCGCGTCCAATGACCGCGGTATTACCGCGGTTTGACCGCGACCCGATGCTTCAATAATTCCAGGCGGTACTGTACTTTGGTGGCTGTAATGCATATTGCATGTCTAGAGTAGATGTCGTATGAGTGGGACAAAAATACAGCATGTCTGTAACCATACCTCTGTAATTTGATTGGATCAGAAAGACAATAGGGAAACCATTTCAATGTTATGTCCTACCGTACAGTAACCATGGTGTAAGTCATTGCCATAACCTGCCCACTCATATGAAATTCACTCTAATAAGTATAAGCATAATTTAACAATAAATTACACATAATTATGTATCATTCTGTATACAGGTGGCAAAACAGTGGCATGACTATGAACGTTCAACATTCAACTTCATCCGCCGAGTCAAAGGAGGCCAAAAAACCACAATGGCACACATTGGTGACTTTGATGAGAATGGCATTATCTACTGGGTCGGCACCAATGGACGCACTCTCCCAGACTGGACCAACCCAGCATCTGTTGGGCTTGTGGTGGTGAGCTCATCTGAGGGCAAGAGTCTACCATATGGTAAACTAGAGGACATACTGAGTAGGGATGCTGCAGCATTGAACTGTCATACTAATGATGACAAGTAAGTTGAGGAAACAACCATTGATATTATTTTTTTCACATCAAGAAGTCTGAGTTGTTTGATTCCATACTTTTACAACATTTGACCTTATTTGTTTTAACATTGGAATTTCTCCTCCAGGAATGCATGGTTTGCTATTGATCTTGGACTCTGGGTCAGGCCTTCAAGTTACACCTTGCGACATGCAAGGGGATATGGAAGGTAGGCCTATCATAGGGTTAATGAACATTGGTTGGTTAATGAAAGTGTGCTTGAGTTCAATAAAAAGACCAAGTCATATTAATTATTATAAAACAAGTGTAAAAGATTGAAGTATTTAAGTTGCTGGCTCTTTAGTACTGGTCAGTAAATCAAAAGCCCCAATTTGTTTGCTAATTTGATTGAAGAACCCGAGATAACAGGATTTTCAATAAGAGCCAGCAGCCAGCAAAATTTGCCATCTACTCTGGATATTTGTGCCAGCTACTTTACGCAGACAAAGTAAGGATCTCTATTGAAAACAGTATGAAAAGGGGATCAAGGTTATAATTTATTTCTCCAGCTACTTCACAGAACATTCCAATCTAGTGAAAACTTATTGAAAACACTGCCAGGATAGGTTGGTGCCACTCTTAAACATTGGCCAAAGTGATTAAGACTTTGTATTAGATTGTATTACCCTATTTCTCCTGTCGTACTAATCTGTGTGTATTTGTATTATTAAATGCAGATCAGCCCTACGAAACTGGCTCTTCCAGGGTAGTAAGGATGGGAAAAACTGGATCACCCTGTATACTCATACTGATGAGAACTCCCTCAATGAACCAGGGTAAGTAACTGGCTCACCCTGTATACTCATACTGATGAGAACTCCCTCAATGAACCAGGGTAAGTAACTGGATAACCCTGTATACTCATACTGATGAGAACTCCCTCAATGAACCAGGGTAAGTAACTGGCTAACCCTGTATACTCATACTGATGAGAACTCCCTCAATGAACCAGGGTAAGTAACTGGATAACCCTGTATACTCATACTGATGAGAACTCCCTCAATGAACCAGGGTAAGTAACTGGATAACCCTGTATACTCATACTGATGATAACTCCCTCAATGAACCAGGGTAAGTAACTGGATAACCCTGTATACTCATACTGATGAGAACTCCCTCAATGAACCAGGGTAAGTAACTGGCTAACCCTGTATACTCATACTGATGAGAACTCCCTCAATGAACCAGGGTAAGTAACTGGCTAACCCTGTATACTCATACTGATGAGAACTCCCTCAATGAACCAGGGTAAGTAACTGGCTAACCCTGTATACTCATACTGATGAGAACTCCCTCAATGAACCAGGGTAAGTAACTGGCTAACCCTGTATACTCATACTGATGAGAACTCCCTCAATGAACCAGGGTAAGTAACTGGATAACCCTGTATACTCATACTGATGAGAACTCCCTCAATGAACCAGGGTAAGTAACTGGCTAACCCTGTATACTCATACTGATGAGAACTCCCTCAATGAACCAGGGTAAGTAACTGGCTAACCCTGTATACTCATACTGATGAGAACTCCCTCAATGAACCAGGGTAAGTAACTGGCTAACCCTGTATACTCATACTGATGAGAACTCCCTCAATGAACCAGGGTAAGTAACTGGCTAACCCTGTATACTCATACTGATGAGAACTCCCTCAATGAACCAGGGTAAGTAACTGGATAACCCTGTATACTCATACTGATGAGAACTCCCTCAATGAACCAGGGTAAGTAACTGGATAACCCTGTATACTCATACTGATGAGAACTCCCTCAATGAACCAGGGTAAGTAACTGGATAACCCTGTATACTCATACTGATGAGAACTCCCTCAATGAACCAGGGTAAGTAACTGGATAACCCTGTATACTCATACTGATGAGAACTCCCTCAATGAACCAGGGTAAGTAACTGGCTAACCCTGTATACTCATACTGATGAGAACTCCCTCAATGAACCAGGGTAAGTAACTGGATAACCCTGTATACTCATACTGATGAGAACTCCCTCAATGAACCAGGGTAATTAACCAGTAGAGTTCTTATCATCTCCGTCCGCTTACATTTTGTGTAATTGGGTAGTCGTGTGTCTGTATTGTTCTGTCCACTGTACAAGAAAATATCACTGTCATATACACAGTTTGTTTACTCTGTTTTCCAAAGTTTCTAGGGGGTTGTACATGTATATTACATCAGAGTAACATAAAACTGAAAATGCCTAGAGTACCAATGGCAAAATAGAATGAATCCTCTTCATTATCAATTTCAATTTCATCATTGTCACTTTTATTGTGGCTGAAGGTTCTAGAGCAGTCAGTCCTCAGATGAAGATCAATTATAATTATCACTATCCTACTTAATAATAAAAACTGCAAAATGCAGTTCGCTCATATTCCCTTGTTCCTGATTAGTTCAACAGCATCCTGGCCACTGGAACCTCCAGATGACACAGAAGGCTGGCGGCACTTTCGTCTTCAGCAGGCAGGCAAGAATGCAAGTGGCCAGACACATTATCTGTCATTATCAGGGTTTGAATTGTATGGGACAGTGGTTGGTGCAGTTGAAGAGCCCCTTGGTAAGATAACCACAACTAATAATAATTTTATTTAAAGGAACAATGTCATACTCAGTGCACATGCATGAATGTTTGAATTTTGTTTGGGTTGTCAAGAAATCAAAAATGGGGAGAGATTTGATACACGAAAGAAATCCTCTTCCATCGGCTTCGCCTACGTTTCATTTGACCTTATACCTATTTAGAATAGTAATTTAGTTTTAATACACTGAATGTACTATGATTCACGTATATTTATTGCAGTGTCAACACAGCCTTAACTCGGTACAGTTCAATCTTGCTATTTAGCAAAATCGAACTCTTTTCTTCCCCGATTTTGTAGTGGAAGTGCTCTTATAATTGTACAATAACTCATCCTAAAAGTATCAAAGCCCCAATGCTATGAAGTCAGAACATTAGTTTCCCTGTAGTTTCACTTCACGAAACCGCAGTAGAATGGAATATTATAATTCACACAGAAGTTGTTTGTTTATGAGTTGGCATTTCCGAGTGGATTCCCGAATACCATACATGTAGATCTCCGAAGCACTTACATGTATGTCATGGTCCAGTGGGGAGTTTATATGAAATCTTCTAAATCCTGATGTTATCAACTGATGCAAATCACAAAACTACATGTAACTCAAGACTCGTACTAGCGAAAATTGCAAAGCTCGTTCCAGATCAGTTGAGTTTTGATGTGACGTGACATTAACAGCGTGATTTTCCATTGTCTTTCTCATTATTAACAATCACGTGTTACGCGTGTGCATTACTGTGGCACTGCATGTTCCTTTAAGTGTCTAGTCTTTTAAATGTTTGTAAGATCTCTGATCTAATTAACTACCTCTCAGTTAGCTCAATGGTAAAGCACCAGTCTGTAGCTGTTGTGCGGGAGGTCACAGGTTCACAACCTGGCCAGACCAACACTTGGGGTCTTAAAATAACTCAGTAGACAGTGCTGCCATTACATAATTGAACAGTAGACAGACCTTCACATCTTCTCAGATAAGGACGTACAATCATAGATTTAAAACACTTTACTGCACCCCAAATCAACGATTTCTGACTAGAGCTCATAAGCACTTAAAGGTTATGGATGAACATGTGCATGTACATGTACACCTGTTAGAGCGGTTTTCAGTTGAGTGTAGTAAAACCAAACGCAAATTACCCACAGCCAGCCAATTGTAGGAGCAAGTAATCACAAGTAACTCATAAATGGCTTCCCTGTGAGCCAATGACAAACCAAAGCAAAACCAAAACAATTTGCGTTTGGTTTAATTTTGGAATCTGATTGGCTGGTTTTCTTTCTCAACCAATAGGAGAGCTTAATTAGTAAACGCAAAACCAAAACATTTCCGACACTCAATTGAAATCCGCTCTAAAAGATTGTGTCTCTGTTGTCAAACCTAGTCTTGAAAATTAACATAATACATCCCATGAGCCAGTCCTAACAATAAACTTTGGACTTATCAGTAACAGATTTTGCTGCAGCCAAGTCACTACAGGACTCACAGAGTAGATCACTGAAGCCCTGTTGGTCCTTGCACCCAGGTAAAGCAGCAAGAGACGTTGAGGCTGCACTCCGTCGACAGCGACGTCTCATACGCTCACAAATGCTGAAGCATCTTAATGTTGGCAGTAAGGTGGTGCGGGGTGTGGATTGGAAGTGGAAGGACCAGGATGGCAGTCCCCCAGGCGAGGGTATGGTCACTGCTGAGCTTCATAATGGTGGGTAACTGGCCTGTGGGGTGTGGCTGAATTTTTTAGTCTCCTCGATGAGCATCATGGGAAAGAAAAGTCAGTTGGAATCCTGTTGTAAAACCAGGATTGACTGGCCTTAAAGTGCAAAAATTATATTTTACTATTGTGTTTGTTTCTCACAAAAAGGTATTAATCTTGCAAATTTTGTAACATTTCTGGCATTTAATCCCTAATTTTGGTTATTTTTCGTGGATCCTTTGACATAAGATAAATCAACTCCCTCCCTAGAGAAAACTACTACTTATTACAATAAAATCCTGTAGGTTTTCATTGTGACATCACAAGATGAATCAATCCTGCAATTCGGGTAGCGTTTATTCTAGTTTAATTTTCGCTCCTGCCTCTCAAAGAAAACTAAGTTAGACAACTGAAGAATATCAGAAATAGTTGTTTTATGGCGCTACTTGCACTTTAAAGTGCCTATGCATCTAATTTTTTTATTTTAAATATCAATTCTACATCAAGTGAATAGTACAATATATATATGGTACAATATTCCTTTATTATTTTGAATGCCATGCCAATGAGTTATAGAGATTTTAATTTCCAAAATTGCTAATTACATGATGTCATGGTAGGCATTTGCCATTATTTCTTAATGCTCGTGAATGAACGTATTTGCTGATGTAGGAAAACAAATTTGTAAAATCATTTATTTAAACTGCAAGTAGAACACTAATATCTAAAAAGTGTATCTTATAGATGATTTGCACTCAATCCCCAGAGATTCATATGACAAAGGGCATGGTGGCCATGTTGGCATACAGAACAACAGAAGCTAACGAAGAATCTATTGTTAACTGTACACCAACATGGCGGCTATGATGTAACGTGCAAAGGGTCTATTCTGTAACAGCTAATTTTTGTATAATTATTAATTATGCCTACTCAGACGTCATGTAATTAGCATTTTGGAAAGTAAAACCTATAACTCATTGACATGACATTCAAACACAGAAATATTGTACTATTCATTTGATGTATAATAATTTGATATTTAAAATTGTGTCTTTATTTAGTGACATGTTACCTTTAAGGTGTAAATTGCCTTGGATAAGAATCCGTTGATGGTATTTTATTAGGTTGGGTTGAGGTATCCTGGAGGAATGGTACATCCAATTCTTATCGCATGGGTGCTGATGGTAAATTCGACCTGAAAGTCCAAGGGGGACAACCGCCTCCCACAGCCACCTCGGTCGCATCCTTACTCTCTGTTCCCAGCACTGTGACCTCTTCTCTTGTACTAATGCAGGAAAGATCCTCTACTGCAGAGGGTGCATCCTCAGATTCAGGATCCAGCCAAGAGGTGTCACCAAGGAGCGATCCGGACACTTCAATACGGGTAGGGGAACAACAGCAGGAGGATATGACGTCTACTAACCCTTCAGTACTGGAGG
Source organism: Actinernus sp. WN-2022 (assembly GCA_030867875.1). Classification (NCBI taxonomy): domain Eukaryota; kingdom Metazoa; phylum Cnidaria; class Anthozoa; order Actiniaria; family Actinernidae; genus Actinernus; species Actinernus sp. WN-2022. Next base: position 83,355,369 of record JAOWCC010001589.1, on the reverse strand, counting down.
AGAGTGAGGTAGTGGCAGTGGATGCCACTGTAGTAGCTGTGGATGATGGAGTATCCCTTGAAGAAGACAGGGAAGGAATATGTGAATCACCAACTCCACAGGTACACCCTGGTGTACAGCTAATCATTATCGAAATGTTTAATTCATATTACGTGTAAACTAAAAGTGTAACTAAATCTTACTGTTTCATTAACCTTTTACACATGTATTCTTGTTTTCCTCAGCCTGATTTTGAATGTGACATCTATGATGTACCACCCCCCAGATCATCTCCTGGTAGCTCCATCATAGGTGGAGATGCTGACCTCTCTGGAGGCAGCACTGACGAACCCACTGTAGATGAGCCGCCATCTCGTACCAGGAATTCTGGAATGAGCGGTAGTAACATTAGCAGCCTTTCCAAGCATGTTACCTCTTCCAAAAGGTAGGAAGTAAAAACGTGTCTATAAAGTAGTCTTGTTCCCAGACATCTACATGTACCTTGGGTTTGTTTTACATGGTTCACACAGTCATTGAAAAGTCCTTGAAATAATGCCAAGTCCTTGAAAAGTCCTTGCATTTTGACAGATCAGGTTTTGCCCTTGAAAAGACCTTGAATGTTTACCAGAACTCCCTTGAATTTCCTTGGATGTTTGGGAAGACAGTAAACCAGCCTCCTGTTTGCCTCCAAAAGATCATTAGAGTTGCACTGAATGATTCATTGTGCAAACAAGTCAAATAAAGGGTCTAGCGTCGGGTCTAAATTGCATATAATTTTGAGGTTATTAATGTGCTTATAAACCTGCGGAAAATAAGGGCAAATTATGTTCGCACCACGTGAAATTGTTTGTTTTGAAAAAAAACAAATGACTTTTTGGCAAACCAAAATATTGTAGAGCGCTACCAAACATGCCATAGCGTAGCTTTGGAGGCCTCCAATTATTTTTCAGATGCAACAATCCATTTTTCCATGACAGCTGACATCAAATTGATCTCAGCAAACAATGGATTCTTTTAGCTTTCTATTTCAATTTGTGACGTTGGTGGTTTACAAAATAATAATTTGTATGTCTCAAGTGCAAACGCGATTACCAAAATAAAAAAATTGTAGTTACAAATTAAATTAAAACAAGAGGCCCTGAGTGGCCTTAACTCGGACCACTTTTAATTAATACATGGAGTTCTAGCATATTTTTGTGTTAGGGGAGCAGGATAATTGATTCACTACTCATGCTTGTGATAATTTACATTGCAATCACATGGTTGTACTAGATTATTAGCAAACAAATCTTAATTCATATATTTAAAGGCACTTGTATGAGATTGGTAGTGTTATAAACAAAACCTGTTTGTAAATGCTATTTTCCACCTTCTTCCAATTCTTTAAAACCACCAAAGGTGGTCACAGTCCCTTACGGGAGCTTCAAATTACAAAGTTTTACTGATAATTAAATCGGGGTTTCATGAGGGTTGTCGCTAAAGGGACTGGTCAGAAATTAGCAGGGGGAGGAGGTTGAGATGAAGGGTCGTGTTTTTTAGAATCCCCAAAAATGGAGGGTCATAAATCAAAGGGAACTGAAAAAGGGGTGGTTATAGGGGAGAAAGGGTCAAAATATTTCATACTCATTGTCCAGGGAGGGTTTTGTTAATATTTTAGACTTTTTGATTTCATTCACTACCACCCACCCACCCCCTTGCATCTCCCCTGCAAATTTTTGACTAGTCCCTGATGTTTAATAAAATATTGTGTGCATTGATTTCATGCATGTACACCACTTGGAAAATAACTATTTAAAGAGGGTAACACTAACTTTAGTTAGTAGTATACACAGAGAAATGTGGGCCCTCCTACACTCATCTCTTTGCCTTTCCTCCGAGTAGCATGGAACCTCGAGACCCGTATTCTGATTGCACCCATAATACTATACTTCTATGTTTTTTGTACTGCACTTTCTAATGGGTTTGGGTGTTTTCTGTTGTTGCGTAGGCCAATACTATCGCTCATTTCGAGAAGTTCCACACGACCCCTTTCCTGGCGCCGAGAGAAACCTCTGCCCAAGAAACGATTACATGCGGCACGGTATCTCGGTTTCCATTGGCTGAGAAAAACGAGACGGTAGACATTGTAGATTTCAGATTGTCCATTTCCTAATGTTAACGGCAAGGGAAGGCGAAGTGGTGAAAATTAAATGCATTTCCTTCTTCGAGAGTATAAATCAAAGCTTTCTTTAGGATAAATTAAGGTAGATTTATTGAACGGTTATTTCAAAGTCTTCTGTGCAGTTCAGCAAAATAAGAAAACAAAGCCGGAGTTTGAAGCCTGTTCGTATCAATCGTCGGCAAACAAAAAACTGTGTGACGACATAAATATAAACCGCTGCAAACAATACTGTGGGCAAAGCCATAATTTATACTCTCCAGTTCTAGTTTTATGACAGTTCGGTTTCTAGTTACGGCTTTCCACGACAAATCCTGCTATTCTTTTGACAGATCCAATTCAATTTTAATACGGTATTCTCGGTTTGTAAGACATACATGTATCCAGTTCTGTTTATGGGTATAATTCGTGGTCAATTCTATCTTCAGAGTTCTGTTATTCTTTTGACGATTTTAACTTTTTCTTCTTGGTCTCTTTAAAGTCACATACAGTTCAATTTACGGACGATTCAGTCATTTCCAGTTCGAATTTCAATCACCATTACACTTAATAACATTTTAAAAATAGGGACAAGTAAGATTTGTGTGCGTAAATAAACACAATTTCAAGATCACCAGTTCTGATTTCCGTTCGCGTTCGAAGACAAGGGTCAATCACTGTTCACTTCCAGCTTTTGCGACTCTTGAGTTGAAGTCTTAGTAAAGCTCGCATTGGATTAACTTGTTTAGTCAAGACATCCCTGTTGTATAATCTCAAAACTATTTCAGGAGAGGTCACTTGGCGGTAAGCAGCCAACATTGCAAACAATCAAAATCCCTCATTTGTCATGACCTCCTCACAGTGCGTGATGACAAGGAAGACCGTTTCAACAATATCAACAATGCAACACTGCAATCCTATGGCACTTAGATGCAGCCGAGTACAGGCATTTTCTTTCACTTTCTGTGGATTGCCTTTGCTAATTTTTGTAGGACCAAAGCCTTCACTCCTCCGACTGTCCTCGCTTCACATCATTTACTCAAGGCTGAAAAAATATTTGCAGTGAGCCAGGTCACATGACATGACGGCCACGTGTAGAATATGCAATGTGATTGATTGACGGTGCGATAGCTCGACACAGAAAATAAAAATAAACACTTGTGAAACTTGACTTGGACTTTGGGCCTAGTGTGAACAAGTGGCAAGTACTTAAAGTGCATATGAGCCTTCCTGCAATTTTCATAGCTATGAATCTCAGAAAAGTTTTGAGTACTCCTGCGAAGAAATTTTTGGTTTACAGAGAATACTCTATCTTCTACGCTTGTTTGAAATCGTGGAAACGTGACCTTTCCTGACCCATGACCGCGTAAGTAAAAGCCTGGGTCGATACCTCGGTCGGCGTCATCTCATTAATGCATTATTCTCCATGGCACCTTTCTATCACAACAACATCAATTTTTAGATAATATACACAGTTTACGTCTACCTAGGTATCGACCCAGGCTTTTACATACGCGGTCATGGGTCAGGAAAGGTCACGTTTCCACGATTTCAAACAAGCGTAGAAGATAGAGTATTCTCTGTAAACCAAAAAATTATTCGCAGGGGTACTCAAAACTTTCCTGAGGTTCATAGCTATGAAAATTTCACGAAGGCTCATAAAAAATTATGCACTTTAAAGTGTGGATTGTCCTTGATACGTACAATGTAGTTAAGGTGCCTATGAAGTGAAAGAATCGACCCCATTTTTATTTTATATTATTAAATTTTAGTCTTCTCTTAGTCATTTTTTGCAATTAAAATTAAACTGGAGAGCGCAAACAATTTTTTTTTTCGTATCAAAGTCAGGCATAATAATTTATTTTCAAAATCATGCAACAATTTTTATGCCATTAAATATATGCTAATCATATGCGTGACATCAGTTGGTTTGCACATTTATATTCACCAAAGTAAAAATATGGCCCACGGCAAGGCTTCTTTGAGAAAAAAAAATATGAAAGATGGCAAGGCCTCTCAAGTAAGCCATATTTAGAATGAGAATTAGACAAACAAATGCACTGTATTTTATATTATTCACGAAGACGACTATAGATTGCAAACCAACTGATGTCACGCATATATGATTAGCATATATTTAACACATTTATTTTAACACTCTGATGGTTCATTTCCAGTCTACTTCGCATGGTCTGCAGTTCAGCCAACGGCACACCCACCAGTCCTCTACATCTTGTGTCTAACATTGAGAGGTGCGCGTTCGCAGTGTGTGTAGTTCTGTTTTGATTGTTCTGTTTGTGTAGTGTGCATGTACTCATACATGTAGCAGCCAAACAGGTGGCATGCAAGCTCAGTTGTTTGCAATGAGGCTTTGTTTGTCGATGGATACAATGTATTTTCTCAGACAATAAGCCACAGTATACTAAAATTATGGATTCCCATTCAGAATTTATTCAGGTTTTTGTTTGCTAAACTATGTGTTTTGCATTTCATAATAAGAATATAAGTATTATTAAAAATTTAATAACTATTCACCACTACTATAGTCGCTTCCAGTTAGGGGAATAATTGTCAATTAGTATAAACCAACTAGTGGACTATTACGAATCCTGCATTCTGATTGGCTACACTACTATAGGTCTATTTGTGATAGCCCATGGTGAAGAAAACCTGCACGCATTTTCACGAAACAATTCAATGTTTTCAACTTCAATTCGTTTCTTTCTATTATTTTCTACTGTCCGACTAGTTAGTTTATACTAAAACAATTAGACCTCTCGCCCTCATGGCCTACGAGTTAAATAGCCCATTCGGCTGCGCCTCATGGACTATTGACTCGTAGCCCATTTGGGCTGCGGGTCTAATTGTTAATTATTGTCTCTATCTATACAGCCTTCTCAGCGTAGTCCAGAACACAGCGAACATACCGACAAGCGGTTTATCACGTGCGTCTGATATCGAGGCTGAGGTGTACGAAGCAGTGCGGTCATCAGGTCTGCTGGATGACTTGGGTGATGATGATGATCTTCCCGAGCCAGATGATGACGATGATGAAGATGATGACGATGAGGAAGAAAATGACGAGGAAAACGAGGATGATTACGAAGAGGTAGTCTACCTGGCTGATAATTACAAAACATTCAGTTTTTCACAGCCAATAGAAAAACTACGTAAATCCAAAAAAGCAGTTACTTAGTTACTTTCAACACTCAATCGAAAACCGCTCTTTCAATTTTAATGTGACCTGAAACAACCATAGAGACTGACTAAAGTCAGGACAGATAGAATGGAATTTAGCATGTTGTTTTTGTTTTTTTTTGATTTTTTTTTGGGGGGGGGAGGGGGACCGTAGAACTAACCGAAGAACTCGGAGAAAAACACTCGGAGCAAGGGCGAGATACCAAGAAACTCAACTCACATGTTGTGGCACAATCGGGAAGTGAACCTGAGCCACAGAGATGGGGGCGGCCTTCACCTCCTCGGAACCTGGAATAGTACTGGCTATCCAAACAATGCCTAACCCTGAAACAATACAAACCCTAACCCTAAAACAATGGAATTATTTGTCAGTGCAGTCTGAATGGGGTCCAATAAAATGCAAGGTTTTGAGGTGAAGGCCTGCTGCAGAGATTAGAGGCGAAGTGCTTAACCATTAGTAGAAAAACAATGAAACATTAGCATATTTAATCAAGTTGTAAACTAAAACCAAACATTGTTTTGGTCCGTCGCACAATCAATTTTCGTTTTAGCAAGAGTTACCACGACTGAGTTTACTTTGCCTCGTGATTGGTTCAAGTTAATCAGGATAATGTTTAATCAGGATAATATTTAATCAGGATAATGTTTAATCTGGATAATGTTTAATCAGGATAATGTTTAATCAGCATAATGTTTAATCAGCATAATGTTTAATCAGCATAATGTTTAATCAGCATAATGTTTAATCAGGATAATGTTTAATCAGGATAATGTTTAATCAGGATAATGTTTAATCAGGATAATGTTTAATCAGGATAATGTTTAATCAGGATAATGTTTAATCAGGATAATGTTTAATCAGAATAATGTTTAATCAGGTTAATGTTTAACCAGGTTAATGTTTAATCAGGTTAATGTTTAATCAGGTTAATGTTTAATCAGGTTAATGGTTAATCAGGTTAATGGTTAATCAGGTTAATGGTTAATCAGGTTAATGGTTAATCAGGTTAATGGTTAATCAGGATTAATGGTTAATCAGGATTAATAGTTAATCCGGATTAATAGTTAATCCGGATTAATAGTTAATCCGGATTAATAGTTAATCCGGATTAATATTTAACCGGGTTAATAGTTAACCGGATTAATAGTTAACCGGGTTAATAGTTAACCGGGTTAATAGTTAATCGGGTTAATAGTTAATCGGGTTAATAGTTAATCGGGTTAATAGTTAATCGGGTTAATAGTTAATCAGGTTAAAGACTCTGTGTCCGAGCCCATGGTGCTTTGCGCCAATGTTATGATTAGTGCGTTTATCAACGGCCACATAAATTAAAGGCCAGCTTTTTGTCGAACTATAAAAATGCTCTCGATTGTTTATAAGTTTCATAAAAGAAGTAAACATACACTTTGGATAACGCATTTTATCATTTCTACCTGTTTAAAAACCCAATCGAACCCACAGATTTTCCCCTGATGCTTCGAATATGATTTGAACAGTGATTCTAATTCGGTTTACGAGTTTGACTTTCCACAACTCTACAAGCAAACACATACTCTTGCTACCTTGTTTTCATGTCTCCAGTATTGTTTAGCTGTATTCAAAGATCTACTTTCCTTGTGAATGATATATTATTTTTGAGTGCAAAATGAAATGTTGTACTCGCACTCGAGTCAAACTCACAGCGAAGTAACAGCGGTCATAGTTTTGGTAGCAAGACTTTCTGGACGTACTGGAGGATGAAAGAAAAAGGTTAAGGGCATTGCTTTCTCTGCTAATAAAAATGCAAAACAGATACAGATAAGTTGTAACACCTCAGTGGAGCTGAGCCATGCGAAATTATAATTACGAATGATCTTGATGCCAGAAGTGGTTGCTTTGTATTTCCAACGAAGCCCACCAGTCCCTTACTCGGCAGGAAGCCAGTTGTACTGCCTTTACGTGAGTTTCCCGGGGATTTGCTGAACTAGTAGTCCTTTTGAACCACAAGTGTTTTCTTGTAGACCTAGAGAAGGTAAAATGTGGACTGCTGAAGGATTATTTGTTGAGTGGCTTCGCCTCGCTGTCTTATTTCTTCGGCATTCCTCTACTCGCCACTCTAGACCGGGATTCAAAGAAATATTCGACTAAAGTTTTATTTTAAAAGGTATAAAATACAAAAGTTAAGATAAAAGAAAGTCAGTTAAGCATATATATCTATAAATAATTACACAATGGCCCAAACTAGAGATGGATTTCGAAAGATTTGAGAGTCCCATAATAACAACACCAATCTTTCTGATTTTCGTAGCCTATGAAAATGATTTGCACGCGCAAAGCACCATGGGCTCGGACACGGTCTTTAATAGTTAATAAGGTTAATAGTTAATCAGGTTATTATTTAATCAGGTTAATAGTTAATCAAGTTAATATTTAATCCAGGATTAAAGCTAATGGAGCTTCAAGGAACTCATGTCAGAGCTTTTATAAAGTGATTTTTCTTATTAAATAAAATAGTAGAAATACTATGCCATTGTAATTTTTTTCTTGTGCATGGTTCGCACAGGCCCTGAAAAGCCTTGCATTTTAACAGATTTTCCTTGAAATGAAAAATGTAAAACAAGTCCTTAAAATGTCCTTGAAGAAAACGTTGTGAAGTGTGTCATGTTTTGGTTGTCAGGTGGAGGAAGAGACCGAGCGAACAGGTACGCGTCGACGTACATGGGACGACGAGTATGTACTCAAGAGACAGTTCTCAGCCCTCGTTCCAGCATTTGACCCGCGACCAGGACGAACAAACGTACAGCAGACGCAAGACATTGATGTGCCTTCTCCAGGTACTTTTATCCATACAGAAATTCAAACAGTGGCAATGCTTTGCCTTTGAAGGCCTTCACTGCCTCTTTATTATCTGTTTGGTTTGGGAGATTGTGGGTGGGATTCCTGGCCTTATGGTTAACATGTTCTTTTTGACTCAAAGATCGATGCAGGAGACCTATGATTCATCCAGCGCTTGAAATAACGGCCGGTCAACGGACAATGTCCGGTTAGATTTGGGTATTGACCGGACAAATCCTTAGATTGCCGGTCATGTTGACTGGTCACATGCGCCTTTAATAAAAGAACGTAATTTTGAGCTAGTTTATAACTTGTTTTTTGTCAAGGCAAAAATTGGTATCATGCAACTTGTCTGACATTTGAGCATGTGGGTGGGGCCACTATTGTTAAAGTTTTTATTATTTCAATATTTGACCTGCCAAAAACGGGTCGTGTCCGAGCAAAATTACATTTGACCGGACAACATGTCCGACACCTACCCGTTACATGTAGTTATTTCAAGCCCTTATTCATCACTCACTTTTCGCTCGCTAACTAATGCATCAACAGCCCTCTTGTCATGCAAATTAGAACTCAAACACTAGCGTAATGCAATCTTCAACTCTGGTACATTGTTTAGGATCACAGGAACCGTCCTCACCACAAGACGTAGAGACTCAAGTACAACCCAGACTGATGTTAACAATCAGAGGTCCTGCGACTCTTGGGGTAAGTTTACCAGTAAGTGCTGCTGTTGAACTATTGATACCACCTCCCATCATTATGACCCGATTCCACATGTCATATAGTTTTAGTTTGTTGGTATCTCAGCCTTGCTCTGACGGTTTTTCTCCGAGTTCCTCTATTTTCCTTCCTCCTCAGAAACAAAATATATAAAAATTCAATTCGATTTACAGCAGTGGACGAAAAGCCACCTCATGGATATGTGAAATTCCATGTCCCTTATTGATTTTGCACTCCTCGAGAAGACACAAAACACACATACATACCAATGAAATGCATTTCCTGGCCAAATAGTCAGAGCACGATTCACTGGGATGGAAATTTCTTCGAAAGCAGAGTTTCCATCAGACTTTCAAGGTATTTCCAACATATTTCCATCCGTTGGAAGTGTGCAAAACCATGGAAATTCTAACTATTTTCCAGCGACCTTGCATCCATGGAAGAGGGCCAGTTTTTCCTGTGATCGAGGTAATGATATCCCTGTTTCATTTTAGCTACCAGAGATCGAGATTCCCCTCTCGGATCCCAGATCCACGATATTCTCGCACGTACAGCGCGTCACCCTAGCGGCTGGAGGAACCAAGACTGAGCGTATCAGAAGAGTCTGGGAACCAACCTACACGTGCGTATTTACTTGTTGTGTGGCTACCGTATTATAGAGCTGCAGTCGATCCGTTGGGATTCAGATGACATGTTGGAGATAAAATAGAGAAGTCTTTTGTGAAAATCAGACGTCACAGGCCCCGAAGCATTTTATTAAAGCTTCGACCAACTTTCAAGTCCTACAAAGCCTACTGTTGGGTCAACTTTTTATGGACTTTAGCAACATACGCAGACTCGGTAATGCATTGAACATTATCGGCACTTGTTCTTATTTCACAATTACGCACTGCGTCTGCGTATATTGCTTGTGCTTTTGCTTTTGTTGCTAGTATGATCTTAATTGATTGGTTTCTTTACAGGATAATCTATCGTGAGGCGCGTCACTCCAGTGATCCAGAAGTGTTAGAGAAGGAGAAGGCAAGAGAGGAGCTAGAAACACCCGTAAGAGATTTAGAGCGCATTTTGGGACGTATTCCGGGTATTCCATAAAAGGAATACACTGAAAACCAATATTATTTACATTATCAAACACCAAAATAATTCCTAAGGCACATACTAAAAGTAGCGACTACTTCCCACATTTCAGAAGAGGGATGTGTGCAGGATTTCAAGGTATTCTAATTTCAGAATAGCTGGAATAAGTCCCCCAAAACGAGGCCTTGCCATTTTTTTACAAGATCAACTTGTCTCATTACAAGCAATGAAAATTAAGTCTACCAAAAACGCGCAGTTTTTTTTTTATTCCGATTGAACGCACATCGTAGAGTGTCAATTGGTAATACATTGACACACATTTCGACTTGGATACAGCTAAAGTGAGGCCTGTTTTGGTCTCTGTTCCTGTCCAGTCCAAAGTCTTAGGGTTAATTCAATTATTTCTCAGTCCAGCAAAAAGTAATTATCTCTTCTCCCACGTTATCTCACCCATTTCCATGTATGCTCACCAGACCGTTAACTGGTATTTTTATCTCTGCAACCCAATGCAACCTAGCCCTGGAGAGAAACAAGGACCAAAATTGGGGATGCGACTTATACGTGCGTACAATCGTGTACGTGAGCGAGAGAGTGAACTTCCGTAGAAAACATTCGCCCCAAGCTCCTCCTTGCAAATCTAAGAATTAAACATGTATGCATATTAGTTCCACCAGAAAACCCCTAGTACTTAAAGAAATTATGTTCCTTGGAAATGTCGTTTGTTAATGGGGCAATAAAAGCAGAAGAATTCTGGTGGTATTTAAAAAAAAACTCAAGAAATGGCAGGGAAAGTTGTAACCATATTCGAAATTGCGATAGCAGTTAGCATGAACTGGAATGACAACAATCTCTAAAGTAATTCCATTATTCAAACAGGGAGAACGTTCCGACTTAAATAATTATCGACCTATTTCTATCATCCCCGTCGTGGCAAAAGTTTTTGAGAGAATCGTTTACGATCAGTTTTATAGCTATCTAACTGAAAATAATTTAATCTCAAGCAATCAGTCGGGGTTTCGATCACTTCACTCCACTGTTACGGCCTTACTCGAAGCCACTGACAACTGGGCTCTCAATATTGACAAAGGCAATGTTAATGCAGTGGTATTCCTTGATCTTAAGAAGGCTTTCGACACTGTTGATCATGCCATTTTATTATCAAAATTAAATGTTTATGGTGTTGGAAGCGCCTCACTTAACTGGTTCAAATCATATTTGGATAGTCGCAAACAAAGATGCTTCGTAAATGGTTCTCTCTCAGACACCCAACCCCTAACCTGTGGCATTCCCCAGGGAACTATCCTAGGTCCTCTCCTCTTTATACTTTACATAAACGATTTGCCTAATTGTCTCTCTCATTCTCAACCTCGGATGTACGCCGATGACACGCACTTAACTTTTGCCAGCAATGATATCAATCACATAGACCATGAGTTGAACCAAGATCTTGTGAGGGTTAGTGAATGGCTCGTTGCAAATAAGCTCACCCTTAATAAGTCCAAGACTGAATACATGTTAATAGGGTCAAGGCAAAGGTTAAGTACGTTTGACAGAGCTCCCTCTCTTTTTATTGATGGTGCCTCTATTAATCGGGTTACATCCACAAAATGTCTTGGAGTGCATATTGACGAACACTTATCTTGGAATGTGCACATAGACAAACTGTCAAAGAAAATTGCCTCTGGCATTGGCGCCCTGAAACGCACGAGACCTTTTGTACCTATTGAAACACTTTTGTGTATCTATAATGCTTTAGTGCAGCCCCATTTCGACTACTGTAGCGTCGTTTGGGGAAATTGCAATAAAACTCTTGCCACTAAACTTCAAAAGTTACAAAATCGTGCTGTACGAATTTTGACTTTCTCCAATTACGACGCCAATGCTGATGATCTTTTCAAAAAACTTGGCTGGAGAAAACTAGACAATCACCGAAAATTTCTAACAACTACTATGGTCTATAAATCGCTAAATGGCCTAGCGCCTGAATATCTGTGTTCGAAGTTCGCTGACCGTAGTAGCGTTTCGAGCTATTCCCTAAGGGACACTGAGGGCAAACTAGCTATTCCTCTGCCCCGCACCAATTTTCTAAAGAACAGCTTCAGTTATAGTGGTGCGGTGCTTTGGAATAGCTTACCTGTCGAGCTGCGGCAAGCAAACTCTCTCACTCGTTTTAAATCTCACTGCAGCGATTTCTTTAACAATTAATAAATTTCATTAAACACACGGCATTCATGGAAAGCAGGCATCCTATTTTATTCATAGTTAATATTAGTTTGAGATAATTATAGTCAGTTATTGTATAGTTAGATATAAGTTAGGTGTATGCGTTATTCAAATTATTCGATATTAACATTGTATACGTACTGATTAGATATTTTAACTATTCCTACATTTTATAATGTAATCGAAGGCCTGATGTTTTAACCGTGTATAAATAAAGTTATTACTTACTTACTTACTTACTTACTCTTCTGAAGACGTTTTGCTTCAAGTATGAGCATTTGGGACTGGTCATAAATTAGCAGGGGGAGGGGGTGGAGAAAGGGGGAGGGTAATAATTGTTTGAACCCCCAAAAATGGAGGCTCAAAAAATGGGCAGCTAAAAAAATGGGGTTAAAATAGTTCATACTTATTATCCCGGGAGGGTTGTAAATGTTTTAGACTTTTAGACCCCTCCCTTCCCCTGCTAATTTGTGACCAGTCCCTTATGACATTTCTTAAAGGCCTATACATTTGGGGGGGGGGGGGGGTGGCCTATACACGGGTATTTACGGTATATTATATGTAATTATTATTATTTCAATGCACTAGGTTCACTGGACATCATCGTATGTAGAACATTACCTGGGTAGAGACGAGTTACCCAAATCAGAAGTGATCGCATTCCTGCAGCAGCATGCAGACCCTACTTTCCTTAGAAAGTGGAAACTCACTGGTACACCAAAGAGTATTAGGAAAAATAGGAATTGTTCGCAGCTTGCAGCTGCTTATAAGGTAGGTGAACTACATGTAGTTAGCGCGAATCTGTTGGACTTATTCCGTCATGTTATGAATAATAGCTTCGCTGACGGATATTACATGGCCGAGCTCAAATACGTTTTCGTAATACACAGTGACTATGCAGCGAACGAATGTATTGCGACAGATTCACCACGAGAAAATAAAAACGTGTCTCCAAGCTGCCGTGTAATATTCTGTTTGCTAGTAATACATTAAAATGACGACTCACTTGACCTAGTGAGAAATCGAATTGAGTTGATCCTCGTGTTGAAGTACCCGCATCTTGTGTGTTTATTCTGTTGAGTTCGATGTATTTCCAAGCGTCTAGATAGAGCTCTGCTCCCAAAGTCTTTCCTGGGTTCGAAGCAAATTTACGTTGGCTTTTATGTGACAACGCTTTCGGACTTTTCATTTAGAGCACTGATTGCATCTCCAATAAACAACACTCCGTTATCAGTCAACGAGCTTGGGATTTCCGGAAATTCTCGAATGGATGCCGATGTTTAACGTACCGTCAAAACACCAAAATGCAATCCTCATATGCGACCACAGGGAACCCAAGTAGGAAGCCCAAATGCACCTTGTCATGAGCTCCACGGAATAAAATTGGCGGGTTTTACACGCGTGAATGTGTGACGTTACATCCGTTTTTATATTTAATTTTATGTTGTGCGTAAAACGTAGTATTTTGTGGCTAAGGCCAGGTTCACACTAACTACACTAGCAGCAGACACAGTAATCACATATGTGAGAAGAACTGCTAATGATCAATGCATTCACTGCGTCTGTGTATGTTACTTATGCTTATGTCGTTAGTGTGAGATAAGAAAAAGTACTGCTAATGATCAATGTATTCACTGCGTCTTGGTATGTTGCTTATGCTTATGTCACTAGTGTGAGATAAGAACAAGTACTGCTAATGATCAATGTATTCATTGCATCTGTGTATGTTGCTTATGCTTATGTATCTAGTGTGAGATAAGAAAAAGTACTGCTAATGATCAATGTATTCACTGCGTCTGCGTATGTTGCTTATGCTTATGGCGCAAGTATGAACCAGGCTTAATTAAATAATAAAACAATACGTTTCTTAATGCTAGGCTTATATCTTTTTCTAAGTTCCTGGTTTGATCTTGTTTCCAGGAATTCCTCAAAATGTTTGACCTTGTGTCCTCCAGTCAAGTCTCTAGTAAAGAGGAGGCGAGGCCACAGAGTTCACCTGAAGGCCAGCAGGACGCTGCTTCACCTGCTGCTAAGGACGACCTTGCTTCCATCACAGATGTCCTACATCTACTGAGACTCCTGTACTCCATATCAACATCATCTTCACAGGAATTTGGCAAGGACGGTAAGCGTGGAGCTCAAGATAGGATTGAGAAATGCATTGGAAGAGTTTGAAATCAGGACTAACTTGCTGGATCCATACAGGGAGGCCATTCAGTACCTTAGAGCAGTGTTTGATTGAGTGTCAACAGGAATTGCTTTGGGTTTGCGTTTGCTTAGCTTTACTATTGACTGTGAAAAATGGTTTGTAATTTTCTGACAATCAAGTTCTAAAGTAAAACTAAACTAAAACCACACATTTTCATGCAATAAATGTTCATTGATAGCGAGAGTTCTCCATGGTTGCATTTACTTTTCCTCATGATCGGATTTACTTGAGCCCATCATGAATTACTTCTGATCAGCCCCTATGGTTGTTTCAGGTCTCGATAGGAATTCAGAGAGGGTAGGAGATAGCCACGTAGGGCAGACAATGGTGGTTAGGGTAGGAGATAACTTTGTTGGGTAGGGCATTGAAGAATCGTTACAAGCAGACTTGTAAAACAGTATGCAGTTCCGGTATTTAGCAATTGATTATCCCGATCCCTTCCTTTACTATTTCGCCATAGGATTACTGTAAAAAAAATATTTTATGATCTTCAATCTGAATTTTTTTTTTACTCTTAGGTGAAGAAAAGTATGGATTTATTGTGGGTTCAGAAGAGTTCAATAGCAAGAAGCTCACAACGAAGCTAATGCAGCAAATACAGGTTAGTTTTGACGTGAGACAGTCATTTATAGTGTCCAGTGAAATCTAATTAAGGGTTAGACTGGCAGACAAATACAGGCACGCGGTGACCGTACGATGAACAAAAAATAATAAATACTGACAAATTCAGGTACGCGATGACTGTACGATGAACGAAAATAATGAATACTGCATGATATGAAAACTTTGACTTATCGTCCTGAGTCAGCAAGTGCCTGTGTTGTCAATAAAACAAAGTCTCACCCTTTTAATATTCCAACTGAGCGAATGTGTGCAGTGGTGACCAATAAAACACTGTCATTAACCAAGTTAGGATACTAATAGCGTATAAACTCACCAACCAAGCAAAATGTAGTGACCCAGTCTATGACCTTTTCAGCCGGTCGTTGAGATTTTTTGGACCATGTATTTCCTGATATTGAAGAATAGTAAACACAAACAGAATTCTAAGATATACAATATTTTCGGAGATATACTTGTGCTTCTTATGACCCCTTGTTTTTATGTAAAATGCGAAAATCTTCAAAACGAGAAGAAATACTGTCGTAGATTAACTAACCCGTGAACTTTGTTGCTAACGGGTTTAAAGTGCCCATGAAGTGAAAAAAAAACCGATTTTATTTTATTAAATTTTAGTCTCCCTTAGTCATTTTGTGCAATTAAAAATAAATCTGAAGAGCGCGAACATAATTTTTTTCCGTGTCGAAGTCAGGCATAATTGTCAAAATCATGCAACAATTTTTATGTCGTTAAAGATATGTTGATCACATGTGTGGTTTGCACAGCTAGATTTCTCTTTGTAAATAATACAAAATACAGTGAATTCTTATGTCTAATTCTCATTCTAAATGTGTCTTACTAGAGGGGCCTTGCCGTGTGTCATATTTTTATCTCAAAGACGCCTTGTCGTCGACCATATTTTTACTTTGTGAGTATAAAAGAAGACTAAAATTTAAAATAAAAGAAAATAAAAATGGTCGATTATTTCGCTCCATAGGCACTTGAAATAAAATCGATTGAATGAAAATTGGCGGACGTAGTGTGCGGTTACATCTTTTGCGAAGCTTTATGATCTCCATTGGGCTGTCATATTACCCACGGCCCACCTTAATTTGATAATCAAGTCAAGTTCCTGTAGTCAAGTTTTGTAACGAACCATGTGGAGCCAGTTTGCCCAGACCGTAAGCATCCAGTCTCAGGCTCCTGAAAAAAAAAATTTGGGGGAGCTACGATAACCGCGAAAAAAGAATGGCGGGGACTTAAAAACGTTTATTCTCCCTGTGCCCTTTTGCGCGCTGATATTTGTCGTTCGGCCACAGGGAGCATAATAGTTTTTAAGTCCCCGCCATCTTGTTTCGATGTAGTATTACCGCTGCACTGTACTATGAGCGCCTGTTCTATAAAGCCATGCCGACAGTGCGCGCGAAGATAGAGAGCGAAATCTAGAAAGGGAAGAAACTAATGTTACGTGATTTATTCATGTGCGCTGAACCAGCTTGTGACACCGGAAGCGGAAGTTGATTTCAGCGGAGGACCAGTTCAAATTACACTTTTCACAACGTATCTCAAAATCAAAGTTTTAGCCGAGATTTCACGTATACGTGCTTTGGCATTTGTCACGTATTTGATAATGAAAGCCGAGAGACAAAAGGAAAACTACAGAAAATGCTTTATGATTTGAGAGAAACGTTTTTGAATTTGAGTTCGTGCGCTGCTTTCTAACAAAGAGCGCGAGCTCAAGACTGAAAATATGTATTGTTTTTGTAAGAGCACGCTACTAAAGTTTATTTATTTTCTTAATCATATGGTATTCTTATGCAATTTGGAATTAGTTTGAATTCTGGGTTTTTCAAAGAGCGCAGTCTTCGCGTTCTCCTCTCCTTTCCTTTAGATAGATAGACTGGTTATTTGAGTCACTTCGCAGTAAGAAAACTGAATTGCGTAGCTATTACAAATTGTGTACCACTCTAAATGATACTGAATATTATAATTAACTACTACAAAACTAAGTACTACTATGAGAACTACTATAGCTGGAATTATTATAAAAATTATGGCATTAAACGAATTCCTACATAACTACTACCGAATGTATGATAGCTATAGCCTTATAACACGTTGTATATAGGCATTACAACTGGAAATAATAAACGATTTTAGAGAACAGTTTGGTTTTTGTGCATGGGACCGAGAAAAGCCTTTGTTTCCTGAGGTTATACCTAGTATTGGAGTTGGCTTTGGGTAGGAGATGTTTCAGCTTACTCTCAGGATTCTTGCTTATAGCTTGGAACTGTTTCCTATTTAACATTTCGTGATGGTCATGGATAGAACTAATTCCTGCCTGAGCTAGTGCGTCGGTATAGCAAACTCCCGGAAAAATACAAGCCAATGGTCTCTTCTGGATACACCTTAAGTCTTCCTGTAAGTATTTAGGGAGAGCATGGTGAAATACAGGACAAGCATAATCTATAGATGACCTTATACATACGCAATAGAAAGCTACAAGATCGTTCGTTGGAACGCGGTCACGTTTAAGCTGTACCAAAAAGTACAGTTTCCGAGAGGCTCTTTTAACAAGGTCTTCAATGTGATCATTCCATGTTAGCTTGGAGTTAATCGTTACACCCAGTAGCTTTGTACTGGTCACGGTGCTGATGGGTTTCCCCTCGATGAAAACTGTTGGGAGAGATTCCTCCTGAGCTGAGCGCCTGACACTGATGATAAGATATTTGGTCTTGTCGCAGTTGAACTGGAACATATTCTTTCTTGACCAATCATGAACTTGGTCGGCTATAAGCTGCGCTTTGCTTTGCTCACCTTTGGAAATAGTCTCACACACTAGTGTCGTCCACGTATTTCCAAATGCTGAATGGATCTGAGATGGAGAGGTCATTTATTATGACCAGGAACAACCATGGACCCAGCTTGGTCCTCTGTGGCACGCCCGAGGGGACTCCGCCCCACTCTGAAAAGCAGCTCTGACCCAATTTGACCCTCTGTGATCTGCATGTAAGGAAGCTTATAACCCAGTTAATGATACTATGTCCATCTGCTTCAATTTGATAACAAGCAGAGAATGATGTATTAGATCAAAGGAGCAATATCGGGTGACGAGAAATATTGAGCCATATTAGTAAGAATCAGATCGAGAGTTGCCTGGCCTCTTGTAGCAGATTTTACAAGTTGCTTTAGCTTGAAATGATTTTGCAAACTGTTGACTTGGAGCCGATTGAAGTCACCAGCGACTACTATCCCACAATTCGGGAACATAGACTCTGCTGTTGACAGGCTTTGAAAAAGGTGGTTGGAAATAGGAGTGCGAGTCAGATCCGCGGGTGGGTGATAAACCACTACTGCAATTATACACAAAAACCAACCACTTTACAGAAACGTCGTATCCGGATATACTTTTTCTTCACTTCTGCCACCAGCAGGTGGCAGTGCACATCGGACAGAACAGTTTATAGAAAATAGCTATCCACATATGGAGCATATACCGAAGTATAGATCATTCTGAAAGGTTACATAGTGTAAACGAACTAGTATCACTAGAACATACGTGTTTTTTTTACGCACATCCTTTAAAACTCTAGTGAGATAACGGCACATGAACAAATCACGTGACTTTAGTTTCTTTTAGGTTCCTCCGCAGGCAACTGTATAGGAAAAACAGAAAAGAAAAAGAAAATGGGAGTTGGATTACCTGTGGAACTCTTCCTTAATTGTTCTTGCCGCGCGCCAGATTCTCTTAAGGATTTTGCACCACAAACAGTTGCCTGCGTAGGAGGCTAAGTTTCTTCCCTTTCAATGTTTTCTCTCTCGGCACTTCGTCCTTGTGCGCGCTGTCGGCACTATGGGCAACGGACGGCTTAGAACGGGGGGTGCTCTTCAGTTACAGAACACGTGACACATTCACCAATCATGCGGGAGAAAATATTTGATGGGTTTTAAACATGTTGTATTTATTGTGTTTCAGGACCCCCTGGTACTGTCCAGTAACGCACTGCCTGACTGGTGTGAACATCTCATCACCATGTGTCCCATGCTACTGCCCTTTGAAACAAGACAGCTGTACTTTTCCTGCACAGCCTTCGGGTGTTCACGGTAAGTTTATCGTCGTCTGATTATTTCGGTTTTGGCTTGTTTCTTCATTTCATTTTACTTTCCCCACAGCAGGTAGCCTGCGAAAACAGCCACCTCTATTCGCGGGCCGAACGGAGCCCCACGAGAGTTCGGGCCGTGAATAGAGGCGGCTGTTTTCGCAGGCTACACAGCAGGGTTTCAATAGAAGCCAGCTACTGCCGGGACTCCGTCGGCTAATTGACTTTCTTGCGCGCTTCATTTTTCATCATTGCTATATTTCTTTTATGTGTACGTTAATCTTTAATGCCTTTAAAAGGGCTATGTCATAGGCCTTTGCTCGAATAGAATGTGCCGGTTCATACATTTCTTTGTAAAAATCCGTACATATTTTGAACATGAATATCTCCTCGGGTTTATGGCAGATCTCTACGAAGCGTTACAGCTTTGCTATTTTCAGTGTGATAAATCTAATCGTAAAAAAAGAAATATTCAAAAAGGTCATGCTATTTGAACCTATGGCATTGCGCACCTATGGAGTCAATTGTTCGATTGGTAGGTATAAATTAACAGCGAACTTTTAAAGTTCTCTCCCTCAGTGCTTGAGTTAAATGATATGCAATATCAGTTGAAGACTTGAAGACTAAGTACTTTACCCTGTTTGTTAGTCATTGTTGCATATTTGCTTTGATTTTAACCATCCCACATCTGTGCCAGGTACGTTAGTTCATATGAAAACCTGCTGAAAATAACTATCACGGGTACTATGACAACGCGAAGAACAGTTTGGCCTACTCGTGTTCGTCATTGACGGGGTCACATGGCAAATACTTTCTGCATTGTTCATGCATTGACGTGAATAACCATGTCTACTGTACTTTCTGCAGTGCCATCGTGTGGCTGCAGACTAAGCGAGAGACTGCACTAGAGAGAAGCAGGTCATCGACCTTCAGACGAGACGATCCTCACGAGTACAGGATTGGACGCCTTAAACACGAGAGGGTTAGAGTACCGAGAGGAGAAGCGGTGAGTTGGCCTTTTTCTTTTAACAATAGCTCTCAAGGCCGCTAAGTTCCTAAGGACAGAGCTTTGTAAGACTACTATAAATTAAGAGAATTACTTGTTAGCTGTATGGAATTCTTTGTGTTTTCATTATCACCGACTTGAATACATTCACATGAATATTGGCGATATTTATTTTTATTTTTATATAGCTATTTTAAACAAAACGTCGGATAAAAATCCTTAAATTGCATATTTGTCGTGATGTAGTTGCCCAAAAACGTGTCTTGGGTTCCCTGTGGACCGAAATCAAGTGCGGGAGAGCGCTTTACAAAATTGGCACTGGATCTAGTTGACGTCACCAACAGAAGGCACTCGATCTGCCATTGCATGAAAGGCCTTGCCCTCTCCGAAAAGTTTTTCGCGATATTATCATCTTTCTCAGTTAACTGTTCAATTATTTTGCAAATATGCCAACGAGGTGCGTCGCTTTATACCCGTGAAGAGACGAGTTATGTTGATGATGTCACGTTTCATTCTCGTCCCAATCCCCTAACGTGCGCGGAAATGAAGTCTAAGAAGTTAACCGCTAAAAGAACAATGAAAACTATTCGTTTTTAATTTTTCGGTATTTTTCTCTACCCTTAAGGTCTAAGCTGTTAAAAAAGAAGCATAACTGGCCAGGGCTTACTATATATGATATGCACTTTAAGTGTCACTGAGATGGAGGACGGAGAACGATGAGTAAATAGAGCGGTTTACGATTGAATGTCGAAAGTAATTCGGTGATTGCTTTGGTTTTGGGTTTGCATAGCATTTCTATTGAGAATTTTTTTGTAGTTATCTTTTATAATGTTTTAGCTACAAGTTATTGACGATTGCGTTTACTTTATCTCGTGACTGGTTCAAGTAAATCCAATCGTAAATTACTTCAGTTCGTGATTGGCTCATTGTGTTTTCACTTGCTTCCGTGATTTCTCTGTAATTACTTTGGTTTTGGTTTTAGGACACTGATATCAAAAACCACTCTATCGAAAACAGCCATGCGTTCACTTTAACACAAGCCACTTCTCCAATGTTGATTCTGAGGAACTCTTATCATCCATACGGAGGTCGAACCATCACTGTTTTAAATATTTAGTGATCGATATCCATATTCCCATATGGTCTTGGCGCATAGGCTTAAAGCTTTTCATCAATGTTTTTAAATAGCTATACAAAGCTGTCCATTTTGTCGCAGGGAGTGAAAACCGATAAATATTATTTTGGTAGTTTATGTTGAAGCCTATAGAGTTGCATACTCTAGTCAGGCGTGTAGATCATATCACGTGGTAGTAAAGTCTGTATAACAGGCGTAGGTTAGCCTCCAAGATCATCTTAAGTAAAGAATCAATTGAAAACACCGTCGAACGTAACTTCTCATTGCTTGGTTTCTCAGTACTGAAAAGGAATGGAAAGAAGGATGCCAGTCTATTGAATGTGTTAAAAGAAGTGATATTGCGCACATTTCTGTATTCGTTTTGAAACTTACTGACATTTATCCACGTTTGCAGTTTCTTGACTGGGCAGCAGCCATTCTAAGATACCATGCTGATAGGAAGTCTGTCTTAGAGGTAAGATACGATGTTCAGTTGTTAATGCAGCGTTAATGAAACCAGCTGAAAGTAACAATGTCTCATCACCCATTCCTGGTTAGCTCAGTGGTGCAGCGCTGGACAAATACTTAGGGTCTACCAAGTTAAACCTCCCCTTATAGTTGATGATTATTGGTTGGTCTTCAGCATATAGAAATCTTAAAATAACCGAGTATAAAATATACCACCTTTGCGAAATAACCATCTCCGGCGATCTACAAATGGTTAGACCTCCACGTCGTCTTGGACAGAGACGTTAAATTACATGCCCCGTCGGAAAAAAAACTCTGAATTTCTAACGGGACCTGAAACCATCGGGGCTGATCAAAGCCAGGACCCGGCTAATCCAGAGATCGAATTAGAATTTAGCGTGAGACTGTCTGCCTTGTCGGCCTTCAAGAGTCACTCAAACAAGGTATGGTTGCTTTACCATTAAATGCCAATGTTTTCCTGTAGGTGGAGTTTGAGGGTGAGGAGGGCACAGGACTTGGTCCATCTCTAGAGTTCTACGCACTCTTCGCCGCCGAGCTGCAGAGAAAGAGCCTGGGCATGTGGGTGTGTGACGACGATACTCCTGAGGAGCTTGCTCGAGAGGTGAGCTTTACACGAAGCGTATTCACTGTGTTGCTTGCCAATAGTCATTCAAAAGAAGTTCTAAGCAAGTTAAAAGCACTGTGTCACGGTGTGTCACGCTGTGTCACGGTGAGAGGCTTTTATATTCGCAGTCCGTGCCGAACACAGATTACGCCTTAATAAGCCTATTTACAATTTGAAGACCTATGGACATAGATCCTTTTCCATAGCTGCTCCTGAACTGTGGAATGCATTGCCACTAAATGTTAAGTCGAGTGAGAATGTAATTATTTTTATGTCTAGGCTGAAGACACATCTTTTTAAAGCTGCTTACAATTTGTAATTAGTTAAATTAACGGTGCTGTTTTTATATCCCTTTTAGTCATATTTTCATATAAGTATTAGTAGTATTTGTTATTAATCTGATTTTTAATATGTAATTCTTGGGTTGCACCTGACGTCATGGCAGCCATGTTGGTGGTAGTTTACAATAGATTACTCATTAGGTTCTTTTGTTAGTGGCACCAACATGGCCGCCATGCCTTTGTTATTTGAATCTCTGGGGATTGATTGCAACCCAAGAATATAGTAATTTGTAATTATTCAGTATTTTTTTGTATTATTATTTATTAGGTCTATTCCATTGTAAAGCGCCTAGAACAGCAATGTATAAGCGTTAAATAAATTGCATTATTATTATTTAGCACAGATATTTTCACATGGACTGACTCGCGCACACGTGGGATGGTTACAATTAAAGCAAATTTGCCAAACTGACTTACAAACTAGACATATCCTTCAAGGAAAATATTGCGCATCATTTCAAGTAAGCACTGAGGGAGGAGGTAATTATTTTATCCAATCAACAGTCACAAATCTAACATTGACTCCATACATGCGCACCACCATGATATAGCCCCTTTAAGGGCCAATTTTATTGTAGGCTACGGACAGTTTCTGTTTTCTTCTAATTGTCATCAAGAAGCGGGGGACCTGCGATCTTTTGGCTGACCAAAGGTTGGGCACGAAACAAACTTTTGAATGGATTTTTTAACCAAAATAGTATTCCTTCTTATTTATTAACGACGACAGTGATGAGACATAATGGCCCAACAAACACGTAACGTGTCCGAAAGGTAGCGTACAGACTTTAATTTTGATTCACTGATGTTTTTCTAGGTTGACATAGGACATGGTGTGCGCCCCAGGGGATACTACATCCAACGGTCAGGGGGACTCTTCCCTGCCCCCTTACCTCGAGATGCTCCGGATACAGAGAGAGTGGTGAAACATTTCAACCTTCTTGGCATATTCCTGGCGAAGAGCCTCCAGGACAACAGGCTGGTCGACATTCCACTCTCGATCCCTTTCTTAAAGTTGATGTGCTCAGGTGGAAATGGTAGCAAGAGCCAGTTTGCTCTTCTGCCAACAGGATCTGAAAGCTTGTCGAGTGTGCGACACTCTAGTTTAAACATGGAAGAGTCGATCTGTTCACGAGGCTGGAGTGGCTCGCCGGATATTACAAATGAACTAGACCAACCCAGCCTCGAGGACAATCAGAATACCATCAATAAACTGGACTCCCACTTCTCCAAGGAGGATGAACTGATTAAAGAGGAACTCTCCAAAGATGAGGAATCCGAGCTTAAAAAGACTAAAGAGAGCGTCGAGGACGTCTCGGTCGTGCCACAGGAAGCTTGCTGGTTTTCAGGGCTTCTTGATGGCGATCTTGCACTTATTGATCCACACAGAGCAAAGTTTCTTAGTCAGCTGAAGGAGTTAGTAGAAAGAAGGAATGAAATATTAGAGGATTTATCGTCAAAGAGTGAGAAGAACGCTAATATACAGAGCTTGAAGTTCAAGACGTCCAATGGGGTAGAATGTTTCCTCGAGGATCTCGGGTAAGCAGAGTGAATTTGTCATTTGAAGTTGTTTTTGTGTAATAGTACTTGACTGAAATCTCATTGAGTCCCTTCGTGTGCGTTTTTCAGCCTCACATTTCAGTTCTCACCCTCATCCAAAGTTTATGGGTTTGCAGCTACTGACCTCACCCCTCACGGAGAAGAATTGGTAAGTTGTTACATGCATTTTCGTGGTGTGTTACCTGCATATCCGTTCATATGTCTGTCTGTAACAAGAAAATAACTGCGATAGGCCATTTGCACTATTACGTTTGTTGACTACAACTACCAGAATTCTGTTCGCATTATTTGTCTTATTCAGATGAGAATACCAAGACAATGGCCTAAATTGGAGGAACAAAAGAATCCGCACAAAGAATTCTGGAAGTTGTAGTCAACTGACGGAATATTGCAAACAGACAGTGCGTCCGATTCAACTGAATTCTTATCCTATACCTGCGTTGCCTACTTTTCTATTCCTCACTTCGTATTTTGTCTTCGTACATTTGCTATCCTTCTACTATAAGCCCCCTAGTTAGCGCTGTTTAAATACTACCCTCACAGTTCCTTCAGCCATTGTCATGTAAAGTGTGAAACTATATGAATACGAGTCCCATGAAGATAATACCCTGTGTTTTACGTTCGCGGGCGAGTCACCGTTCGCCTCGTATTTATATGGCTTTACATGAAATATTCAAAATGGCGGAAGGATATGTGAACACGAGCTCCTCAGGAGAGGAATCGCTCACTTAATTAATTCATGAAATCCCTATCCTGAACCATAAAAAAAACCTAACCGGTCAGTAAACAAGATCTTACCCACCTAGAGCTAGGGTTCTCAAGAAAAACTTCTCAAGAAAATGGTGAGGTAAAAACATTTGAGAGATTTTCTGGAACTCAATCCCCGCTCCTCCTACTCGTAAGGCAAACGTCGCAACCACTACACTAAACCATCGTCACTCAATAGTCAAGTTACGCATTCAAGAATTACCGCTGGATGCGATGACTACAGACGCATTTACTCAACACTAGTCTCATTCTGATGTTCAATATTCATAAATACCAGCAGCAAGATGCGTTATTCACCGTACTCTGTGTAGTTGTTCTCGCTGGTATTTGTGAACATTTAACATCAGAATGAGACTAACGTTGAGTAAATGCGTCTGTAGGCATCGCATCCAGCAGCGGTAATACTTGAATGCGAAACGGTCTATTGCAGGCAAATTTTTAAGTTTTAAAACCACTGCTAATTTTAATTATTTTTTAGCCAATCAGAATGAGCGAGCGATTCCTCTCCTTAGGAACTCTGTATGCAAACGGGAATATGATAATCATTCACCTCCTCCTCCTCCTCCACCTCACCTCCACTACTCCTCCACCTCCATGAGTTGATGATTGATGACACCAAAAACTAAATCACAGACCATGTTCTTATGATTATTTTTTTCTGTGTTTAATAGAGCTACGAGCTTGGAGTATCAATCAAAAATGAGTCTTTCCATGAAGGAAAAGTTGCGCCTGGCACATTTGCATATATTCAATATAAGTCCTAACGGATGCTTATCTGTCTTCTCTCATCAGCTACTTACATTAGACAACGCTGAGACCTACATTGAACTCATGACGGACTTCTCTCTCTATTCTGGCATTCGGACACAACTGGACGCATTCAAAGCTGGCTTCAACCAAGTATTCCCGATGGTAAAACTACAGCTGTTCTCTCCAGAGGAGTTACAGTTGATGCTGAGTGGAGAGCAGGTTCCAGAGTGGACTCGAGAGGACATTGTGAACTATACAGAACCCAAGTACGGCTACACTAGAGAGAGCCCTGGCTTCTTGAGGTTCGTCAATGTATTGGCGAGTATGAATGGAGATGAGAGAAAGGTACGGGCTAGTTGTAATTAATTAATTTAGTTTTCATGTATGAAGCAGGTTCTCTCTGCGTCTGCAGTGTGCGTGGTGTTTCATCACGCGTTTTCCTCATGTCGCTTTTTGTTCTATCTGGAAAACACAGGCGCCTCGGGTTGCCACTGCCAGGGTGATGTTTTGACGTCCGTGTGCATGTCTTAAAGTTCCTATATAAGCCCAAATTGTTTGTCATTAAATCGATTCTACATCAAGTAAATAGATGTATTGTAAAATATTTCTTGATTTAAGTGTTGAGTCTGAGTTATAGAGGTTTGTATTTCCAATATGCTAATTATGTGATGTCACAGGAGGACTCATTCGTTAAACAAAAACGTGTTGGCAGAGATTAATATTTTTTCTACACATCCATGTCATATTTGGGCCTTATATCAGTCATTTTACCAACTATTTTGTATAAATCAGAAATAGTTTCATTCACAAGGAGAAAGAAATGGCCTTTTGTTGGTCACCTGTGACGTCACATAATTAGCATATTGGAAATACAAACCTATAACTCGTAGACGGAACACTCAAATCGAGATATATTTTACTATTCAAGATATAAAATGTGGGCTTACAGGCACTTTAAACCAATATGCAACGAACGAATCCAGATTAAGCAGTTGTTAGACGTCGAGTTATCATATTGTGTCCATGTATTGAGAGACTGGCGGGCGTGTTGTAGTTGACAAATACGGCAATTGCTGACTGTACGATGAACGGAAATTAATGAATACTGCATGAGGACAAAGGCTGAACACAGTGTGAAGAAGTTTTGAGTTCAGCATACTGAGTCAATAAAACAGTCTCTAACCTCTCTTCATATTCCAACTGAGCACACAGCGTGCTGTGGTCACCAATAAAACACTGTCATTAGCCAATCACCTGCTTTGCACTGTGCACGACGTTGGAATATTAAAGTTAGATCGAGATTAAATGCAAGAGTTTGGTTTTGCTTTAGATACGGAAACTTGATGCCTTTCTTAGAAATTAAAAAAAAAATCCATATTTGTCCGCCAGGCGTTCCTCCAGTTCACTACCGGCTGCTCATCCCTCCCCCCTGGGGGACTAGCCAACCTCCACCCCAGACTGACAGTAGTGCGTAAAGACGGTGAAGGTGATGGCACGTTCCCATCAGTCAACACCTGTGTACATTACCTGAAGCTACCCGAGTACACCTCGGAAGAGATCCTGAGAGATAAACTGCTTGCTGCCACCAAGGAAAAGGGATTCCACCTGAACTAGATAGCGTTAGACACCATGCGAATGGCGCTCGTGAACTCTTTCTGTTGCTTTTGGATCTTTACTGTGCGAATACTACCGGTGCCACAACGAGAACCAATCACATTGCAGAACATAAACAAAGCATTCCAACTTACGGTTAGTTGAGCCAATCAATGTCGACTTGCTCGAGCTTCAAACCGGTAAAAGGACAATTTGGGTCTTTCTAGGTGTATCAACGTCCTGAAATTCAGGACAATCAATGAACAACTCTATTGTGGAGTTAGGGTTCTTTGTATTTCAGGGTATTGTTTTGCTGTATGTAGTTCATTGTATTCTGGGGATAGGGTTCTTTGTATTTCAGGGTATTGATTTGCTGTAGTTCATTGTCGTTGATACACCAAGAAAGAGCCGACAATTCGATAGACTAGTTCTGAAGTGTTTCAAATGAAGAAAATCGCGTGGATATACGTTTGCAATGTGTTTAGTTCTCGTTGTCCAAGTTAGTATGAATGTTGGTGACTGAAACTCAAAAGAAATTGCCGAACCTATCTAAGGAGTACGGATATCCGAACTGCTTTTAATTTTATTCTCATAGTTGGTTCTTCCTCGGAATCGAAGCCACGTACAAGAGATACGGAGATATAATAGAACATATGATTTGACTGCACCGCCCCTTCACGGTAATTTTTACTTTGAAATTTAGAGCCGTGCACCATGTGAGATGTTGCTTTGTGTGTGTAGATTAGAAACGTAGAAGAAAAAGTCAGAAGAAGACCGTGCATAGAGCAAAAGCCCTTTGTAACGCAAAAGAAAGACAAAATGTTCTACTGCTTTTGCTAGCCGCTGAATGCTTTCTGTTGGTCAAGTTTTTAGACTAGACACTGGATTAAAAGAACGTTCACGAGAGTGCATAAGAAGTGCATGGGTGATCGCAGCTCACGAAACGTAAAGATTGCATTTCTCGCTCTTGAGAAGTGTCAGTACAGTTCAGTATTGATAGGGTGTATATGCTATAATTGTTTAGTCGTGTTCACGGCCAGTGCTACAGCCCTTTTTAAGCCAAGTTCCGTTAAGAATATTGTAATTAAATGTAGGTATGTTATCAAATTAAGTAATAAACAAACGTGAACAAATTTGCAATCATGAGAAAAACTTTTTCCTCCAAAAGGATGTTTATTACGTAAGCAAGCTTTAGAAGTTTGGTAATAATGTTTTTTCTGTGTAGTTATCGACGTTTTAGAGTCTGGAAAAAAAAACATCAAAACGAGGCTGTGTGTACTCGTGACTAAAATCCTATACAAATGTATAAATCCCATCTCTAATATATTTTTCGGGATATCGTCCTATACTATTAACTTTCCAAAAATGTAAGCTTCCAGGTGCTCTGAGATAAGAGTGGTGGTTTATTTACATGCCTCGAGATCCCAGTTTGCTGATCTCGAAAATCAGCACGTGACCGTTTTCCTCTTCATCCATAGTCCCAAGCTCTGTATTTGCACTGTGACTTATTTCACTAAATTCTCAGATAAAGAAAATAAACTTACTTTAAGAGTTTGTTGTTATCCTGTTGTTTCTCTGGGGTCTAGAAATGGCGGTTATGGGGCATTTCTCTCACTGGGTTTTTCTTTGGACAGAGAAGAGAGAAAATCCCAAAGTGAGAGAAATGCCCCATAACCGCCATTTCTAGACCCCAGAGAAACACAGGCAACAACAAACTCTTAAGGTAAGTTTATTTTCTTTATCTGAGAATTTTGTGAAATAATAGTCACACGGTGCAAATACAGAGCTTGGGCTGCCTGTGCTTCATCAAGGTACTGAATAGCTGATGTTACGGTTGCGTCTACGAATAGCAGTTTCAGCGGTATTGACCCGAACGCCTCGCTTCGTTGTAATGAAGCGCCATTGAAACCATCATTCTTGCATGACATCAATACCCTCTTAAACAACACAACTAATTTAGATACACAGTTTGAATAGCGCTTCATTACATCGAAGTGAGGCGCACGGGTCAATACCGCTGAAACTGCTATTCGTAAACGCCACTGTAATCCGAGTACATGTTTCCTCAGTGGTAATCATGCACTCGAAAAATAAACCACAATTCCCTCTATTGCTCTGAAGGGCTAGCGCTCCAAACGTCAGCTGCTACTCGCTCCCCGAGGCGGTTAGCATACATGTACCTTAATCGACGTAGTTGATCATACCAGTCTACGGAAAGGGTTTCAACCACCAGGTGTACGTCGATCAAGACAGCACTTGATTGGGTTCTGCACGTATGCAGCCTCTAATCCAGTCGCAACGAGTGTTGCAAGAAGTCTGCAGCAAAACTCTGGAATACGTCCAGGAATGCAGAAGCTGCCACTTTTTTTTACAGACATTCAAGACGAGACTAACCCTGCGAGCAGAGATGGAAAAAGAGCAAGACAATTTTATGCGCAAGGATTAGAACTACTATTAAAACGCCAGGCTCCAGCTCGGAACTGTATTCTTACAAACGTGACGTCTACCCTGAGTTACAGAGGCTCGAGGAAATAAAAGGCGAAGTGGGAAAGAGCTCAAATCAAGAAAACGTCAAACCGGTTTTGTTGGGCCATTTGTAAGCCAATGAAAATTACCGTTATATCAGCACTTAAGTTGCTCCTGGTAATGATAAGATTATCCAATCAGGGAGGTTCAAATTCTGAAACAAATGGTCGCATGAAAGTGAGATTCCCAACGGATAGCTCTTTACTTCTCTCTCGCCGCCTCCTTTATTTATTCGAGCCTCTTGACACGCAAACTTATGCTTGTACAAAATGCGAGTAACCGAGCACCATCGAAAATACTACAACAGTGTGAGCACCTTTTCCGAGAATCTGAACAAGGCTTAAGGGGTACAGAACTGTCAACCCCCCAAATGATAATGTTACTTTTCTCATGAGGAAGTCAAAATAACTACTAGGATTTGCAGAGTATGCTTTCCAGGTATACTGGAGAAAATGTGAGACGATTTTGATGAAGGATGGCAAAGATTCGAGTGGATGATAAATACTGCTTTAGAGAGATTTTTTTAACAACTTCAAATCGGTTCACTATCCGAAATCAAGATCCTAGAATAAGCTTTTGTAAGCCTCTATCAGTTAATCTTTGCCATCCTCTATCGAAAAAGGTTGAAAAGCACATCAGAATATTCACATGGTATTCTCTATATTCGGGTCGGTATTATTTTTGTAGTTTTGCTTTTAAAGAAACTTGAAAGTTCAATTTGGTTGCAGTGGCAGTGTGCCTTTAAAACGAGAGCACTTCCATTTTTTAATGAACGTTCCAGATCGCGGGAATGATGTCTGGGAAATGAAGTCCTACAAAAGAAAGATCCTTGTTGTCCTCGTTCAAGGAGATCAGTTCTCGCCGAGTCGTGGATTTCTGAAGTACGTTACCAGTGCCTGTTCAACGGGGTAAAATGCCCGATTATCGTAGTGTACCCCATCAAATGTGCCCGCGGGATACGCGCTACTAATCGGGTACACGTCGAGCACTGCGTAGTCTGCCTCGCACATCTTTTTAATCGCGTATGCGTTGAAGAGCTTGATACGCTGAGGAGACAAATGATATAGAAAATACCTCGTTAAACTGATAACGAATACTTGTTTGTAGAAGAGAAGGCCACAAAATGATTGAATTATAGAAAAAGCATTTACAAATCATATTCAAAAGCTTCAAAGAAACCTAGATCAATAGAATCAATGTATTGTTACTTTACATTTCAAAGAAACTACGCGGGGGAAAAAGTGATTTGAGAAACTAGTTCGATGGGACCTGAAACAATAGGTGGTCAGATTTCTTTGCCAGCACCATCTAAACTGTACACCTTTTAATAAGTGGTGGGAATTCAATTATAGTGACGTCAATCGCGGAAAAGCAAACAAATCGCGAATGTTTACTCCTGATTTCTTTAATAAAAGATGGAAATAAAATTCAGACTTTCCAAGATACAGTAGAGGCACATGAGAAGTACGCGGATGACGTCATTGATTATACTTACATACAGACTTATTAAAATGGTTTATTATACAAACTTCGTACGCTGACCAAAATTACAGTAGCTCATTGGCTAAAATCGATCACGTGATTTCATTGTATCTGAGGACAACAGGCGTGTTGTGATTTTAAACAGTTTAGTGCACACTTCGAGTGCACTAAACAAATGGCAGAAGGAAATGACAGATTTGAAGAACTTAACGACCGTGAAATTGAAGAATTTATAGATGAAGCCATTCCACTTGATTCCAAGCGACAAAAGAAGTGGAGCATTTCCGTATTGAAAGGTAAAACCCAACGACCGTATTTAAAACAAAGCGAGTTTGTTGTGGCTTTGTCGATAGTTAATATCAAGTGTTGAATGAAACTTTTCTTGTTTAAAGTGTTAACTTTAAAAATAACAGCTTAATTTTGTTTCTCATTACAGAATGGCTTCATAAGAGATATACCGAGGAAATTCTGGAAGACTTAGATAAAGAAATCCTCGCGGAAAGGCTGAAAAAATATATCAAGAACTGAAAGTCGACCAAGAAAAAATTACAGCCGCTCAGCTCACCTTTGCATCAGAGCAGGTATCAACCGCTACGTAACTTCAGAACAAGTTGGAAAGACGTTGTCTATAATAACTGATCCCGTTTTCAAAGTCGCTAATAAATCATTGAGCGCTAAATTGAAGAGAATCAAATTTACGTTCAAATTGGTCAATGACAAATTTCAAGAGCAGCATACTCAGTTTGCATATTAAATAGTTAGAGACTTCTAGTTCGTGTTATGTTGGCGAATAACTGCACTTGCTGACTGTATAATGAACTCGACATTTTAAATACTGCACTCGGCTAGGAGGCCTCGTGCAGTCTTTAAAATGTCTCGTTCATTATACATGCAACGCGTGTAGTTATTCGCCAACAAAACACTCACACAAGTCTCTAACCCCTAAGTATCACAATTTGAATTTTACATGAAGGCGCTGCCGTCCTCAATTTAACTAGTAGAAACACAATCCATATATAACATTGCAACACACCATTTTTACTGTTTCAGTAAAATAAGAAGTAATTATGAAATCAGACACAATATCGGTGATTGCCACAGGAAACCCTAGCGATATCACTGATGAATATAATTCGGTTAGATGCGATCTTGCCTGTTCTGTGTGAAATCGTCTCATACATCCCGAGTACAAGTGAGTCTGCTCCCCCAGTGCCGTTATAGTCTTCCATACCACCTCCCCCTTGTAGTCGTTCTTCAGCACGTGTATCATGCCCTTGATGATCTTCTGGTAGTTTCTGAAGGACGTACTTTTCAATAAATGAATGCCAGCGTTCAGTAACAGGGCACTTTTCTCGTCCATTATGGGTTGACGAATAACTGCTCGTAATTCCTCGAGAACCGTTGTAATGTCGAGTTCTTTACCACCGTAACTTGTAAGAGAGAAAGAGAAAAATAACGATATATGGCATGTAAGGGGGGATTTCTTCACCGAGGCGCGACGTCGCAGGGGTGAATAAATCGCATACTCCCGCGAGCGGAAGATAGCCTGCTATATGTGCAGACGTAATTTTCACTCTCGTAAATTCGAAGAAAAAAGTAACGTCTGCTTACCCGAGCGCTTACTTAGTTTCCAATATGCAAGCACGATGTCGGCACGTTTGTTTTATGTTTCTGCCCAATCAAAGCCATAGTTAGAATTTTAGTGAATTGGCGCGCCAGTAAACACTCTCCTATGATTGGACAATAGCAAATGTATTGTCTGAATCCTTTTAAATGCAACCTACGTCCCTTTCCAGGATATGGAAGGTAAAATCTGATTGGTCCATAACACAATGAGGTGAAGCAGACGTTAGTTTTTTCTTCTTTATGAGAGTTAGCCTGCATGCCGGCTCTTCTGTAAAAAATTTCGGTCGTTTCTTTTCGGATTGGGTCACCTGTGTCATTTTGGTCCTCGCCCCATTTTGACCGCGTGCCACAGGTGACCCAATCCGAAAAGAAACGACCGAAAAAAATTACAGAAGGGCCGGCAAGCAGGCTATATGAGAGTGAAAAATACGTCTGCATAGCAGGCTAAGCGGAAGGCCGATAAATGGCTTATTTTTGACAATGGCGAGGTTTTCTCATTCAGCAATAACAATATATCTCTTCAAGGAAGCATTGTTCGCCATTACTGTTCACAAGGCTTCTCGTTGTTTTACGGGGAAACACATGCCTGCCTGTTTTTCAATCATCTCCTTTACTTATCCGTATATGCGTAAAGAGTAAGTATAATTATAAACGTAGTACTTAGCTGCGAGGTGAATACATTATGTCGAGTTGCAAGATTCCCTTTGCCATTGGAACAGGTGTTAATAGATAGAATAATGCACGACATGCGAGCTTGAGCGACAAAAAAGAGAGAATGACCACCCTCTCCTCCTCTCCTCCCCTCCTGGCATTCCCTGTGGTATATTATGTATGTTATGGTTTACGAGTCAGTTTCCGATGTATGTAAATAATCGAAACGGAGACAGACGCACAGGAGCCGAAGCTATATTAATATATATATAGGGGTATCCATGGCGAACTGGGACAGGAATATCCAACGATGACATGCGAGAACTCTCTTAAATAAAATTTGCCACATGGTTGAACGATTCTATCGTTTACTTTAAAAAATTGTCTTCTGGGCCCGGTTGTGCAAAGGTTGAACAACGCTACTACTCAGGCCTCGCACGGATTTATAAATCATTTAATGTACAGCAGTGGTAGCGTTATCCAACCTTTGAATACACGGAACCTGCTGTTAGACAAAGTGGCGATAAACCCGGACGGAGTAATACGCAGGGTGCAGGGCGTGCAGGGCATGCAGGGCGCGCAGGGTACGCAGGGTGTTCAAAGTAAAAAAAAATTAAAGTTACATAATTTAGTGCCTTTGGAATATCAGATTGCAAAGGTCAATTGTTCACATAGCAAATATTATGCTAATTTAGTAGGCTCGGTTTCCAGCCGTGGGGGTTTCGGTGAGCCCGCGATCCACTCCCCACTTAGTGGGAGGAGGCTTTGGAGAAACGACACCCCAACGGCTGAAACCGAGCCTATGTTTTTAGTTGCTTTCCTGTAAGCTTTTCTCAAATACATGTCTAGCCTACGTGAAGCCGTGAAGTATATTTTACTAATTTCCCAAGGAATGTACACAAACATTTTAATCCTTGAATCGTAACTAATTGAAATGCTGTCACGCATATGGCATTTTAAGACATAACACGCAGAACGTACACAGCGGGATCCGCTTTTACGGAAATTAACAAAAGCAGATTAAAAAATGTTGGCAGACACAATTTATTTAGTTGACACCAACTTAGAAAAGCTCCCGCCTAAAATTTTACGGAACAAAACAAGACGCCAGAGTATCAGGTGATATACAATATTCTCGTGTTTTTTAAGTCTTTTCATGTCAGGGTCAGTCCTCGAAGATATAAAAGTTGTCTTTTATTGCGTCCGCCTTGTCACTAATCGTGTTGTTTGACGAAATCACGCGTCTCAAGGGAAGTGGCTCGGTTTACTGTGTCACAACTCCACGTGGACGCGACAGTGATCTGCCGGCTACCCTGCGTGCCCTGCATGCCCTGCATACCCTGCGTGCCCTGCGTACCCTGCGTACCCTGCATACCCTGCGTACCCTGCATGCCCTGCGTACCCTGCATGCCATGCGTACCCTGCGTGCCCTGCATGCCATGCGTACCCTGCATGCCATGCGTGCCCTGCATGCCCTGCGTACCCTGCATGCCCTGCATGCCCTGCGTGATAAACCATTCTTTCAGGGTTGAAAAACAATTAAATTATGCTAAATTCTCTTTTAGATCTGTGGTTTAGCTAAGACCCAGCTAAATCTTCAGATCGCGTTAATATTTCATTCAGTTCTTCGACTAGTAGAACTTGAAAAATAGCCAATCCTCACTTTCTCTTTATTATATTACTAAACATTTTTTTAGTGGCAATTAATAGTGGCAAGTTTGAAATTAAATAAACAAATATATAAGTAGTCCGTTTCCTCTATTCAACTATAATTCAGTAACTTGCAAAAAAAGGTTTTATTAACAAAGACAGATCTGATTTTGGAGCTAGGGAGGGGAGGGGGGTTTACTGGCATGTGACGTACTGTCTACAGGGTGCTATACATGGATGAATATGGGACTCGAAATTAGGAGATTATATAGCACTATGGGAACTATACACGATAAGTCACTGTTTATTCTACGTCAACTGATGTCTCGATACCTTAGGTCCATTTCCTGATGGCCTCCTTCTGTCAATACGTAAACCCATACAGGTGTATGATAACACGCACGGAACACTTGAGTACACAAGGGACGTGACATCACCGACTCGTACAACAACCTGTTTAGAGAGTCGCCATAAATCCACAGGGCTCCCGTGCCACTCACGTGCATTGATCGCCGGGAAAACTGATCTGATGGGTCAATGGTACACCATATCAAAGTCATTGCGTACAAAAGCCTACATATCGAAATCCGGTGACTCACTTCCGGTATCGGCCCAGTCATCTCACTCAAAAATACATGGTTGTCTTCAAAAACAAATAAAATGATTTATGTAAAATTTCTACCTTCAAATCAATTTACCAATTACATTACAAAGAATCTAACCCACCCACATTTAGCAAATGGTATTAGAGGTGGGGGGTTAGCAAATGTACATGAGACGATCGTATTAACAATTTTCAAACAAAAGAAGAACGGAAACAGATCTTAAATTACATAAAGAACTTACAAGCAGAACTGACTGCTAAATAAGTACTATTTAAAAAAGCCAACAATATAAATCTACTATAATTTACAAGATTTAAAGACTCAGGCAATTTCCTAGTCGTAAATAAGACATGAAGTTGAATTTAAGGAGAAGAGCCAAAGATGGAAAAAGTTATGGATTTGCTACATGCTGCATAATCTGGGCCATATCAACATAATCATCACAAGACGAAAGAACATCAAAAAGTAAACTTTTGCATTTTTTTATAAAGACCGGTTTTTTTACAGAGCGTATTGAGGATGGAATACAATTCCAGACCTTCACTCCAATTGAACAGAATGACTTTGCGTGAATATTTAACCTTGAACGAGACTGATAAAGATTGCCGCGTGTTCTTGATCTAGTATTCTCAAACTCATTAATAATTCATGAGATAGTCATCCAATGGAGGAACTGCATTTGGTCACATGCATGGGTCTTGATACCCGGTGAAACCCTTCTTCGAAGCTTCGTCAGGTGGATGCATCTTGACATCCAATGAAACACCAGTTCCAAACGCACTAGTGTTTGATCATATTTCCAACCCTTGTGATCAATATTTCTTAATCATCATATTCATGAACCACTAACTAATTACATACTGATAAACTACAAGTAAGGAGCGAAGAAGTAAAGAAATAAAGAATGACATAGAAAGAAAAAGTCTGCCTCCACTGGAGTTCGAACCACGACCCTTCCGACTGCTTGTACTAACTCTTGTCCACTACGCTAGTTGAAATCACTGCCATCAAAAAGAATAATAAGCTATCTATCGAATAATTAGATACAACAGTCAAACGGTAAACAATACTTGCTAATGAAGTTTGAAAAGAAACGTATGTAAATTGTCGGTTTTGCATTCGCATGAGAAGACATGTCAAACACTCATTGTCGTCTTTCATCAGGGATTCCAAATATTTCGAAAACAATTTGTTTTCTCAATATTTGGAACCCCTGATGAAAGACTCCAATTCGTGTTTGACATAGTTCTTATAATTATGAACATCACTTATTCTGGTAAACAATGAAGACATATTAATAGGTGATTTACCATTTATAGCATCGTGCATAGTGCAAGCAATATTATGAAAGTAAAGGGAATTAAAGGAGCAGTGTCACGATTCTGATTGGTTGTTATAGACAATGGCAAAATCACGCTGTCACGCGCCGCTGCAAATTTCTCTTTCGATTGAAATAAATAAAATGCTGCTTTATAAAAATATAACATCAAACCTAACCATATAATACTGAAATATAGTTTTAAAGCAATTTCGGCTCGAGATATCGTGCAAATACGCCGATGCAAGCGGATTACTCACGGACTTCTACTTCTGGCACATCTTTTGATTTCTTGTCCGCCTGACACATTTTCAAAACTTGGGCTTGAATACTAATCGTGACACTGCTCCTTTAATTGGAAGTATGCCTGATTCAACAAAAAGAGGGATTGCATGGTCTCTATATTTAGCAAAATTCATTAGACGCACAGCACGTTTCTGAAGAATAAGGAGATGATTAAGATGAGTCTTACTAGCTTGACCCCATACCGATATACCATAATGCAGATAGGAGTGCATCAGTGCGTAGTAAATTCTTTGCGGGGTGTGC
Source organism: Actinernus sp. WN-2022 (assembly GCA_030867875.1). NCBI lineage: Eukaryota > Metazoa > Cnidaria > Anthozoa > Actiniaria > Actinernidae > Actinernus > Actinernus sp. WN-2022. The sequence continues at coordinate 83,317,679 of JAOWCC010001589.1, read as the reverse complement.
TTGGGAACAAAGTGTCAAAGTCCAGCTATAATTCCAACAATTCTGCTTAACGTAAGCGAAACATATTCAATATGTGATTTCCAAGATAAGTTGGAATCAATGAACATGCCTAAATACTTTACTGTGCTTTTCCTTTCTAGAGGCATCATTCGTTTTGACGCTGGATCAAAAACGTTTAACTGTGGGATATAGTCAAGAGTTTTTTGATGAGGATGAAAAATGACGAAATTAGATTTACGAACATTTAACGTTAGCTTGTTAGCCTCTAGCCAGCGGCATAATTTTTTTAGTTCGCTGTTCACAATTTGCTCTAAGACATGGATATTTGTGTGAGAACAAAGAATACTGGTATCATCTGCAAATAAATAAAAATTGAGTTTATCGGAGGACATACAGATATCATTGACGTATAAAAGAAAAAGTAAGGGACCAAGAACAGAACCTTGGAACTCTAAAAGAACAAGTTTCTTTCTTGGAGACATTGATGCCAATTGCAGTCGTCTGAGATCGGTTTCTTTAGTAGGATGTGAACCAATCAAAAACAATACCTCGTATGCCATAGTGATAAAGTTTTTTAAGTAGAATAGAATGATCAACCGTGTCAAACGCTTTCTTCAAGTCAATAAAATACCACAGGTAAATTCTTTGTTGTCCATGTTTTTATGAATCTTATCAACGATATCAATAATGGCATGCTGAGTGGAAAAGTGCTTTCTAAATCCATACTGCGCAGAGAATAATATGTTGTGTTTATCAATGAGTTTACTTAGTCTGGCATACATGATTTTTCAAAGATACGATTAAAGACTGATAACAGGGAAATAGGCCTAATAGTTGTCTGGATCAGATTGATCACCAGATTTAAATATCGGTACAATTTTTCCAAATTTCAATTTAGTCGGGAATGACTCATGCTCAAAGGACATATTAATAATGGTCGCCAAAAATGGACTCAGAATATGTTTTGCAAGTTTTAAAATATATGTTGGACAAGAATAAAGACCATAGGACTTATTTTCGGGAATAAGACTTATTTCATCTTCAATTTCGTAGGCTAAAACAGTATAAAAATAAAAGGAACCATTAACAGAATTTCCTTGGTAAGAAGAAAAGGAGTACCGAGACGAAGAAAAAGTAATGGCTAGTCTTTGCCCAATGCTTGCAAAATGACTGTTTAGAATATTACTGATTTCGGATTGATTTTTTGTTGTAACCCCATAATTTGGTTTCATGATAGAATTAATGCGTTTATCTTTCGTCTTTTTGCTAGAGATAAGACTATTTATTCCTTTCCAAGTCTGCTTCATGTTGTGAAGATTAGACTCAAAGAAAGAGTGATAGTATAAGGATTTACTATGTCTTGAAAGCCGGGAAATCATATTTCTAAAATATCTATATTTATCACGGTCCCATTATAATATATATTCCTTAGCTTAATTGATGTTCGAATTCCCTTGGTTATCCAAGTCTTGGATAATTGCTTTGTCTTACGCTTTGATAAGGGCTTAAGTGGTGCGTGTTTGTTTACTAATTTGTTAAGTTTGTTGTAGAAAGTACTAAAAGCAGTGTCAACATCAGTTGAATGGTTAAGGGAGTTTCCGAAATTAGCACCTTTGAGGGCTGACAAAATTTGTTGCTTGTTGAACTTCGAGTAACTCTGATTTTCTTCGGTCTAGAACTATAATGAACATTACAATTATAAAGAAGACAGACTTGCGAAAAAATGATCACTAATGTCAGATACAATATTTCCACAAACTAAATTATAGGCATTGTTATTTAAGAATATGTTATCAATAAGGGTGGCAGAATCACCATAAATTCTTGTGGGTCTAGAAATGTCGGAAAAAAATGTAGAGCTATAAAGATCGTTTAGAAAATATTTGCTATAAGTACTTGAGTCATATTTAAGAAGATCAATGTTGAAATCGCCCATTATGCAGACTGTCTTACATGACTTATTGAAATTATATAAGGTTTCACTCAGATAATCCAGGAATTTAGTTCGCTCGTTATGCTGCCGATAAATAATGCCACAAACAATACTTTGGTTATCCTCCATTACGAGTTCAATCCACAGAGCTTGAAAGTAAATATTAGAAGTCTTTTTTAGAATGGTATAACTTATATTTTCTGCTATAAACATACCCACTCCCCCTGCCGAGATTGGAGTGGGAACATATTCAAACTTATAATCCGGCAAATCAGGATTAAAATCTAGAGGCTGATAACATCTAATCTGCAACTGGTAACTGTTTGGAGTGATTATGTTAAGATTTCGACTGAACAAATTTGAATTTGCTTTCGCGTTTATGGACGACCAAGCAGATGAAAACTGGGTTTAGCTTGAATAGGCATGTCTGAACTGACTTTCTACCGCTGAATTCAGATAGCCAGTGTTTTGATGTATAGATCATCGAGGTTTCTCGAGTTTAGAGTGCTACAAATCGCTGTTAGAGTTCCATTTCGTGCTATTTTTTTCTTGTGTGACCTTTGCGGGAGCTGCAGTCGGAGAGATCTTGGAGCGGTCAAAACGAAAGCAGAGAATTCTCTTTCGTATAGTTCCTGTATCAACAGGTAAGCCACATTATAAACTTGTAATGCGACTGAAGTTGTTATCTCTCTCAAATAAACTCGCATTTACTTCAAAGCGACGACCAGTACCAAATGTCCTCTTCTGTGTGCAATGATTTTGATATGGATGTTATGCGCGCGCATTTATTCAATAGACCAGTTTACGGTTCATGCGCAGTTGTTGAAGTCTTTTGTTTCTGGCCGCCAAATAAACAAAGGAATTGTACAACTGCGCTTGAACCGTAAACCGGTCTAATAGTCATCCTTGTTGTCGTGCATAATAGGCCCTTTGCAGCTAACAGTCACGTGCTGATATAATACTTCGTTAACGAATGAATTGAGCTCGTGATCCCCATGGGAAAGGCGTTGCCATGGATGCTGGAGAGCAAGCTATCTTTAAAACGGCTGTTTTAGAAAGATCGACAATCGATTGGAGGTGGAAAATAGCATTTACAAACAGGTTTTGCTAATATCAATACCGATCTCGTACAAGGCCTTTAAATAAATGAAGTCAGAATTTTTTTGCTCTCCAGTACAACCACGTGATTTGTTAGCTGCAAAGTGCCTATTGAGACGTATTATCCAAGCTGACCAGTGACTCATTGAAACAACTTATTTACGAATCGGCGCATCGGCGTTAGATGAGCCCAGCACGCGCGCGTCCAACCAGTTTAATTTCCCGCTCAAACTGAAAGAAAACAAAGGCGGGCAATCACCCGTTTCTAATTTTAGGTATGCATGGCAAAATGGGTCACGTGGTATACTTTCACAAGGCAGATGTCAGGTAATATTGCCCAGTTTCGAAGTAATATCACATAGCTTCAGTGAACTCTTTCACCAAAACAACAAAACTACTTTAACAGGTTTAAGGTTTCTTAATTTGTAATTCATTGTGAGTCAATTATTTACTTAAAAGGTTTAAGCCCTCAGAAAGCTGTATTTGAACCCCAGCCGTGAGACATCATTCTTTCGCGTTTTGCCGTGGTGTGCATTCAGCTAGGTCCAACAACATTATATTAAATTGCAATATTTCTGTAACATACCATTGCGATAAGGTTGCCATGTCCCGTTGATCCAGCGGCCGAACCCGTCCCACACGAGATTACACCTCTCTGGGCATGTGTTGATACTGTTATCCATTAGCATTAACAAAGCTAAATAGAAATGTTAACGTAGAAGTTAAACATATATAATAATAATTACCACAGCAAACACGTTTCCCAGATGTAAAGTGAAAAGCCGGAGGGGGCGAACTTATATGAAATAGGCATAGACAACTTAATTTGGATCTTGTAAGATAAAAAAGATCCAAATAATAACTAATAATAAAAGTAGAGTAACTACATAGAACTGGTTACTCTGATAAAATGGTAGAATAACTGTATAAATAACTAGTCTGGATACGTAAAAGCAACACGAGTTTAGTCATTTGTTTCTGTCTTCAAAGCTTTCAAAAATATATTTTGCCATTAGTTTTTCATTGTAACATCCGAGGGATTGATCGTTAGTAAGAATACCTTTTTTCCTATATATGTCTCTAAAGAGACACTAAAAGTATTTAGTATATACCACACCAGTTCCTTTAACATGAGCCTGGTTTCTACATTGTTCAAATTTCTGGAATTCCACAATTATTTTAGAAAAAACCCGGACCCTGTTCCACCACACATATAAATACGTCCGTTAAACACGAGTGCTCCCCTCCCGTAGGGTGACGAGCGTGTCACACAGCCTGGTGTGATTTGTGCGCCTTAGTGACGTGCGCTTACCTTGCTTGTCTTGTGGTGTGGTGCCTATTGTTCCGGATACTGTGATATTTATAATGGCGCCATTCTTAAACCTCTGGTGGAGATAGTCATCCACTTTGCCTAGAGAGCCCTCCGGCTGAAACGACCCATGTCTGCACCCTGTAGGACGAACATAGAAGAGAATAAATACATGAAATAAATATATAATACGTGTATACCTTGAGCAAGGGCTACACATACATCAAAACCGTCGGGAGATTGCTATTCGGCCGATTCCCGGCCGACGGTCATGGATTCCGTGTGTCCGAACCAAGACGAATTAGTTTTGAATTAGTTTAGAATGTGGCCACTCCCGTCGGCCCAAAATGGAATTTACAACTCATCGTTGACCAGTTGTTCACCGATCCCCGACTGGGTTTGGAGTGCGCGGAAATCGAATCGGCTATCCGCCAAATCGATGACAGTTGCATGTGTAACCGCACAGGAGTTGCCAATTACATCGTCGGCGACCCGCCAGCCAATCGCAGCACAGCATTTTGTCGTGACAGGAGGCGCATATTGTTCACACTTTTGACACCACGTTTTACGGCGGCACAACAGTACACTCGTCGACTGGTTAATTGTATGTGTAGCCGCAACAGAGTCGCAGACTGGTGTCCGAATTGCATGTCTAGCCGCTCCAGTCTGGGATCCTAAGTCGGCGATTGCGAGTCAGTGATTAATAGGTTTTAGCAGTACATCACACCAGTGAATAAGTGCTTTTCGCGCGCTCGGATTGGCTACTCAAACATGGGATATCCTTTGTTATTTACGTCCAAGCGAAGCAGCGATCACCTCGAGCGAGTTTTTGTCCATTTGACAGAAAATAAAATAACTATTTGGTGCTGGGTATTTATCCACCACTATTCACCGACACTGAGGTGAATAATTGTTAACTATGTGTGGCCGCACGGGTAGCCGACTCCAGACGGTTTGGATGTATCTGTAGCCATCTGATGGCTTTAGTAATATGTACAGCTAAAAGTCCAACTAAAAGTCTGGTCGTGCAAAGAGTGGAAAACGCTATCCGCCGGATAAATTCCAATCCAGTCGTAAAGTACGTTGGTTAGATTTAAACCTATCCACTCGACAGGGATTTATCCAGTGACTTTCGAACAATTACCAAACCATGTTACTACTGAACATTTGACTGACTATCATTCTTATTTGAAATATCCTTTTCAGCTACGTTTCGATTTGACGTCAAAGCTGATGTTTTGTTTCGGTCCCTTCCATCGTTTGCTGTACTTTTATGCCGCTGAACAATAACAACAAATTCAACAAGTCACTCATTGTAATTGGCAGCCTCGGCTTCTAGCATATATAAATTCAGAACGAAATAAGCACTTTTTCATGGCGAAATCATGGACCAGGTACGTTAGTCCTGACGTGGCCTCTCTTTCGACCGCTCCGTAGACTGAGGTCGCGGAAAAGAGAGTCCAGTAGATATTGCATGCGCATGCTCAGAACTCTCCAAACAGGAATAAGGCCAAATTGGCGGGAATATTCGCGTCCTCGCACTCCTATTTTCTCCTGTCATGCAGCCAATGTGATGTGCCCATATTTTTAGCTTAACCGTCTGTCAAATCATAGTTAATAGAGTGGAATGGTTAGGAAACTCAGGGACCTTCTTTGTTATATGTCTTTGTTAGCTTTTTTCAACCACTACCGTGCACAAAACACAATAGAAATTCCAACATGTTAATCAATCAGCCAATAGAAACGTGTGAGTTCAGTCGTTCAGGGAACGCTAATGAACTATGATCGTGCACAATCTTTTGTCTTACCCCTTCCAACCTAAATCGCAGCGCCTTTGTTAGCCCTTTTGAAGTTTGCCGGGTTTCCTAACCATTCCACTCTATTAACTATGGTCAAATGCTGTAAATATTATGGTGGTGTTGTCTTGCTCTAGACATTTTTAGGACCGTTTCAGGTCAGTAAACGTTCTGTTTTGCAGTCTAGCCAGACTCACCTCGTTTGAACCAGTTATAAGGCGGATTTTTCAGACCATGACAGAGCGTGTAGTCTAAAAACACGTGTACAATGTATGTTCCCGGATCTTGAAGGAGGAGTGCCAGCTCGTAGGTACCATTACCTAAATCATCAAAGGAGCTCGCAACGCTCGAAGGACCCTGCACTCTTGCCCGCCACGCGTCTCCTCCAATCAACTTCTCCCTTTTATCACGTGTAACCGATTGAATATGGAGCTTAGTGTAATGACCCAAAGGTTTTGGGTCGACCCATGACAAGTAACTATAGAAGGCGCTCGTTCCTTTTTTTTCTGGCCATTCATCGACTCCCCACTGGCGCGACCGGCCCTTACAAGTACTCAGTATTGTTTTCCAGTCTTGTCTCGATCGACGTTCTCGGCACCAATCCTCCGCAAACTCCTTATACAAGTTTCTTGAGCCCGCGATTAGCGGAGACATCAGCAGACACATCGCCACAGGATAGAAAATCTGTGTTGCCATTGTCATTAGCATATCATGAAATGAAGGGATTCATAACAGTTCGAGATTCCCCGTAAGGTGGCCCGTGATTAAAATACACTTCGTCGTATTAAGAGCAGAATTGGGAAATGACTGCATTTTGAGATGTGATCAACGGCAGAACTCAAAGAAAGCAGTCGTTAAAGATGAACTTTTTTTCTAGAAAATAGAAAATAGAAACAAATGATGAGAACTTGGTCGAGAACGCTGAGAAATGAGTCCGCCATTTTGTTTTTAGGTTACCAAAACTTCCTTATTATATTTGTTAAACCAGGTTCTCTTTGAATTAAAAAAAATAACATGCTTCCTAAATAGTGGACCAGATATGCGACTAAATCATACTCTAATAATTATAATTTTAACAGGTTTATTATATCACAGTATCAGAATGAGATTGACCAACGTTCAAAGCAGAATTTTCTATTCGCTCAAAACACTGATAAATATAATATATTTAAGACCAACTGTTTTCTCACCTTTCTAGTTGTTATGGATCCATCGACAAACCAACTGAAATTTAAATGCGTTAATAAAATCAAGGAATAATATAATGAGGACTTGTGTTGTTTGTGTAGACTAACTATGGCGTGAGAAATGACATGATATAATTATCTGGTTGAATGAAGATAACCGTGAAAGGTTGAGCCCAGGCACCTGCTTAATACAAAAAAAAAACGGGTTGTTGAGTCGTTTCCTTCACCGGGTGCGTTCGATTGACCGTAATCCAGGAAACGAAACACAGAAGATCATGCACTACAAATCGCTCAGATCAGGAACTTTCAGCTACTGGAACACTGAATCCCAGGGAGCCGGACTGGCGCAGTGGTTCAGGGCTTCGCCTCTCAACCGTCTCTGTGGCCCAGGTTCGATCCGTTGCCCTCGACTCCGAGGGTTTTTCTCCGGTTTTCCTCCCTCCACAAAAACCAACACGCCAATGAATTCCAATTCGATCTGTGGATTAGCCGAGTCCTGACTTTGATCAGCCCCTATGGTTGTTTCAGATCCCGTTAGAAATTCAGAGTTTTAAATATGTCCTGAATATCATATGTCAGCGAGCACTTGTAGATTACAGTGCAAAATGTGGTTGAAGGTTGTGGTTGAAGTACTATTTCAAACACGAATTGTAGTGTTTCATCAGGGGTTCCAAATATTTGGAATCCCCTGATGAAACATGAACAATGAGTGTTTGAAATTACTTCTCATGCGAATGCAAAACCGACAATTTACATACGCTTCTTTTCAAACTTCATTAGAAAGTATTGTGTACCGTTTGACTGTTGTATCTAATTATTCAATAGATGGCTTATTATTCTTTTTTGATGGCAGTCTGAAGGGTCGAGGTTCGAACTCCAGTGGAGGCAGACGTTTTCTTTCTATGTCATTCTTTATTTCTTTACTTCTTCGCTCCTTACTTGTAGTTTATCAGTATGCAATTAGTTAGTGGTTCATGAATATGACAATTAAGAAATATTGATCACTAGGGTTGGAAATCTGATCAAACACTAGTGCATTTGGAACTGGTGTTTCATTGGATGTCAAGATGCATCCACCTGACGAAGCTTCGAAGAAGGGTTTCACCGGGTATCAAGACCCATGCATGTGACCAAATGCAGTTCCTCCATTGGATGACTATCTCATGAATTGTTAATGAGTTTGAGAAGGTGATTTCCAGAGACTATGTTCCATCTATTCTTTTTCTTAAAGGTCAATCGAACGCGGTAACTGCGAGATATCAAATCAAGAGCTACGAGTTTGCACCGCAGTTTGTTGACTACACATTTCAAAAAGGCCTTGTCCCGGACCTTGTTCACAAAGATTATGATTTCATTCATTACTGCTATTTTCGTGTTCTGTAGTGACAAGTATGTAAATGTAATCGGTGAAATATAACCCCTTGGCCAGGTCTATTGCTGGTTTTCACTCATTCCCAGAGATTCAAATGACAAAGGGCATGGCGGCCATGTTGGTGTCCCAACAAAAGAAGCTAACGAGGAATCTATTGTTTAAGGCACCAACATAACGTCAGGTGAAAGCCAGCAATTAGGCTCTCTAATCACAGTAATGAGAAATACTGAATTTATTTATTTATTTATTGGGAACCAAAACAGTTAAAAACATCATTCTCAAGCTCTGTTTGATCGCTGTTTAGCTAACTTTGAAAATATCGTAAAGTAAACGAAATGGGCCACAGGGAGCCCACATGTTTACCTAAAACAAATGGCCGGTTGTAAAGCCAATTGAATAAAAGTCATTCAAAACGAAAACCTTGTGGTTCATTTGCACTAATTAGTGTTAAATAGAAACTCTAAGTGTTTTAATTGCAATAATTCGAGTAAAATATTGACTTTTAGTGGGAGAAGTTTGATATGGGTTATTTAATAAAACAATGGAGGAAATTTAATAGCGAACACTTTTCTATACCTTGAGAACTCCGCTCAAATAATCTCCCTAGATCGTTGGCAGTTGACTCAAAAGTACCGCGAATACGAAGAACGGTTCTCACATGAACTACTTCACGTCAAAGAAATCTTATCCACAACGGCGAATACAGGAAAATGGAAATTTTCAAAGCCTGTCACGCGAAAACCTACAACGTGCCGATGTCCCATGCGACTTCCTCGAAGCAGCGATCGTTGGGTCCAGGTGCGAGTACTTTGGTTATTGCTTTCGTGGGTAAAATGAGGACTCACCAGAGCCAGGGTGCGTCACATTTGCGATCGCTGCTCCGAAGAAGTCGCAACTGTCGCATAGGAGTTAAAAATTAACTCTAACTTGCTTTATTTGTTATTTTGACGTTATTGTTACCTAGAAATTGAATGTTCTACGTATACACCTATTTCAAAAAAGGTTGATCATTACGAAGAACAAACTACAAACATTGAACAAAGGGCTCTATGGTTCAGTGATTCAAAGACAATAGAGCTCCATTGTTCAAAGCTTGTAGTTAGTTCTTCGTTCTGATCAACCTTTTTTGAAACAGGTGTATCGCGATGTGTTCCGCATTTCATTAGGAGCCCGGTTTGATTCTTAAAATTGACATTAAAATCGGGCTGTAGCTCAAAATTGTCGTATTGTCGTTATGTAGATCCACCAGCCAGACTTGAAATTCTATATAATTAATCCTTTGCTTAATTTTTTGTAGGTTCGAGGTTAGGTGGACATCATTGAACTCTTGGTCCAACCAGATATTTCCAAAACCAATTTGGGTTAGCATGTCTTTGATTTTAGTGCTCCAAAAAGTTTTTTTGGTTTACGATTTCATGTCAGAGTACATATCACGAGAGTTTGGGTGGGGCATCTGGGTTTGCTAGACTGGACCAAAATTTAATACATCTGAATTTTGCATCATTATGTAGTGCAAATCTCTCAAGTTCTGCTAGACAGGCAGAGTTGCTAGCATATTTTCCGACCCCAAGTAACATCTTACAAAACTTAATATGTACACCTTCTCTTATATCATCGGGCTTATCGGTCCCCCAAACTTCGCTTCCATATAGTAGACTTGGTTTTACTAGAGACTCAAAAAGCTTGATCGTAAGGCATGGATTATAACTAAAAGAAGGACCCATCTCTTTCTTCAACTTAAACAATGCTTTCGATGACGACTTCTTTAGCGCACTAAATGTAATACAAAGGTATTTAAAACACCTGACATTGTCAATCTTCTTATTATGATAATAAAAGGCATAATTATTCATTCGCTTTCCTGTATTATTAAAAATCAGAGTTTTTGTTTTCTCTTTATTAACTGCAAGACTATTCGAGTGCGAGTAATCCTCGAGCTTAGATAAAAGAGTTTGTAGACCCTTCGCATTCTTGCCTACTAGTAGAAGGTCGTCGGCATATAGGAGACTATTGAGATTGGATCATCAACATTGGCCTGTTTAATGAAGTCAGGGAGGTGATCACTTAAAAACAGATTAAAAAGAGTAGGGCTGAGCATACAGCCTTGTTTCACTCCTGTGTGGCAATAACATGTTTCAGTAATTAGGCCATCTATTTTAACAGCTGAGCGGTCTCATGCATGATACATAGATTTTATAATTGACAATAAATGACCATCGACGCCAGTATTTTCTAGTTTTTCGAAAAGTGTTCGTCTAGGGACACTGTCAAATGCTTTTCTAAAATCTACGAAACAAGAGAAAAGCATATTTTCCTACGTTTAGGCTTACTCTCACCATATTTGTCGATGAGGTCCTTTAAAATGAAAATCCCATCAGAATGCTTTTTCTAAAGCCTAAATGCTCTTTCTACGAAATACCATGATTAATCATTCAAATAGTCGTAGCCTCTGATTCAAAATAGATGTAAATAGTTTACTTAATTAGCGCTGATGAAAGAGTTATAAACCCCTATAATTTCCAGATCAAACCCACTAGAGTTTGCTCCACTAGGTTGCTTATTATTACCGTGCTTATTGGTTGCCCCTGCTTTTTCACATGCGTCAATCAAGATCTTTGTGTAACAGCTTGTTAGATCATTTATGGATGATTCTTCATTGTCATCAGGTTCAAAACACCGGATGTTAAAAAGTCTATATTAAAAATCTGAAGACTACAAGTTCATTTTATTCACACTTATTTAATATATTTTTTGGTAAATATGTACATTTATTTTTTGTAAGGTATAATATGTACATTTATTTTTTGTAAGGTATAAAGATTTTGTAGGAGGAGGGTGCGTAGTGGCCAAAGGAGCAAAGCTTTCGAGTTGGCCACTACAATGTCGAAATTGATGAGGGAAGGAAGGTGCTTAGCTTACATGTATATGGCTTAGGTGTAGATTTAAGAAAATAAAGAAAGAAAGGAAGGAGTCAAAAGAAAAGTATTTGATAATAATTTACAAGTATCTACTACCCCCCTTAATACTAATGCATGCCAATATCAAGGATCAGCCAATCAACTCTCAGCCAATCGAAATTGAGATTGTCACTAAAAAATGAATATTAATGATTAATTTAATAATGTACACCTATTTTTGATAAACCAGGTCAGTGGGAAATTTTGTCTAGTTCCATGATTGGTGCAAGGGTGCGTAACTTGTTTGTCTCCACTATGTGTCCATTCATGATCATCTCATCCAGCATCATGTGAACTTTGTCAATGTTGAACATTATCTGTTTAATGTGAAGTCAAGGAAACTCAATTGCAGAGGTAACAACTTGCTTGGCTTTTTGATAGTTTTCTATACCTTACTTTTGAGGGTTGACAGAGAACCTAAATAGCCCAATTATGGAAGCCTTGATGATTTAGGGTGCATGCACGACTGCGCCTACAGATAATCATGGTCTTTCTCCGAGATGATGTTTAAGATATAACATTTACAGTAATTATTCATGACTGAAATAATTTTCACAAAGTAGTACCTTAAGTTTCTCCTTCCACACTTGTAACATCGGTACACTTTATATTAGCTTCACCAAGATGTTATCTACATTAATTCTACATTGTTCTGTATTAAATCAGAAAAAATGTACATTGTATTTAACACTAATGTAAAAAATTAACTTTCACTTGCCAATTTAACCTGAGTCGTGGAATAAAGAAATATTCAAGGCAGGTTTGGTGGGGACTGCACTGCATTACTGTAATTACACACAGCACACTTACCTTTTGAGTGCATGGCAATTAAAGCACAAAATAATGTACATGTACAACAGTACATGTACTGCCAGCATTTCATATAACATTTCAAGCCATTGATGTTGTCTATAATATATGAATATTTAGTGGCGGATAAAATGTATTCATTAATTTGCTAACAGTGAAAGGATACATCTAATTCACACTGCAAAAGAATAACAAAGGAAAATTAAAACTGAATCATATGTTTTAACCTTTAACCCCAAGGCAAATGACTATGTCCTGGACAGGTATAATATATACCATTATTTTGAAAAGTACTCATGCATTAGTGCAGTTTATGGATTGCATCAACAAACAACAACAAAGTTAAAGTGCATAACCCTGGCCAGTTAAGGTTAGACCTTAAAAGGTAGGAAAAAATACTGAAAAATAAAAAAATTGTTTTCATTATTTTTTAGTGACTAAACTTCCAAATTTAGATTAATTTCCATGTACGTTCGGGGACTGGGACGAGAATGAAATGTGAGATCATCAACAGAACTCTCTTTGCGGGTATAGAGCGTTGCAGGCATAGAGCGTTGCAGGCATAAAGCGTTGGCATATTTGCAAAATAATTGAATAGATAACTGAGAAAGATGATAATATTGCGATAAACGTTTCGGAGAGCTTTATTCTGCAAGGCCTTTCATGCAATGGCGCATCAAAAGTGTTCTGGTGATGACGTCAAACTAGACCCAGTGCCAATTTTGTAAAGCAATCTTGCACGCTTGATTTCGGTCCACAGGTTTGGGCAAATACATCAAATAAACTTTTTATTCCGGAATCCTTTGGTTATGGCCTCTAGTCTCTTCGTCAGAAATATAATTAGCCAGGGTTTGTATGCACTTTAAAGCTTTGAAAAAAAATGCATTAAAAATGCAAAAAGAAAAACGAATCACATATAGGAGGGGGTAGAATGTTTATGCCTTTATTGAGCAGATCTTAATACCCAGATCATTTTGGTGCCAACATTAAATTCATATAAATTGACCAAATATATCTTAATTATGATGTGGCACCACTCTTGGGGCTACCACATTCAAGTGCAAACAAGGGGATTTACTTAGAGAAGGGGAGGAGATGATATTAATTCATGGCCTTGGCAAATTTGGAATAATTTTAATTGATTACATTTGTGAATTCACTTACCACACTTTCAAAGTATTTGTCCAATGTCTCTACAAAATTGTGGATAAACTCCATAATGCCAAGCTCATTCTACATATCAAAATGACAATAAATTGTAAAAAAATAAAAATATTACTACAACTATACCTACATGTATTCGCTTTTATTTGTTTTGAAGCCATTTTTCCTAGTTTATAGATATTCATTACTTAAAAGAGCCACTCTCAACTACATTATATGATGCTTTGCACACCAAGTACATGTATGCCATTTTCTCCTTCATGGAAAATACATACATGTATAGATTCAAACAGTTTGAATAGCTAGCAGTCCCACAGAACATTTGTATGGTGGCATTAAATAATAAACAAGCAGGCTCACAGAACAATGGTGGTGTAACAAGCAGGCTCACAGAACAATGGTGGTGTAACAAGCAGGCTCACAGAACAATGGTGGTGTAACAAGCAGGTTCACAGAACAATGGTGGCATAACAAGCAGGCTCACAGAACAATGGTGGCATAACAAGCAGGCTCACAGAACAATGGTGGTGTAACAAGCAGGCTCACAGAACAATGGTGGTGTAACAAGCAAGCTCACAGAACAATGGTAGTGCAAAAAGCAGGCTCACAGAACAATGGTGGTGTAACAAGCAGGCTCACAGAACAATGGTGGTATAACAAGCAGGCTCACAGAACAATGGTGGTGTAACAAGCAGGCTCACAGAACAATGGTAGTGCAAAAAGCAGGCTCACAGAACAATGGTGGTGTAACAAGCAGGCTCACAGAACAATGGTGGTGCAACAAGCAGGCTCACAGAACAATGGTGGTGTAACAAGCAGGCTCACAGAACAATGGTGGTGTTAAACAAGCAGGCTCACAGAACAATGGTGGTATAACAAGCAGGCTCACAGAACAATGGTGGTGTAACAAGCAGGCTCACAGAACAATGGTGGTGTAACAAGCAGGCTCACAGAACAATGGTGGCATAACAAGCAGGCTCACAGAACAATGGTGGCATAACAAGCAGGCTCACAAAACAATGGTGGCATAACAAGCAGGCTCACAGAACAGGGCTCGAAATTAAGAAAAAAAAGGAGGCATAATTTTATGCCCAGCTTAAATTTTTTAGCCGTAATTCTCCAAAGTTTAGGCGTAAATAATTGTGCATTAATTAGTTAAAACAGATTAAAACAGCTATTAAAAACAGATCTACCGCGCCGTGTTTGAGACAAATAGAGCAGCAAGCAGAGACAATTTTTCTCATCTTTCTACAAATTTTTTTTTTGCATTTTACTACCATTTGCAAGCAAGCGTTTAGTGTAAACTTTTTTGTCTGTTGTTTCAAGTTTGTAATGTAAACTATTTTCCTGCGCAAAACAAGTTTGTTTTGCATGACAAAAGGCTATGTTTTGCATGACAAAACCTATAAACAGGAGCTGTCAAACTTTGACATTTTGCGGTTAAAAGTTCAGACTTCACACGCCAAACGTCGCCGCGTAATTAGTAAACTATGCGTTTCAAACTTGAAACAACAGACAAAAAAGTTTACACTAACGCTTGCTTGCAAATGGTAGTATTTTTTTTTTCTAAATCAGAAATTTTAGAGATTTGGAAATAAGACTTGTCTTCAGATAATTTTTACCTTTGTAAGAAGATCTAGGCGTAATTTTACGCCTAAGTGGAAAACGTTAGGCGTAAAACGAAAAAATCTAGGCGTATTTACGCCAGTGTCGGATGCAATTTCGAGCCCTACAGAACAATGGTGGCATAACAAGCAGGCTCACAGAACAATGGTGGTGTAACAAGCAGGCTCACAGAACAATGGTGGCATAACAAGCAGGCTCACAGAACAATGGTGGTGTAACAAGCAGGCTCACAGAACAATGGTGGTGTAACAAGCAGGCTCACAGAACAATGGTGGTGCAACAAGCAGGCTCACAGAACAATGGTGGCATAACAAGCAGGCCCACAGAACAATGGTGGTGCAACAAGCAGGCTCACTAAACAATGGTGACATAACAAGCAGGCTCACAGAACAATGGTGGTGTAACAAGCAGGCTAACAGAACAATGGTGGTGTAACAAGCAAGCTCACAGAACAATGGCAGTGCAACAAGCAGGCTCAAAGAACAATGGTGGTGTAACAAGCAGGCTCACAGAACAATGGTGGTGTAACAAGCAGGCTCACAGAACAATGGTGGCATAACAAGCAGGCTCACAGAACAATGGTGGTGCAACAAGCAGGCTCACAGAACAATGGTGGTGTAACAAGCAGGCTCACTAAACAATGGTGGTGTAACTAGCAGGCTCACAGAACAATGGTGGCATAACAAGCAGGCACACAGAACAATGGTGGTGCAACAAGCAGGCTCACAGAACAATGGTGGTGTAACAAGCAGGCTCACAGAACAATGGTGGCATAACAAGCAGGCTCACAGAACAATGGTGGTGTAACAAGCAGGCTCACAGAACAATCGTGGAGTAACAAGCAGGCTCACAGAACAATGGTGGTATAACAAGCAGGCTCACAGAACAATGGTGGTGTAACAAGCAGGCTCACAGAACAATGGTGACAAAACAAGCAGGCTCACAGAACAATGGTGACAAAACAAGCAGGCTCACAGAGCAATGGTGGTGCAACAAGCAGGCTCACAGAACAATGGTGGTGTAACAAGCAGGCTCACAGAACAATGGTGGCATTACAAGCAGGCTCACAGAACAATGGTGGCATAACAAGCAGGCTCACAGAACAATGGTGGTGCAACAAGCAGGCTCACAGAACAATGGTGGTGTAACAAGCAGGCTCACAGAACAATGGTGGCATAACAAGCAGGCTCACAGAACAATGGTGGTGTAACAAGCAGGCTCACAGAACAATGGTACACGTACATGTATGTACAATAACAGAGGGTTCATGGTTGAGAGTGCCTCTTAAACAGCCTTGGCCTTCCATCATTCAACTCCAGTTACATTATTTGGGCCAGGGCTCTTAAAGATTTTGGGCAGTTAAAGGGGTGGGGCTTGGAAAATTTTCACTGGGATTTTTCACTGCTACAGTGGGGAGTTCAAAAAGTTGAAAAGATGGAAAGGGGACTATGAAAATATTAAATATTTAAAAATAACTTTCCCTAAGGCAGCATTCATGTATATTGGATAGCCTGGGTGGCACAAGACGGTAAGTGCTTCACCTCTGACCTTTGTGACCTGGGTTCAATAGACCCTTCACAGTTTCTTTGAACTTTTGATATATATGTATATATAACAGCAAAACCATTGATACTGCTGAACAGAGCACCTCGAAGTTAGTCAAAATCCCAAATTTGAGAGTTATATCTTGAATAGGAGCAAAGTTACAGGCCTGCAAAGTCGAAAAATTTGTTTTGCTGTTATACATATATCAAAAGTTCAAAGAAACCGTGGAAGGGTTGACTATTCCCAGTGCCACATTTGAGTTGAGTTTGTTGGTATCTGACGCCCTATCAGAGCAATGCTCTGAGAATTCTTCTACGGGTTATCCAGTTTTCCTCCCTTCACAAAAACAAACATGAAAATTCCAATTCGATGTGTGGTTCAGTAGCTGGGTCCTACTTTGTTCAGCCTCTATACATGTATATGCAAGTTTCAGGTCCCATAAAAAACTCAGTTTGTTTTACTTGTCATTTGATTTTTGTTGTTTTGTAGTATGAGTGTAGTACTAGCCATGGTTTTATCGAGCAGTTTACAAAGAATCTTAAGACACGATTTAAGCTCAGTTTTGGATATTTCAGTAATCTTGAGCATTTAATGCATTTAACGCTTGTTAATGACGTTATTTTATACTTACCTCAGTTGAATCAACACCAACAATGAAATACAGTGACGCATATCTCCTGTACACAACCTTAAAGTTCTGATACTCCATGAAAGAACACTATGAGGAACAAACAAGTGTTACATGTTAGATGTACATGTACATGTATCGTTTACACATTTTCCTTCACGATCAACTTTATTTATGTACCGATCAATTCGAAAGATCACCATCCCCCCCCCGGGCAACCCCCGGGCATTTGATTTTTTGGAGTTTGGTTTGTTCAAATTTCCGTCCCCCGGGCCAAAAATGTTGTTCAAATTCCCCACCCCATCGTCGTATTAGGCGATCAAATGCCCCTACCCCCGGGACATAGTGGTTTACATCGCATTTTTTTTTAAATAGACAGTTGTAACACAGCCTTTATTTTGCGATGTTCCTTGTTGAAACAAAGTTCTAAAAAGGATAGAGACAAACTGCTGGTTCAATATAGGTTTTATTTTACTTACATGAAACCTAGCCGACCAATACGTACTCAACAAACGTTTGCCAAGATTACAAAACCTTTTTGTTAAATAGCAACAACATAGCAATCATATCCCCGGCCAAAAAACACTAGGTTCCTGTTAAAAAAAACACATTAAAATTGCATACCGTTATCAATGAATGTCTGAGAAATGTTTTGAGCAGTTCGCAATCCATACAGGGATAACTGAGTTGATTGCTACGATCACTGGAGAGTGGTTTACATTTAAATGCACGATCGCTACACAGTTCGCCGAGATATACCTATATACTAATTCAGAGCTCTGAAAATGTAAAACTCCACGCTATTTAAAGGAATCAGTTCTATGCTCAAAACTGTGCCCTGTTAAATCAGCGGTAGATTGTCTCCAGGCGTTAATTCCCTGGCCAATCCAAAGAAAGCGAGGTGCTAAAGAGGTTTGCCACGGCCTCAGGCCCGGTTAACCCCACTACTGAAGTCGCGGGGGTTGGTGGTTGGAGTTCAATCCCGGGGTTCAATTGACTGATGCGTAAATCGAACGTTGCAGAACTTTATACAATTTCTACTTTAGTAGTATCTCAAAATCTTTTTCAAAGTGCTTTGGGCATAAGTTTATAAGTACGGTACAACATGTTTTTTTTAACCCGTTTCCTAGCATGGCTTGCCCACTTGCGGTACACGCATGTACGAACTTACTGACTACTTAGCTATAATGCAGTAGAATCTGGGGGAGTTGGCGAGAAGTTCTCCGCGGAGTAACAAATAAAGGAGGTAAGAGAACGAATGCTCATGTCCCATGCTAATTATTTAAAATCTATTTTTAGTTTCACAACACGTGATGTAAGTTTTTATCTCGTTCTGGGTTGGTTCACCTCATTAGTTACCCATTGTTTGTATCCCCTGGGTCCTCACAGCCAGCATCGTTAAAAAACACTCCATCAGGCACAACAGCGCTACTTGATGACAACCAGGTATCTTACTAAAATAACCAGGCTGTGCCCTGTTAATCTAAAATATAAAAATATAAAAACACGTTCCTGGAGCAAACTGCTCTTCACTATTACGTTTAATAAACTTAATGTCCAAAGGAGGCATTCCATTGTCTACACTACGTTGTTTCGGTTAATACGACGATACGTTGTCAGTACGTTATTACTTTTTCACAGTTCCGAAGGTCATTCGAAAATAGCAGTACTGACGGGAGAGTGAATGGGCCGACCACAGGCTAACCATCCTCCCATTTTGTGTATTTGTCACTGATGTTTTAATCATCTATTATTTCTCTTCTCGCTGCTTTGCAGCTCGCTGATCGCCGCTCCTGTTCTCTCTAGAAAAGCTCTGGAACCAGGGTACCTTTTCACTTCATTCTGCTGTGAATGTGTTGATTTAGCGCGCGCTCATAATACAGCTCGGGTTTCCTGTGGCTCAGGTTCGCAGGATGAGCCACAGGAAGCCCGAGCTATATATAAACAATCCTGAGCCACAGGAAACCCGAGCTGTATTATGAGCGCGCGCTAAATCAACACATTCACAGCAGAATCAAGTGAAAAGGTATTTTATTTTACAATTTGCTAAGAAATGATGGATTATTAAAACATCAGTGACAAATACACAAAATGGGAGGATGGTTAGCCTGTGGGCCGACTAAAATGTCTTTGTGAACAATTTCGGATGGAGTTGATTTCAATGCTTTATATGTTCTTGAAGTTTTCCCATCGTTGCATGCATGTACTTTTTTAACAAGCGACGAAATTCGAAGTAGGACGTATATAAAAAGGGGTAGAAAAACTTATAGTTCTTGTGTGACTCGTGACTGAGAATAAAATATATTAAAATTCAAATGGACTACAGCACAGTATTAAATAAAGCAACGTTCGAGCTGTGGTTGTCACGGGAGGGGCAACCTCTATAAAACATCAGCTTCCATAATAACTTAAAAGCATTCAATATCAGTCAGCCGGCCCTTGACCTTGTATCCCAGGTATTTGTTTAACATGTCGAGCCTTTTATAAATATTCAAAAGTAATTGACATTTACATTTTAATACCTTCAAACACAGCACACAGCTTTTGGAGTCACTTCTTCTTCAGCCACTCACTCACAAAAGCGGAGTTTTGTCCTTTAAATGTATCTAATATAAAAGTGTCCTCCATGATTCGATCGAGGACGAGAACGGAACATGAATTCGAAATCGAGACAACTTGTTCAAATCCCCCACCACCCCTCCCATTCGGTGTCAAATTCCCCACCCCAAGGACAGCTACCGATGTCAAATTCCCTACTCCCCGGGCACGAAAATGAGTCAAATGCCCGGGGGTTGCCCGGGGGGGGGATGGTGATGTTTCGAATTGATCGGTACATTACCTGATCTTCACTTCTCGTAAGACAT
Organism: Actinernus sp. WN-2022; assembly: GCA_030867875.1. Taxonomy (NCBI): domain Eukaryota; kingdom Metazoa; phylum Cnidaria; class Anthozoa; order Actiniaria; family Actinernidae; genus Actinernus; species Actinernus sp. WN-2022. The sequence goes on along the minus strand of JAOWCC010001589.1, from coordinate 83,297,390 downwards.
TTACGGACAATTTCAGCTTCCAAGCTAACTCTGTCTTCTAATTTCGTATATTCGTAATACTGGGAAAGTCTTGTTTGTCCTTGTTTGTTCACAAGAAGTAAAAATTTTAACATTTTCCTTGTTGTACTCAGTTGGTTGCTTTTGCACAGGCGTTCCTGGCAAAATGAAAGTGCGCATCGCGCATGCTCGCTTCATACGCCGAGAGAGACTGAGTAAAACAAAATGGCGGAGAGAGTCGAAGAAAATGAGCAACTTTCCAATGGCAATGTTTCACACGAAGATTTGCAATTGGGTAGCATATACAGTTTAGAAGAATGCCAGGAAATTGGAAAGGGAATGATAGATGCGCTTAAATCTGCTATGAAGCCTGTCGAAACTTATCTTCCTGCGATGCAAGAGCCCCACGCCAGAGCCTGGAGATACCTGGAGGAACGTCATGTGTTAAGGATGTTAGAGGTGAGAGGAACTCAAGCCAAGGGTTGGCCTAAAGTCTGTATGTGTTTAATCATTTAATACCATGATCGCCTCGGTTTTCATTGTTCTCCCGAGGAAATTGTATCCACTAAATTTCCCGACTCGTTACAAATGCAAAGGAAATTTAGAAATATGCATTGTCTTCAACAGGGAATTTTCTAAATTTCCCTGCGAGAACAATGCATATTTCTAATTTTCCTTGCATCGTAATCAGTGAAAATTAGAAGACAATGCAGGCTGCACATGAGAGGTTCAAAGACATAAACCTTGTTCCCCTCTGCAGCTCTGGGCTGGACTAAGTACCAGATGATGGTACTTGCTTGAGTAGCCCTGCACTCCAGTAACTATGGGCTGTACAAAGCCCCACCGTTAGTCTCTAAGGCATCCTTCCTCCATGTGGGACTCTCAAAACCATGAGTTATTCATCCAAAACTTACCTGTGTTCATCATAACCTTCAACGTAATCCATGTGGGATCACCTATTTCAATCTGCACAAGGAATTATAAACATTGGCACTCCATGACTTATGTTTCTGGGTATTTTAGGGGACCCTTTCCTCCCTTACTTTGGCAACATCTTGTTCTGAACAGAACTGAAATCGTCCTGCCATTTTGAAATACCGCTATTTCAAATAAAACCAAACTGACTCTAAATTGAATATTGATCAATTTCAATAACATGCATTCTCCACCTAATTGTCCCTCAGTAATTGTGATATTTATTATTCCTTGACTGGCTTGCAAACTGAAATCAAATAATAATATATATATAATATAGGTGGTTAACGTTTTGAATCGTTTCAACTTCATTTGTGTTTATTTATTTATATATATATATATATATATATACAGTCGTTGCCGTTAAGGTTGTCCTAGACATATATATGCACATATGGATTTATAGCCTTTGTTCAGTCCGCACCTTTTAGATAAAGAACGGTAATCAGCCATGAACGCACCCTTTGTATTTGGTAACAAAGAGCCACAGTGGTCTAATGGTTAATGCACTTGCTTTCCAGTTCGAAGCCCCGAGTTCAATTTTCCCCAGACTTTCGAAGTAGATAATTATACCAGCACTGACTGAGTACGCCCAAATTATGCTATTTTCGTTGAGAACGGTGTAGCAATTCTGTTGATGGTTGTGGGTTTGAATAACCCATTATTTTTTTACACTGTGCCGGGCTTACATGTATATACCAGAAACAGTTTTGAAAATACTAGATACCCACTGATTCAAAGTATTACTGATCTTTGTTTAGAAGTAGGAAGCGATTTTAGCAAGTGTTGTGAATTTCATTCGATTCGTACTGATTTTCTGAACTTAGGCAGACTGAGCGAGCGACCTCATTCGAAAACATCGGCCGCGAGACACGGAGACAGTTTTGAAAATACCCAGCAGTCCAGAAATTGTCCAGAATTCTCTTTGAAAACCATAGTAATGCTTGCATAACTTGACAAAACTTTTTTCTTTGTGAAGGAAGAGAACTCACATGTAATTAAAGCTGTGTACTCGGCATAAGGTTTACGAGTGTTTGACAAATGATCACAAACTTTTGAAGCTTCGCCATGGACGATGTCGATGATCAAAATACTACATTCCCTGCGGCAGTCGAAGCTTTTGCAAAAGAAATGTTCGAATATCCCTTAATAAAAATATGTGGATGATAGGTGTCCTAAGCATTTCAAAGGTTAAAAAGAACTCTGTTCTTGTAGTCATGTTTGCAATAAGATTTTAAGGGAATGCAGTCAGAAAAAAAAGGGGAAAAAGAAATGAAAAAAATCGTCGGAGTGAGAAACAAGACACGATGCCGATACTTAGGCTTGAACTCGGGGCTTCGAACTGGTAAGCAAGAGCGTTACCATTTGACTACCGTGGCTCTTTGTTACCAGATACAAAGGGCGCGTTCACGGCTGATTACCATTCTTTATGTAAAAGGTGCGAACTGAACAAAGGTTATAAATCCATATGTGCATATGTCTTGGACAACCTTAACGGCAACGACTGTATCAAATAATATATATATATATAATAAATATAAATATAAATAATATATATGTAATATAAATAATAATAATAATAATACTTCTTACATTTGTCCTAATTCAGTCAAACTGTTATTGTAAATGCCCATCCACAAATGTTATAACATATTTTTCAGGGCATCATATTAGCTTGCTAACAATGTCCTTGTCCTGCAATCCCAATATTCTTGATCTTTTTTTCTCTTACTTTGTTATGCATACCTGGAATCTTATTATTGTGTCATAATGTTTGTAGTGACAAAATAATAAATATACCTATAATATCCTCTATTATTTTTTATAATTAATAATTTTGTATCTTTTGAATATAAGAGCAACTAAATGAAATAAAACAGAATGTGTTACACTTAACCTTGCTTTAATTTATGGGGGGAAATATAAACAAATTAAAAGTGAATGAGGTGGAGGGAGGTGTCTTCCACATGAAGTGAGAAGATGGCTCTACATTGTAGATATTTTGTGGGTTCTTCAGACTTGTACCTGTTTGCGTGTTAATTAATATGTGGTTACCCACCAAATGCACAGGTTGAAAACTACTCAATATCTTTTTTTGTAGATTCTGTTGGCCAGATTAGTCTATGAGCGACCAGGTTTACCTCTGCAGTTTATGATGAGTGAGATTGAGAAGATGAGAGGGCAGGACTTGGAGAATCTGGAGACATTTGTGAAAAAGACTTGATTTTGAAAGTGGAATATCCCAAAAAATATCCAACTCTTGCTTGATGATATTTTTATATGCTTATTTTTATATAAATGATACTTGAAAGAAAAAAGGTCAGCTTTCAGATACAAATTTCAGTGCCATTCAGTACTTGTTATTATATATTTTACACAAGTTTTAGTCACTTGTAAGTAGCCACATAGGTTATAAATTCAAGAAATGATATTGTATAAGTTTGATCCTGTTCCATAAAAAGGTCTTCAAATGCATGTTGGACCAAAATACGTACAAAGAAACATAATTTTATGCACTTGTCATCGGTTCCCGGGCTGTAGGTGAGGGGAACTGGGACTTTGTACGGACAACAAATCTGTGCCCTTGGGGTGGGGGAAAATGTGGGGACTTCGCTTGCAGTATTTTTCATAGAAATATTTTAATGCTGGGCTAGCTGTATGTATATGAGCGGTATGAGGCACATCGCAAATTGATGGAACGAGTCGTGCTTTGAATCAAAGATGGCTCCCTTTGAAGGTGTTGAAAAGGTTATGTGCATTAAGCCTGTGAGGTATGTGCATAAAATAGGCCATCTGTCAAACTAACTAATGAAAGGAGCAGCCAACAAATATTCTTATACTTTTTTTTGCCCCACTAGTACTGTGAACTTTACTGAAAGAAAGTGTCCCACATGTGGGGGAATATAAGGGAATTAGCAAAGTCCCCACATTTTCCCGGTGACAAGTGCATTGTTGTAGATACAATTATCGTACAGCTTTCTTGTACATAGAAAATAAAAACATACATTGTAATTGGTAAGGTCTCTGGGTTTTAATTTCTTTTCTTTTAAGAAATGGACACTCCATGATTCGTTTTACGTTTTACAAAATGGACGAAAATTCTCACAACTCAACGAGTAAGCAATACTTTCACGATTCCCTACTTAATCCTAACCTTGTAAAACGAAAGCGCTTACAAAACATTTCGTAATTATGTAAATGAAGAAAGAGGGCTAAAAGACACCATTATAATACTGCTTTCAACAACTATAACGGAAATCCACGCAAGACTTGGCAAACAATCAATGAACTAACAGGCCGTAAAACCAATAAATCAGCTATAAATCTGAAGGCAGATCAGTAAATTGCTTCAGGTATTAGACGTGAAACACTACTACTGTATTTCAAGGCCTGATCCAACCTCACTTCGATTATTGCAATGTTGTCTGGGGAAATTCGAAAAACTTCAAAAACTCCAAAATCGCGTTGCGCGTATCATAACCTTTGCCACTTATAATAGCCACGCGGACGAACTTTTCCAAACCCTCAATTGGGAAAGGTTAAGCCATCAGCGGGAAATTGCTAAATCAATTATGGTTTATAAAACATTGCACAATGAAACTCCGGATTACCTTACAACAAAATTCCATTGGAATAACAACTCAAAGTATAACCTAAGGAATTCGGAAAATAAGCTGATACTTCCACTGCCTCATACTAACTATGGCAAAAAGAGCTTTAGTTACAGAAGAGCGGCTTTGTGGAATAACTTACCTGTGCAAATAAGGCAAGCGCCATCGCTGATAAATTTCAAAGCTCAAATACGAGGTTTCAATTTCACAACAAACACGGCATCTTTGTAAAACAGGGATTTTTCGTTTTATTATATTGTATATTTCATACATGTACATATCAGTAGTTTTAGGCATTATAATTAGCGCTAGAATATTTTTTTTAAATTGTGGTATTTTATATCTTTTAGTATTTTTGTATAGTTAACCTGATAGATCACCGTGTCTAAATAAAGTTTTGATTTGGCTTGACTTGACTATCTCAATCTGTCCAATGTTCAGCTTGAAGAAAAGGAGAAAAGGGAGGGGGTACTCAGAAGGTTTTTGGGTAGGGGTGTGCCGCGAGACTTGAAAACCCTGACCCTATCCCAGACCTAAAAATGCCGTTTACCATACCCTATCCCAGACTTGAAGCAAAAATCTATACCCTATCCCAGACTTGAATAAAAAAATATATACCCTATCCCAGCGTTTTAACGCTTGTAGTCTCCTCAAAAGTTGGTTGATGCCGTAGCTCTTGTGAATCGCGCGCATTGCGTCTCATTTGCATTATCGATCAAACGTGATCTTGCGATGTTTACACAGCATGACATTAGATATGAAAGAGTCCAGATACCGAACATGCAGTTTTTAATTAAAATTACACTACAAAAGCCGTTGTTTTGTTTTAATATGGTATTTTAAGCTGTAGTGTGGTCGATAGAGCACTAAGCATCGGGCGTCAACGACAAGTATATCAAAATCCATACCCTATCCCAGACCAAAACCGTAAAAAGATACCCTATCCCAGACCTCGGCAGCTGAAAAACCATACCCTGTCCCGCGATACATACCCGTATAGTACATATAAGGAAGTACCAACCCCGGGGAAATAACGTTACACCTCCGCCGTCGATTCATACAACCCACAAATTCAACAACAACTTGAGTCGTTTGCATGCCTTCGTCTGTCGCTGTGTTAATTGAGATTCTTAACTCTCAGTTCAATTACCACATGTCGTTTCTCAGTTCCACATAATGGCAATTCCAAGAACTCTACTTTTCATGGCCAAAGTAGTAGTTCCCCAAACTTTTCCATTTCCTTCCAATCGTGGTTTCATGGATGCAAATTGTACTTTAAAAAGCCGAAAAACGAATAAAACCTGATTCCCTTCGCTAATCAATACTTGATCTCAGCGTTTTGGGGTTTTGAAAACTTCATAGTTCATCGGTTGATATATAAATCTGAAAGACTGCCATGCTTTCGAGTTCTGCAAATCATCATATCAGGCTTCAAGATGCCATTAAGAGGCTATTGGGTTTTCCCGCGCGCCGCGAGGTGTTTGATTTTCGGTGTAGAATATTTATCGGATAATTATACAATATATAAACCCCATCATTCTGGCTTACTGGTATATCGGTTGATAATGTCCTTGGCTGAGAAATGGTCCTCAAAATATCACAAAGCTTCGCTTCTCGGGCAACTGTTCTTTTTTCGGACCATCTATCATGGACTCCTGGCCAAGGACATTATCCGCCAATATACCAGCCTCCAGAATGGGTTTATTTACTAAATGGTTGCCCGTGGAAATTTGATGTTCTTAAATTCTCTTCCGGGTTCAGCGGTCACTATTATACAAATAGAGTGTGTCCCCGAGGAACTATCGGCTGATAATTGCGATTACAAAAAATCGCGAAATTAAAGACCCGCGAAGAAAGGTTTTCGCGAACATTAACCACGCGAAATTTGATACCCTGCTATAAAACCCTTTTATTAACTTTAACATTAGTTCACGATTATGTGTCCTTTGTCCTCGTCCTGCATTTAAGCTTCCGTTCACGCTCTCTTCCTCAGAATCACTGTCCTCTTGCTGCAGTTCCTGCAACACATCATTGGTGCAGTCGTCAAACACACCATTTATATCTGGCTTCTTGTAATTGGCAACAACATGCTGTTTATATTTGTTTATTATTGCTTTGTTCCTTGTCGTAAGCAAAAAATAGCGCGAAATTTAGTTCCTTTTAATACGATTTTTCTACCAAATCGCGAAATTAAGTTCCCGCGAAAATAAATCTCAATAAGGTATATAAGCCCGAGAACGTAGGCTAGTTTTAAGAACATCGAATTTAGCGCGCGCTCATTGGCTAAAAGCGATAACGTGACGTGTTAGTTGTCGTCCGTGGCAACCTCGTTCCCTGGTACAGGCTGGTGGTGGGATTCGGCCACTGATTGGCTAGCCTGCTTGCAGGCGGTGGAGGGTGTTTTTTCGGTTCTGCTTCCATGATATACGATCACGAATTAACCCAGTACGTTAACAAACTATACACTACATTTCAAACTCTTCCTACTCGGCATACATCAGCTAGTGAAGTTCGTGAAGTTCGTGAAGTTCGTGAAGTTGGTGAAGTTGGTGAAATTGGTGAAGCTGGTGAAGCTGGTGAAGTTGTGAAGCTGGTGAAGCTGGTGAAGCTGCTGAAGTTGGTGAAGTTGGTGAAGCTGCTGAAGTTCGTGAAGCTCCTAAAGCTGGTGAAGTTGGTGAAGTTGGTGAAGCTGGTGAAGCTGATGAAGCTAGTGAAGTTGGTAAAGCTCCTAAAGCTGGTGAAGCTGGTAAAGCTGGTGAAGCTGGTAAAGCTGGTGAAGCTGGTGAAGTTGGTGAAGCTGGTGAAGTTGGTAAAGTTGGTGAAGCTGGTGAAGTTGGTGAAGCTGGTGAAGTTGGTGAAGCTGGTGAAGCTGGTGAAGTTGGTGAAGCTGGTGAAGTTGGTGAAGCTCCTAAAGCTGGTGAAGTTGGAGAAGCTCCTACAGCTGGTGAAGCTGGTGAAGTTGGTGAAGCTGCTGAAGCTGCTGAAGCTGGTGAAGCTGGTGAAGCTGGTGCAGCTGCTGAAGTTGGTGAAGCTGCAGAAGCTGGTGCAGTTGGTGAAGCTGGTGAAGCTGATGAAGCTGGTGAAGCTGGTGAAGCTGGTGAAGCTGGTGAAGCTGGTGAAGCTGGTGAAGCTGGTGAAGCTGGTGAATCTTGTGAAGTAGGTGAAGCTCCTAAAGCTGGTGAAGTTGGTGAAGTTGGTGAGGTTGCTGAAGCTGGTGAAGCTGCTGAAGCTGCCGAAGCTGCTGAAGTTGCTGAAGTTGCTGAAGCTGGTGAAGTTGGCGCAGTTGGTGAAGCTGCTGCAGCTGCTGAAGTTGGTGAAGCTGCTGAAGTTGGTGAAGCTGGTGAAGCTGCTGAAGCTGCTGAAGTTGGTGAAGCTCCTAAAGCTGGTGAAGTTGGTGAAGTTGGTGAAGTTGGTGAAGTCGGTGAAGCTCCTAAAGCTGGTGAAGTTGGTAAAGTTGCTGAAGCTGGTGAAGTTGCTGAAGCTGGTGAAGTTGGTGAAGTTGGTAAAGTTTGTGAAGTTTGTAAAGTTGCTGTATTGGTAAAGTTGGTGAAGCTGGTGAAGCTGGTGAAGCTGCTCAAGCTGGTGAAGTTGGTGAAGCTGGTGCAGCTGGTGAAGCTGGTGAAGTTGGTGAAGTTGGTGAAGCTGGCGAAGCGGCTATATTCTGGCGAAGTTGGTGAAGCTGGTGAAGTTGGTGAAGGTGGTGAAGCTGGTGAAGCTGGGGAAGTTGGTGAAGCTGGGGAAGTTGGTGAAGGTGGTGAACCTGGTGAAGCTGGTGAAGCTGGGGAAGCTGGTGAAGCTGGTGAAGCTGGTGAAGCTGATGTAGCTGGTGTAGCTGGTGAAGTTGGTGAAGCTGGTGAAGTTGGTGAAGCTGGTGAAGCTGGTGAAGTTGCTGAAATTGCTGAAGTTGGTGAAGCTGGTGAAGCTGGTGAAGTTGGTGAAGCTGGTGCAGCTGGTGAAGCTGGTGAAGCTGATGAAGTTGGTGAAGCTTGTGAAGCTTGTGAAGCTTGTGAAGCTGGTGAAGTTGGTGAAGCTGCTGAAGCTGGTGAAGTTGGTGAAGCGGGTGAAGTTGGTGAATCTCCTAAAGCTGGTGAATTTGGTGAAGCTGGTGAAGCTGGTGAACCTGGTGAAGCTGGTGAAGTTGGTGAAGCTGGTGAAGCTGGTAAAACTGGTGAAGCTGGTGAAGTTGCTGAAGTTGCTGAAGCTGGTGAAGCTGGTGAAGCTGGTGAAGTTGGTGAAGCTGCTGAAGTTGGTGAAGCTGGTGAAGCTGGTGAAGCTGGTGAAGCTGGTGAAATTGTTGAAGTGGTGAAGCTGATGAAGTTGGTGAAGTTGGTGAAGCTGGAGAAGCTATATTCTGGCGAAGTTGGTGAAGCTGGTGAAGTTGGTGAAGCTGGTGAAGTTGGTGAAGCTGGTGAAGTTGGTGAAGCTGGGGAAGTTGGTGAAGCTAGTAAAGCTGGTGAAGCTGGTGAAGCTGGTGAAGCTGGTGAAGCTGGTGAAGCTGGTGAAGCTGGTGAAGCTGGTGAAGCTGGTGAAGCAGGTGAAGCTGGTGAAGCTGGTGAAGCTGGTGAAGCTGGTGAAGCTGGTGAAGCTGGTGAAGCTGGTGAAGCTGGTGAAGCTGGTGAAGCTGGTGTAGCTGGTGTAGCTGGTGAAGTTGGTGAAGCTGCTGAAGTTGGTGAAGCTGCTGAAGCTGGTGAAGTTGGTGTAGCTGGTGAAGTTGATGAAGCTGGTGAAGTTGGTGAAGTTGGTGAAGTTGGTGAAGTTGGTGAAGTAGGTGAAGCTGGTGAAGCTGGTGAAGCTGGTGAAGCTGGTGAAGCTGGTGAAACTGGTGAAGCTGGTGAAGCTGGTGAAGCTGGTGAAGCTGCTGAAGTTGGTGAAGCTGGTGAAGCTGGTGAAGCTGGTGAAGCTGGTGAAGTTGGTGAAGCTGGTGAAGTTGGTGAAGCTCCTAAAGCTGGTGAAGTTGGAGAAGCTGTTGAAGTGGTGAAGTTGGTGAAGCTGGTGAAGCTGGTGAAGCTGGTGAAGCTGGTGAAGCTGGTGAAGTTGGTGAAGCTGTTGAATTGGTGAAGTTGGTGAAGCTGGTGAAGCTGGTGAAGTTGGTGAAATTGGTGAATCTCCTAAAGCTGGTGAATTTGGTGAAGCTGGTGAAGCTGGTGAAGCTGGTGAAGCTGGTGAAGCTGGTGAAGTTGGTGAAGCTGGTGAAGCTGGTAAAACTGGTGAAGCTGGAGAAGTTGCTGAAGTTGCTGAAGCTGGTGAAGCTGGTGAAGTTGGTGAAGCTGCTGAAGTTGGTGAAGCTGGTGAAGCTGGTGAAGCTGGTGAAGCTGGTGAAGCTGGTGAAGTTGGTGAAGCTGCTGAAGTTGGTGAAGCTGGTGAAGCTGGTGAAGCTGGTGAAGCTGGTGAAGCTGGTGAAGCTGGTGAAATTGTTGAAGTGGTGAAGCTGATGAAGTTGGTGAAGTTGGTGAAGCTGGCGAAGCTATATTCTGGCGAAGTTGGTGAAGCTGGTGAAGTTGGTGAAGCTGGTGAAGTTGGTGAAGCTGGGGAAGTTGGTGAAGCTGGGGAAGTTGGTGAAGCTAGTAAAGCTGGTGAAGCTGGTGAAGCTGCCCTTGCGAAAAAAGCCTTGGATATCTTAGGATCTTCTGGGATAATCCTTGGATATCTTAAGATTCAAATCCTAGAACCGCTTAGGATTGTCCTAGGATTTTCTAAGATTTGAGGTGTGAATTTTCACGGTAAATTTGGACACTTGGATGTTCTAGGATTTTCTAGGATTTCTCAAAATATTCATGGCAAAGCATTTACGATGCATGGTTCTAGGATATTGTGGGAAATCCTAGGATTTACAGTTTAGATTTTCTTTCCGTTTTGTAGGAAATGCTGGGACTATCTAGGAATAGACTTTTAGGAATTTCTAGGATGTCTTAGGAATTTCTAGAATGTTCTGGGATTGCCCATGCTATATTAACAGCTTTTCAGGGCATTTTTCAGGGTTTTAGTGACGACCAATCCACGCTCAAGCATGTTTATAGGCCTGCATGGTTTTTGAGCAGTTCTGATAAAACATTCAAAATTCGCTATCTAATTGTCATCAACAGTCTATCAGGGTCAACCATTCCGAACTGATTCCGTAGAACCTTGCATTGACAATTATATACACAATATCTGAATCTTTCCGTAAATTCTAAGTGAGGAAATTACAAACACGTGCATTTACTTTTCAAGATTATTACTTTAATATTCCTTTGAAATACATTTTCAGGGTTTTTAACATCATCTCATCATACATTGTAATTGTCTCTTTAAAATAATTTTCATAGCACATAAAAAAATTGTGTTTAATGAATATACATGTATACAGTAATTATCTTAAAAATAAAAACAGAAAAATGTGTCTATATTGGCCGGTAACAAAACGAGCAGGGGACTGGAACCGAGTTTATCAGAATTACTCTAATTCTAAAATGAAGTTCATCACATGATAGAGCATGTTGACATTAGCATGTGTGCCATTGAAGTTTTACATGATTCAAGTGAATCTTGTCTGAATTATAATCAATTGAAATTTATTTTTCCCTCCAAAATTTTACAATGAATGTATGGTTTGGAGGGCACCGTTAAAAAATAAGAGTTTTTATGGGAAAATTGACATATTTCATGCCTTCTAGCATCGTCAATATTTAGCCAAAGTTCACTAAACTCTCCAGACTAGCTAAGTTTGATCTGTTCTTTTGGAAAATAATGCTCACTATGACTAGTTATTAATTGAATTAGTTTTACTGACTCGGTTCCAGTCCCCCTCTCGTTTTGTTACCGACTAATTGTAAAATATATTTTTTCTGTTTTGCCCTTTCAAATAAGTAGAATCTACATGTATACATTTTCGCTTCTCAAATATCTCCCCATATAATATTTTAAATAGATCATCTCTTCATGTTTGTCCTTTTTAGCCTGAATAAGATAGTAATATGGTTTGCAATAATGTCCTGTTTAATGTACTGTTCAAAGTTTGTGTTGACCAAATTTAGCAGCAATGTATGACAAAAAGCTGGTTCACCTTACAATTTGCTTTTGACTGGCTGTAGAGAAATCTACTGAGAACCTTGGTTATTGTACAAATAAGAGTCCAAGCTTCTGGACAAGTGCTTTTCAGATTGTACTTGCCTCTAGGCAAGTATTTAACAATTTTTTTTTTACTGTGTTTATAAACAGTATTTGGAACCCTGATGGCTACATTAGTATAATTATATTATCACAGGACTGGTATGATTTCAGATACACTGTAATATCCATACTCCCACCACGGAGGGAATTTGCCTCATGACCCAACTACCCACCCCTCTGGAATTGCCATTTTCCTCCATACATTTGATTTCCTATTATTTTATGGAGCCTCTGGCCAACAAATTGGTGCATGACCACTTAATAGAGGTTTGACTGTATTCAAATTTTGACTAAAAGGGCCATGGGCACTTTTTGAGGGGGGACTTATTTGAGGAAATACAGTACATTTTTAAGCTCACAGGTCTTTAGTGTGAATAATTGACTATCATGCATTTGGTATAATTTAGTTGCAAAATGCAATCATGTACATGTATATGGCACAGTCTTACTTATAGAAGTGATTGTGTTGGCAGCTGTTTTCCTTCCTCTTTGTTTTGTGGCTGAGAAGGTCAGGCTCAGTGACATCTGTGAATTAATTAAGTAATAACAAAGGTCAACAAGTTACATGTACATGTACACTTACAAGGTTTTTTAATAAGAATTACATGTATCTACAGTATGATCATTCACTATATGTTTTTATTCACATGTATGCATCTTGAGTTTAATCCATTTGATACATTTTGCAAAGCAGCTACATGTACATGTGTATGACTCAGTTTGTTAGTTGTAGAAATGTTTGCACTGGCAGCTGTTTCCTTCCCTTTTTGTTTGGGGGATGGGAAATTTCAGGCTCATCTACATTGTACATATGTATGAAATAGAATGAACAAATATTAAAGGGGCTATGTCATGGTACTGCGCATGTATCAAGTAATCACTCGGTTGGTGGCTGTTAAGTGGATACAAACAGTTACACTCCCCTCTCTCAATGCTTGATTGAAAGGATTTTCAATATTTCCCCTGGGGACTGTTTATATACACTGTTTGTTACTCATCTTTGATTTTTAGCATCCCACATGGCTGAGAGGTTCATTAGTTCATATCAAAATCAGTGAAAATATCTGTTTCCGGCCCGGAACGCAAATGTAAAGTCTATTACCGTGACACAGCCCCTTTAAGAAATTTACTTCACAAAACCAAACCCACAAAGTTTTGGAATAAGCCCCCTCCCTTGCCTTAGTTTTATAAGCCTTAGTGGAAATCAAATGTTAAGAGGGGGAAGGCAAACATGACATGCTACATTGTTACTTGAATTTGTATTTCCATGCTTACAAGAAATGGGAGGCTCCTAATTAATGTGACCACATCTTGGTAGAAAAATGTTAGGGTTTTGACGGTATCATATCTTTTTGGGAATAAGCTTCCCTCTCTATTATGATAACCGTCAAACGCCCATCATTTTTCTATCATAATGGAACCCATTGGCAAAAGTTATGTGAAATCAACTGCAAGGCCCCCTTTGCAAGACGAATTCTGAAATGAGCCCCCCAGGGGCTACAAAAGTAATTACATGTAGAGCATTTTAATACTGTAATGTTAAATGTTGAGGGGGGGGGGGGGGGGGGGGGGGGTGCATTTTGTATTTGGTTACAAAAATTAATTAATGCAACCTAGCTGGTTGCAGTCATTAAAGAGAAAAAATAAGTTGTGCCCCTAGAATTGTACTCACTTTTTGCTTCAGCAGCTGCTATAGCCTTTTCCGTAAGATATAAATTACTACCAGCAAGTGGACTCTGAACTCTTAATTTCTAACAACACCTGAAACAACCATGGGGCCTGATCAAAGCCAGGTCCCGGCTAATCCACAGATCGAATTGAAATTTAGTGTGTTGGTTTTTGCAGATGGAGGAAAACTGGAGAAACCAGAGAAAAACCCTCGGAGCAAGGGCGAGATACATGTATATGTAAAATGTACCAACATTAACTCAACTAACATATGGCACCGTGTCCGGGAATCGAACCAGAGTGACAGGCAAAGTGCTTCACCACTGCACAACCCCGGCTCCCCGTGCCACCCTGGCTGGTTAAAACAAATAACTGATGTACATTGTACAGTATAACTTTAAGAACTAATATGTTCACCTCCCTAAGCTTAACTGTTTATAGGAATTCAGTTTGTCATGCTTGTTCTTCAATGTTTCTGAGGATTTGACCAACTAATTGTGAGCCAATTAAAGCTTAAGCTTACTTAAAAAATTATCATGTTACCATTTGTGAAGCAGCACTGGTGCTCTGAATGTGTGATTCCATAACATTTCCATACCCCACTACGGGTCTGTTATAATAGGAGATCAAATGTATGGGGGGAGGGGGAATGGGAATTCCAGAGGAGTGGGGGTGGGTGGAACAAGGGTTTGTGAAACAGAATGTTGAATATTGGAAAATGCCCAAGCTTAAACATATCACTGACACATTTCATTAGAGCAGTTTTCTGACTGTCGAAAGTAATCGATGATAGTCAGTGAATTACATGTACGGCCTCTATTATGGATTCCCAATTGACTTCCTATGAAAAATCCACTCAATCCGTTTATTAAAGGGCCTGTATATGGAGGCGAGTCTGAGCCCGGTTTAAGAGGGCTGGAAATCGTCCCAGCATTCACATATAAACGAAACAAATCACTAATCATAATATTGAAGATGAATATTGGGCCATATTCCATTTTTTTTTCAAAACCCCCCTATGGAGGAGCTCAATTTTGACTAATCCCCCCCTTCCCTTGGGATTTTCTAACTTCTACCACGCCCAACCTATTGGAATTGGGAAAAATACCACCTCCTCCTTGGATTTTCAATGATTGTCATTCCCCTCCCCATTGGAAATTCACCTTCAATCCCTGGTCTCCCACTGGAATCCACAGAATTGTGAACCCCCTCCCCATTAGATTTTCAATCCATCTCCCTGGATTCCAGTGGTCTTCCATAGGGGGGTTTTGGGAAAAAAATGGAATGGCCCATTGACTGCAGCTGATCATGATGAATATTGATTGTTGCCTCCTGAGTGAGTCAGAATTATACAGTAATAATATTACTGTTAGTGTGACTCACTCAGGAGGCAACAATCAATATTCATCTGCAATTCTATAATAGCTTTATACGTACCTGAATCTTCAGCAGTTAGCTGATAGAAAGCCTCTTTCGCTTTGGCAGGCTTGTCTGTAAAATGGGGAAACATGACAAGAAAAATATGTGTTGTTTTAATAATACGTTTACCACGAATCCGACTTTACGGCCAATAATCAATATAAACATGAAATCGCCACAGAAAGACAATTGTATTTCAGCTACACTTACCACAGACTATATGCTTTATATATCATAGGATTCTTTTTAGGAGCTCTCTTCGTAATCACACAAACGATTTCGCCCTCCATGGTTTCATCAAGGCTTCGGTCCCCATATAATTTGCCATTTCTTTGTCGCTCTGTCACTACCTTCGATCCATTGAACAACGGCCCATGGGCAATTTTATTTGTTGTTGAAAACTTAAGGGAGCAAGCCAGTGGGTGAATGAATCGCAGTGATCGTAACACTCTGTCGAACTAGCCGTACATGAGAAAGTTTTCGATCAAACGATTTCGCCCTCCATTTCTGATTCAGGTTTCATGTCAAGGCTTCGGTCCCCAATAATTTGCCATTTCTTTGTCGCTCACTTAACGCTAATCTCGGTGTTATCATCTTCGGGTCTTCAATCCATTGAACAACGGCCTTCAGGGCATGTTTGTTGTTGAAAACTAGGGAGCAAGCCAGTGGGTGAATCAATCGCAGTGATCGTAACACTGCCGAACTAGCCCTTCGATCAAATTCAAGCGCGAAGAAACGGCTTTCAATGTTCAGGCGTTCTGATTGGCCAACGAAAACAATCCGGCCTGGAACTGGTCAAAGTCCATTGCGTGATTCTGAGTCAGACCTCCTTTATGTTGTAGCTCATATCATATTCAGGATTTATGCCATCATTGTAGCTCGTATAACATACTCGTGATTTGCCATTGTTCCGCAGCCATTTTGTATAAGCACAGGCATCCCAAAATCTACTTTTCATATTTCGGGTTGCCTGTGGTCATTACGGCTTGGTTTCATAGCCCGATTTCATAGGCGATTAGAAAAATACAGAGTCAAAGTACAACCCAATCAACTAAATACAGTATTGTTCTTTTATTCCTTAAGATATGTGTTACATGTTATGAGAAAAATACATTCAGAGCTCTTCTCGAGGATATTACCACAGGTAACCCGAAATACAAAAGTGGAGATTGGGATGCCTGTGGTTATTGAACATGGCGGTGAAATTACACGAGCTACGAGAGATGGCAAAAATCATGAATATTATACGAGCTACAGCACAAAGAAGGAATGAAACAAACTCCTTGCAGCTGTAGGTCCGTCGTGTAGTCCATTGTTTTTCGTAAAGGAGTTGGAATATGAAGGAATTAGCCATAGGTCAAGGGAATACTTTCGCCGTTTGCCGATATCGGAAACGGAAAGAAGTATGCCGCTCTTGACTGCATTTCAAGGAATCTCTAGCTCTCACGTCCACAAAGAATGGAAGACCACCTACGTAAGATCCACGGCTACCAAGGGAAAGGTTAGAAGCTGTACCTAGTTAAAACTTTTAGCTTATGTTTGATATCTTAAACGAACATCTTCGAATTATTTTCCAAATAGACCAGGGTCGCGATTTTGTTGGGTTTAATAGCAAGACCTGAGAGACAGTCAGATTCCGATGTCAAATAATTTCCGTAAAATCCCAATTCTGAAACGAAGATGTATTGCACACTTGAGATACTAGATAAAATATTTTATTGGCCAAGTCTGAGGGCTG
Organism: Actinernus sp. WN-2022; assembly: GCA_030867875.1. Taxonomy (NCBI): domain Eukaryota; kingdom Metazoa; phylum Cnidaria; class Anthozoa; order Actiniaria; family Actinernidae; genus Actinernus; species Actinernus sp. WN-2022. Next base: position 83,280,833 of record JAOWCC010001589.1, on the reverse strand, counting down.
TAGCTGTTCTGGAGAGCGAGCCGTTGCATTTGTCTGTATTTTTCCCGCGCCGATGTCGCAACACGTCACTTTTACACTGAGCATTAATTAATGATCAAGCTAAGACATGAACTGTCAGAAAGCTAGAAAAGCAATAACAGATAAACCTAGAACTTCCTAGGATTTCCAAGCCTGCATATGGTTTCAAAAGAAACCTTGCGATTTCCTAGGATTTTCTAGGATACAGCGATCAACTTCAAATGTGCGAATTCACACCTATTCGTATCAATGGGACTTTTTGGGATTTTCTAGGATTTTGTAGGAAATCTTAGGATATCCAAAAAGTCTGGGATTTCAGTTCGCAAGGGTGGTGAAGCTGGTGAAGCTGGTGAAGCTGGTGAAGCTGGTGACGCTGGTGAAGCTGGTGAAGCTGGTGAAGCTGGTGAAGCAGGTGAAGCTGGTGAAGCTGGTGAAGCTGGTGAAGCTGGTGAAGCTGGTGAAGCTGGTGTAGCTGGTGTAGCTGGTGAAGTTGGTGAAGCTGCTGAAGTTGGTGAAGCTGCTGAAGCTGGTGAAGTTGGTGTAGCTGGTGAAGTTGATGAAGCTGGTGAAGTTGGTGAAGTTGGTGAAGTTGGTGAAGTAGGTGAAGCTGGTGAAGCTGGTGAAGCTGGTGAGGTTGCTGAAGCTGGTGAAGCTGCTGAAGCTGCCGAAGCTGCTGAAGTTGCTGAAGTTGCTGAAGCTGGTGAAGTTGGCGCAGTTGGTGAAGCTGCTGCAGCTGCTGAAGTTGGTGAAGCTGCTGAAGTTGGTGAAGCTGGTGAAGCTGCTGAAGCTGCTGAAGTTGGTGAAGCTCCTAAAGCTGGTGAAGTTGGTGAAGTTGGTGAAGTTGGTGAAGTTGGTGAAGTCGGTGAAGCTCCTAAAGCTGGTGAAGTTGGTAAAGTTGCTGAAGCTGGTGAAGTTGCTGAAGCTGGTGAAGTTGGTGAAGTTGGTAAAGTTTGTGAAGTTTGTAAAGTTGCTGTATTGGTAAAGTTGGTGAAGCTGGTGAAGCTGGTGAAGCTGCTCAAGCTGGTGAAGTTGGTGAAGCTGGTGCAGCTGGTGAAGCTGGTGAAGTTGGTGAAGTTGGTGAAGCTGGCGAAGCGGCTATATTCTGGCGAAGTTGGTGAAGCTGGTGAAGTTGGTGAAGGTGGTGAAGCTGGTGAAGCTGGGGAAGTTGGTGAAGCTGGGGAAGTTGGTGAAGGTGGTGAACCTGGTGAAGCTGGTGAAGCTGGGGAAGCTGGTGAAGCTGGTGAAGCTGGTGAAGCTGATGTAGCTGGTGTAGCTGGTGAAGTTGGTGAAGCTGGTGAAGTTGGTGAAGCTGGTGAAGCTGGTGAAGTTGCTGAAATTGCTGAAGTTGGTGAAGCTGGTGAAGCTGGTGAAGTTGGTGAAGCTGGTGCAGCTGGTGAAGCTGGTGAAGCTGATGAAGTTGGTGAAGCTTGTGAAGCTTGTGAAGCTTGTGAAGCTGGTGAAGTTGGTGAAGCTGCTGAAGCTGGTGAAGTTGGTGAAGCGGGTGAAGTTGGTGAATCTCCTAAAGCTGGTGAATTTGGTGAAGCTGGTGAAGCTGGTGAACCTGGTGAAGCTGGTGAAGTTGGTGAAGCTGGTGAAGCTGGTAAAACTGGTGAAGCTGGTGAAGTTGCTGAAGTTGCTGAAGCTGGTGAAGCTGGTGAAGCTGGTGAAGTTGGTGAAGCTGCTGAAGTTGGTGAAGCTGGTGAAGCTGGTGAAGCTGGTGAAGCTGGTGAAATTGTTGAAGTGGTGAAGCTGATGAAGTTGGTGAAGTTGGTGAAGCTGGAGAAGCTATATTCTGGCGAAGTTGGTGAAGCTGGTGAAGTTGGTGAAGCTGGTGAAGTTGGTGAAGCTGGGGAAGTTGGTGAAGCTGGGGAAGTTGGTGAAGCTAGTAAAGCTGGTGAAGCTGGTGAAGCTGGTGAAGCTGGTGAAGCTGGTGAAGCTGGTGAAGCTGGTGAAGCTGGTGAAGCTGGTGAAGCTGGTGAAGCAGGTGAAGCTGGTGAAGCTGGTGAAGCTGGTGAAGCTGGTGAAGCTGGTGAAGCTGGTGAAGCTGGTGAAGCTGGTGAAGCTGGTGTAGCTGGTGTAGCTGGTGAAGTTGGTGAAGCTGCTGAAGTTGGTGAAGCTGCTGAAGCTGGTGAAGTTGGTGTAGCTGGTGAAGTTGATGAAGCTGGTGAAGTTGGTGAAGTTGGTGAAGTTGGTGAAGTAGGTGAAGCTGGTGAAGCTGGTGAAGCTGGTGAAGCTGGTGAAGCTGGTGAAACTGGTGAAGCTGGTGAAGCTGGTGAAGCTGGTGAAGTTGGTGAAGCTGCTGAAGTTGGTGAAGCTGGTGAAGCTGGTGAAGCTGGTGAAGCTGGTGAAGTTGGTGAAGCTGGTGAAGTTGGTGAAGCTCCTAAAGCTGGTGAAGTTGGAGAACCTGTTGAAGTGGTGAAGTTGGTGAAGCTGGTGAAGCTGGTGAAGCTGGTGAAGCTGGTGAAGCTGGTGAAGCTGGTGAAGTTGGTGAAGCTGTTGAATTGGTGAAGTTGGTGAAGCTGGTGAAGCTGGTGAAGTTGGTGAAATTGGTGAATCTCCTAAAGCTGGTGAATTTGGTGAAGCTGGTGAAGCTGGTGAAGCTGGTGAAGCTGGTGAAGCTGGTGAAGCTGGTGAAGTTGGTGAAGCTGGTGAAGCTGGTAAAACTGGTGAAGCTGGTGAAGTTGCTGAAGTTGCTGAAGCTGGTGAAGCTGGTGAAGTTGGTGAAGCTGCTGAAGTTGGTGAAGCTGGTGAAGCTGGTGAAGCTGGTGAAGCTGGTGAAGCTGGTGAAATTGTTGAAGTGGTGAAGCTGATGAAGTTGGTGAAGTTGGTGAAGCTGGCGAAGCTATATTCTGGCGAAGTTGGTGAAGCTGGTGAAGTTGGTGAAGCTGGTGAAGTTGGTGAAGCTGGGGAAGTTGGTGAAGCTGGGGAAGTTGGTGAAGCTAGTAAAGCTGGTGAAGCTGGTGAAGCTGGTGAAGCTGGTGAAGCTGGTGAAGCTGGTGAAGCTGGTGAAGCTGGTGAAGCTGGTGACGCTGGTGAAGCTGGTGAAGCTGGTGAAGCTGGTGAAGCAGGTGAAGCTGGTGAAGCTGGTGAAGCTGGTGAAGCTGGTGAAGCTGGTGAAGCTGGTGAAGCTGGTGAAGCTGGTGTAGCTGGTGTAGCTGGTGAAGTTGGTGAAGCTGCTGAAGTTGGTGAAGCTGCTGAAGCTGGTGAAGTTGGTGTAGCTGGTGAAGTTGATGAAGCTGGTGAAGTTGGTGAAGTTGGTGAAGTTGGTGAAGTAGGTGAAGCTGGTGAAGCTGGTGAAGCTGGTGAAGCTGGTGAAGCTGGTGAAGCTGGTGAAACTGGTGAAGCTGGTGAAGCTGGTGAAGCTGGTGAAGCTGGTGAAGCTGCTGAAGTTGGTGAAGCTGGTGAAGCTGGTGAAGCTGGTGAAGCTGGTGAAGTTGGTGAAGCTGGTGAAGTTGGTGAAGCTCCTAAAGCTGGTGAAGTTGGAGAAGCTGTTGAAGTGGTGAAGTTGGTGAAGCTGGTGAAGCTGGTGAAGCTGGTGAAGCTGGTGAAGTTGGTGAAGCTGTTGAATTGGTGAAGTTGGTGAAGCTGGTGAAGCTGGTGAAGTTGGTGAAATTGGTGAAGCTGGTGAAGCTGGTGAAGTTGGTGAAGCTGGTGAAGTTGTGAAGCTGGTGAAACTGGTGAAGCTGCTGAAGTTGGTGAAGCTCCTGAAGTTCGTGAACCTCCTAAAGCTGGTGAAGTTGGTGAAGTTGGTGAAGCTGGTGAAGCTGGTGAAGCTGATGAAGCTGTTGAAGTTGGTAAAGCTCCTAAAGCTGGTGAAGTTGGTGAAGCTGGTGAAGCTGGTGAAGCTGGTGAAGCTGGTGAAGCTGGTGAAGCTGGTGAAGCTGGTGAAGCTGGTGAAGCTGGTGAAGCTGGTGAGGTTGTAGAAGTTGGTGAAGTTGCTGAAGTTGCTGAAGCTGGTGAAGTTGGTGAAGCTGGTGAAGCTGGTGAAGCTGGTGAAGTTGCTGAAGTTGGTGAAGCTGGTGAAGTTGGTGAAGCTGGTGAAGTTGGTGAAGTTGGTGAAGTTGGTGAAGCTCCTAAAGCTGCTGAAGTAGGTAAAGTTGCTGAAGCTGGTGAAGTTGGTGAAGTTGGTGAAGCTGGCGAAGCTATATTCTGGCGAAGTTGGTGAAGCTGGTGAAGTTGGTGAAGCTGGTGAAGTTGGTGAAGCTGGGGAAGTTGGTGAAGCTGGGGAAGTTGGTGAAGCTAGTAAAGCTGGTGAAGCTGGTGAAGCTGGTGAAGCTGGTGAAGCTGGTGAAGCTGGTGAAGCTGGTGAAGCTGGTGACGCTGGTGAAGCTGGTGAAGCTGGTGAAGCTGGTGAAGCAGGTGAAGCTGGTGAAGCTGGTGAAGCTGGTGAAGCTGGTGAAGTTGGTGAAGCTGGTGAAGCTGGTGAAGTTGGTGAAGTTGGTGAAGTTGCTGAAGTTGGTGAAGCTGCTGAAGTTGGTGAAACTCTTAAAGCTGGTGAAGTTCGCGAAGCTGGTGAGGTTGTAGAAGTTGGTGAAGTTGCTGAAGCTGGTGAAGTTGGTGAAGCTCCTAAAGCTGGTGAAGTTGGTAAAGTTGCTGAAGCTGGTGAAGTTGGTGAAGCTAGTGAAGCTGGTGAAGCTGGTGAAGCTGGTGAAGCTGGTGAAGCTGGTGAAGCTGGTGAAGTTGGTGAAGCTCGTGAAGCTTGTAAAGCTGGTGAAGCTGGTGAAGCTGGTAAAGCTGATGAAGCTGGTGAAGCTGGTGAAGCTGGTGCAGTTGGTGCAGTTGGTGCAGTTGGTTGCAGTTGGTGAAGCTGGTGAAGCTGGTGAAGCTGGTGAAGCTCCTAAAACTGGTGAAGCTGTTGAAGCTGGTGAAGTTGGTGAAGCTGGTGAAGTTGGTGAAGCTGCTGAAGCTGCTGAAGTTGGTGAAGTTGGTGAAGCTGGTAAAGTTGGTGAAGCTCCTAAAGCTGGTGAAGTTGGTAAAGTTGCTGAAGCTGGTGAAGTTGGTGAAGCTGGTGAAGCTGGTGAAGCTGGTGAAGCTGGTGAAGTTGGTGAAGCTCGTGAAGCTTGTAAAGCTGGTGAAGCTGGTGAAGCTGGTAAAGCTGATGAAGCTGGTGAAGCTGGTGAAGCTGGTGAAGCTCCTAAAGCTGGTGAAGTTGGTGAAGTTGATGATGCTGGTGAAGCTGCTGAAGCTGCTGAAGCTGCCGAAGCTGCTGAAGTTGGTGAAGTTGGTGAAGTTGATGAAGTTGGTGCAGTTGGTGCAGTTGGTGCAGTTGGTGCAGTTGGTTGCAGTTGGTGAAGCTGGTGAAGCTGGTGAAGCTGGTGAAGCTGGTGAAGCTGGTGAAGCTGGTGAAGCTGGTGAAGTCGTTGAAGCTGTCGAAGGTATATTCTGGTGAAGTTGGCGAAGCTGGTGAAGTTGGTGAAGCTATATTCTGGTGAAGTTGGTGAAGCTATATACTGGTGAAGTTGGTGAAGCTCTATTTATAAAGCTGGTGAAGTTGTTGAGGTTGGTGAAGCTGGTGAAGTTGGTGAAGTTGGCTCTATAATGCTGGTGAAGCTCTGTGAAGCTAGTCAAGTGTCAAATATCTGCCCTCATGTCATGCCTCCCCCCTACCCCAGTGCACCGCCTTAACATTGATAGACCGTGCACAAATTCGCTGCGCCTGAAACGGGAATGTAATGTATTCGAAAAGGGACTGAGGAAACTGTGAGGTATGGTTACACTTTACTCGAAGCCGTCATACTCACAGAGCTGAGACTTTAAACCATGGATAGTCCATATATACTAGTTATGCAATACTTTCTAGTGGCATATCATGGAATATCCCACGCGTCACTTGTATGCAAAGAACATATGGTAAAGAAACCCAAGCAAAATCAATCTGAGGCCAACTGATAAATTGAAACAAACTTGGATGGATCAAAATCTCAAAATTAAGAGGAGGCAATTTACTGGTCCTGTTCATATATAGCTACGGCCGCACTGTCGCTTGCTCATTAATACTCGATGCGCTCGCTTGGCAGCATTGAAACTGGAAACGAAACTGGAAATATATCCGTTTTGGATTATTGGAGATATTGGCCACTCCTGGGATACTAGAGATTTAAAGAGAACGTGTATTTTTCAGCTAATCAAGATGATGTTTTTATTACTTCTTTAGTAATATACATGCAAACAATTCTCGTTTCTTATTGGGTAAGAGTAGTGAAGTGCAAAAACTGTAACATTAGCGCAGAAATCTGTAATATCAGTGTAAATTACGAACTTTCCGCTTTTTGATTGGTAAATAGAACAACAGAGAATAGATGACAACCAATCACACGAGACCTCTTCGTGTGTACTGGAGTAAAATGCAACTGGGAGAATTTTTTTCTGACAATTTAACAGTATCAATTTAGATAATCTGATTCCAACAAAAACAAACTCAGATGACTTTTTGTGGCTAATAAATAGTATTTACAAGTATTTAAGAGTTTGACTAATAATTTCAAACAAGAAGCCTGCCCACTCCCCACCCACTCCCCCCCCCCCCCCCCCCCCCCCCCCATTTGTGGAGCATTTGACTTTTGGGAATCAGAGCTTTGTAAATACCTAACCGTGGGGCTTAGGAACGAGTGCAAATCTCTAATAAATATTGATGTAAAATCCGCAACCTTGATTCTCTTTCACCAATACACCACTTTCAATATATGCTCCACTCGTCACACACAAAGGTTTCAGTATAATGATGCTCCAGGGTAATTAAATTAATTTTATTCTTTGTTCAAATAATATAATATATTTAGTTTACCCCGGAGACACATGTTGAAACCTTTGTGCGTGATAAGTGAAACATATATCGAACGTGGGCTATTCACCACCCCAACTATTATTTGCTGGTAAAATGCCCCACCCTGGGACAGACTGCGCGGCCAAATGCTACACGTATACCGGGGGGGGGGGGGGGGGGGAGGGGAGATTTGGAATTGATAGATACATTAACTTCTCTTGTTTGGTCAACCTACATGGCCATGGCTGCAACACCATTAATCATAAAATTACGCTTGTGATAGTCAAGCGAAAAGTAAACTCACGGAAACCGAACCATAAATAACGCGGTTGCATTCACGTTTTTTTCACTCGGTGGCCATATTGGATCCAATGCGAGGTTTTGCTTGGCTAAACTCGTTCTAATATCCCTCAGTGCGAGGTTATAGCGTTACTAAAAACAAAACTGATTTTCTCGCTTTCGATCCAAGATGGCCACTGGGTGAAAATATTGAATATACGTAATTGCCATTTTAGAACTCCCGAGAGATTATTATGCGGCCGGCGTCAGCTTCGGAACCTGACCAGGTGTGCGGAAAGTAGCTATAAAACACTTTTTTCCAAAATTTTGAGAAAAAAAGTCTAACGGATTGCTACATTTTTGCTTCAGAACCGTACTTGGGTTGCGAATTATAATAATCGGTCGGGCTCGCCAACTGGTCATACCAAAAGAGTCAAGAGACATAACATAAGTACCCCCGTCTCCCCCCTAAGGGAGATAAGGTTACGTGAAGCTTTGATTTCAATTGGCGACCAAACTCAAAGACAAAAATTAAAAATAAATCCAGTGATACTGAGATCCTATATAAAATATAACTAGTTCCCCGGATCGGAACGTAAACCAAAAGTCCATATATAGTTATATTACGCGTTCATATTTCCTGATAAAGCGGGCTTCCTGTGTGTAACGCAATCTCAGCTGTTGACAGTTGAACTACTGCAGTCTTGCATTTGACAACCTCTGTTTATACTACCGATTCTCTACAAAACCACATGAAAGGTACATATTAAGCCATTACAATTACTTTTTAACATTCCTAACAGTGAATAGTTCAACTGTAGATAATAATAATGATCATTCGGATTGACTTAGAAGTCTCATAAAGGTAGTCTATGAATTGAAAGTTGTCGGCGCTCCGGCATGAGTAAAGATTCAACAATATGTCATCGCAAAAATACCGCTAAAAGCCACTGATTTTGTACATAATTGGTAGAAACCGATATATAATCTATCTGAAAGTATCCAGGCTTCTTTAGTATTAAATTTAACCTGATAGAAGTTGATATAATATTTTTTTCCTCTGTTCATCTCAGATTCTGTGCATTCGAACGATGTGAGAAAAGAGAGTATTCTTACGTCAGTGCCACTTGCGTTTGGTGCCCTGAAAATTCGTAGTTTTAATTGCCCAAAATTTTTATTGCATTTATTTGAAGAAGAAACATTGCTCTTTCGCTAGGTTATACTCTAATATAGCCAGGTCATGTATGATTGGAGATTTTGGCTTCTCAATTTGGTCATTATTTTGCGTACCAAAAATGTCTAAAATTAACACAATAATGAAAAATTGATAAAATATTTAATTTGTAATAAACAACCCATGAAAAGAGAAATCATTATCTTTTCTTTGTATTTAGCTGCACAGTATTGCTATAAATTTCTATTTTCATTTTTAGGCGAGCCGTTATCGATGTGTGGTATCGATCTCCTAAAAACCGGTCTAAGAGCCGTAAAACCGATTTTGTCGCCGTTTGGCGAAAATAAAAATCAGATTCAACTAAAAGTTATATTTATATGCCTCACTCACCCAGGCCATTATTCTGAGAATGTTTGAGGAATTTCATTTTTTCTCATCCTAAACACTTTAGGCGATATTTACAGACGGCCGCTCTTAAATACCGATAAATATTTCTTTTACGATCAAGCACTTTATCATATGACTCGTACGGACCCGCACGTGTTTCTTTTTCAGAACCATTTATCGCAACCGGTCCATACGTGCCGACGTACACGCGCGCTCGCTGAAAAAAAAAACACTCTAAAACCACACGCAATATTGGTCATATGATAAAACACTTATTGACTGAGTTAATTCGGGCCGGACGAGAACGGACCGAGAGCCGAAATATTTTCCTTTCAGGCCCTCCCACTCAGTCAATAAGTACATATTATCATATCACCCATCCTTTCAGAACCATTTGGATAAAGTCACGTGACGGTGTCCGTACGTGTTGACGTGGCGGGTCCGGAAAAAGCCGTCCAGACCGGCTCACGCACGCGACATGAAACAAATGCAAAAAAGGCACGAAAACGTGGTCATATGATGTACATAGCGTTAAACGACCCAATACAATATACACTATTTTAAAAGATACCGCTAACATAACTTGATGACAGAGTAAGGTTGAAAATATATCATGTTGTTTATTTAATCAATACTTAATCATCGTTACAGCAGTCATACTTTGTACTACTTTTCATTGGCTGGGCTTAATTACACAGTAAATACTAATATGCCATAATTTATAGGCTCATACGTCGGTTAAACTTTCCATATTATTGAAAACCTAATTGTATTTCGAACAACAACATGTTAGATACAGAGAAACGATCAACGCCATATATGGTAGGACCACTCGAACCTGCAAGAGTTGCAGGAATAAAAGAAGCAGTTTTCTTCTAAAATGATAAAAAATGAGAAGAACCGTACAACGAAATTGTAAAAAAAAATCCTGAACGAGCAAGGAGACGAGCAAGTTCATAGCACGTCTGTCCCTTTGCTTCTCGACGCACTAGACACACGTCAAATTTACACCCAACAATCGCTAATGTAAAAATATATTTATCTGTAACGTACTTACAGAGTAATCTACTTGGACCGGTTGCGGTAAATGGTTATGAAAGAAAAACACGTGCGGGTCCGTACGAGTCATATGACAAATTGCTTGATCGTAAAAGAAATATTTATCGGTATTTCATTTGGATTCTTGTTTGAAATTATAATAGTCAAACTCTTAAATACTTGTAAATACTATTGATTAGCCACAAAAAGTCCTCCGAGTTTGTTTTTGTTGGAATCAGATCATCTAAATTGTTCATGTTAAATTGTCTGAAAAAAATTCTCCCACTTGAACTTTCCTCCGGTAGACACGAAGAGGTCTCGTGTGATTGGTTGTCATTTATTCTCTTTTGTTCTATTTACCAATCAAAAAGCGGAAAGTTCGTAATTTACACTGATATTACAGATTTCTGCGCTAATGTTACAAGTTTTTGCACTGCACTACTCTTAGCCAATAAGAAACGAGATTTTTGCATATATATTATTAGGTAATTAGCGTATTAATAAAAACATCATCTTGATTAGCTGAAAAATACACGTTCTCTTTAAAACTCTAGTATCCCAGGAGTGGCCAATATCTCCAATAATCCAAAACGGATATATTTCCAGTTTCGTTTCCAGTTTCAATGCTGCCAAGCGAGCGCATCGAGTATTAATGAGCAAGCGACAGTGCGGCCGTAGCTATATATGAACAGGACCAGTAAATTGCCTCCTCTTAATTTTGAGATTTTGATCCATCCAAGTTTGTTTCAATTTATCAGTTGGCCTCAGATTGATTTTGCTTGGGTTTCTTTACCATATGTTCTTTGCATACAAGTGACGCGTGGGATATTCCATGATATGCCACTAGAAAGTATTGCATAACTAGTATATATGGACTATCCATGGTTTAAAGTCTCAGCTCTGTGAGTATGACGGCTTCGATTAAAGTGTAACCATACCTCACAGTTTCCTCAGTCCCTTTTCGAATACATTACATTCCCGTTTCAGGTGCAGCGAATTTGTGCACGGTCCATCAATGTTAAGGCGGTGCACTGGGGGAGGGGGGAGGCATGACGTGAGGGCAGATATTTGACACTTGACTAGCTTCACAGAGCTTTACCAGCATTATAGAGCCAGCATCACCAACTTCACCAACTTCACCAACTTCACCAGCTTCACCAACCTCACCAACTTCACCAGCTTTATAGAGCTTCACCAACTTCACCAGTAGCTTCACCAACTTCACCAGTATAGAGCTTCACCAACTTCACCAGAATATAGCTTCACCAACTTCACCAGAATATAGCTTCACCAGCTTCACCAACTTCACCAGCTTCAGCAGCTTCAGCAGCTTCAGCAGCTTCAGCAGCTTCAGCAGCTTCAGCAGCTTCAGCAGCTTCAGCAGCTTCAGCAGCTTCACCAGCTTCACCAACTTCACCAGCTTCACCAGTTTCACCAGCTTCACCAGCTTCACCAGCTTCACCAACTTCAGCAGCTTCACCAGCTTCACCAGCTTCACCAGCTTCACCAGCTTCACCAACTTCACCAGCTTCACCAGCTTCACCAGCTTCATCAGCTTCACCAGCTTCACCAGCTTCACCAACTTCACCAGCTTTAGGAGGTTCACGAACTTCAGCAGGAGTTCAGCAGCTTCACCAGCTTCACCAGCTTCACTAGCTTCACCAGCTTCCCCAGCTTCACCAACTTCACCAACTTCACCAACTTCACCAGCTTCACCAACTTCACCAGCTTCACCAACTTCACCAGCTGCACCAACTTCGCCAGAATATAGCTTCGCCAGCTTCACCAACTTCACCAACTTCACCAGCTTCACCACTTCAACAATTTCACCAGCTTCACCAGCTTCACCAGCTTCTCCAACTTCAGCAGCTTCACCAACTTCACCAGCTTCACCAGCCTCACCAGCTTCAGCAACTTCAGCAACTTCACCAGCTTCACCAGTTTCACCAGCTTCACCAGCTTCACCAGCTTCACCAGCTTCACCAGCTTCACCAGCTTCACCAGCTTCACCAAATTCACCAGCTTTAGGAGCTTCACCAACTTCACCAGCTTCACAAGCTTCACCAACTTCACCAGCTTCACCAGCTTCACCAGCTTCACCAACTGCACCAACTTCACCAGCTTCAGCAACTTCAGCAACTTCAGCAGCTTCGGCAGCTTCAGCAGCTTCACCAGCTTCAGCAACCTCACCAACTTCACCAACTTCACCAGCTTTAGGAGCTTCACCTACTTCACCAGATTCACCAGCTTCTCCAGCTTCACCAGCTTCACCAGCTTCACCAACTTCACCAGCTTCTGCAGCTTCTGCAGCTTCACCAACTTCAGCAGCTGCACCAGCTTCACCAGCTTCACCAACTTCACCAGCTTCACCAGCTGTAGGAGCTTCACCAGCTTCACCAGCTTCACCAGCTTCACCAGCTTCACCAGCTTCTCTAGCTTCACCAACTTCACCAGCTTCAGCAACTTTACCTACTTCAGCAGCTTTAGGAGCTTCACCAACTTCACCAACTTCACCAACTTCACCAGCTTCACCAACTTCACCAGCTTCACCAACTTCAGCAACTTCACCAGCTTCACCAGCTTCACCAGCTTCACCAGCTTCACCAACTTCACCAGCTTCAGCAACTTCAGCAACTTCACCAACTTCTACAACCTCACCAGCTTCACCAGCTTCACCAGCTTCACCAGCTTCACCAGCTTCACCAGCTTCACCAGCTTCACCAGCTTCACCAGCTTCACCAACTTCACCAGCTTTAGGAGCTTTACCAACTTCAACAGCTTCATCAGCTTCACCAGCTTCACCAGCTTCACCAACTTCACCAACTTCACCAGCTTTAGGAGGTTCACGAACTTCAGGAGCTTCACCAACTTCAGCAGCTTCACCAGTTTCACCAGCTTCACAACTTCACCAGCTTCACCAACTTCACCAGCTTCACCAGCTTCACCAATTTCACCAACTTCACCAGCTTCACCAGCTTCACCAACTTCACCAATTCAACAGCTTCACCAACTTCACCAGCTTCACCAGCTTCACCAGCTTCACCAGCTTCACCAACTTCACCACTTCAACAGCTTCTCCAACTTCACCAGCTTTAGGAGCTTCACCAACTTCACCAGCTTCACCAACTTCACCAGCTTCACCAGCTTCACCAGCTTCACCAGCTTCACCAACTTCAGCAGCTTCACCAGCTTCACCAGCTTCACCAGCTTCACCAGCTTCACCAGTTTCACCAGCTTCACCAGCTTCACCAGCTTCACCAGCTTCACCAGCTTCACCAGCTTCACCAGCTTCACCTACTTCACCAGCTTCACCAACTTCACCAACTTCAGCAGCTTTAGGAGCTTCACCAACTTCACCAACTTCACCAGCTTCACCAACTTCAGCATCTTCACCAACTTCAGCAGCTTCACCAACTTCACCAGCTACACCAGCTACACCAGCTTCACCAGTTTCACCAGCTTCACCAGCTTCACCAGCTTCACCAGCTTCACCAGCTTCAGCAGCTTCAGCAGCTTCACCAGCTTCACCAGCTTCACCAGCTTCACCAACTTCACCTACTTCACCAACTTCACCAACTTCACCAACTTCACCAGCTTCATCAACTTCACCAGCTACACCAACTTCACCAGCTTCAGCAGCTTCACCAACTTCAGCAGCTTCACCAACTTCACCAGCTTCACCAGCTTCACCAGCTTCACTATATAGCTTCACCAACTTCAGCAGCTTCACCAGCTTCACCAGCTTCACCAGCTTCACCAACTTCACCTACTTCACCAACTTCACCAACTTCACCAACTTCACCAGCTTCATCAACTTCACCAGCTACACCAACTTCACCAGCTTCAGCAGCTTCACCAACTTCAGCAGCTTCACCAACTTCACCAGCTACACCAGCTACACCAGCTTCACCAGCTTCACCAGCTTCACCAGCTTCACCAGCTTCACCAGCTTCACCAGCTTCACCAGCTTCAGCAGCTTCAGCAGCTTCACCAGCTTCACTAGCTTCACCAACTTCCCCAGCTTTCCCAACTTCGCCAGAATATAGCTTCGCCAGCTTCACCAACTTCATCAACTTCACCAGCTTCACCACTTCAACAATTTCACCAGCTTCACAGCTTCACCAGCTTCACCAGAATATAGCTTCGCCAGCTTCACCAACTTCACCAACTTCACCAGCTTCACCAGCTGCACCAGCTTCACCAACTTCACCAGCTTGAGCAGCTTCACCAGCTTCACCAGCTTCACCAACTTTACCAATACAGCAACTTTACAAACTTCACAAACTTTACCAACTTCACCAACTTCACCAACTTCACAAGCTTCAGCAACTTCACCAGCTTCAGCAACTTTACCAACTTCACCAGCTTTAGGAGCTTCACCAACTTCACCAACTTCACCAACTTCACCAACTTCACCAACTTCACCAACTTCACCAACTTCACCAACTTCACCAACTTCACCAACTTCACCAACTTCACCAACTTCACCAACTTCACCAACTTCACCAGCTTTAGGAGCTTCACCAACTTCAGCAGCTTCAGCAGCTTCACCAGCTTCACCAACTTCAGCAGCTTCACCAACTTCAGCAGCTGCAGCAGCTTCACCAACTGCACCAACTTCACCAGCTTCAGCAACTTCAGCAACTTCAGCAGCTTCGGCAGCTTCGGCAGCTTCAGCAGCTTCACCAGCTTCAGCAACCTCACCAACTTCACCAACTTCACCAGCTTTAGGAGCTTCACCTACTTCACAAGATTCACCAGCTTCACCAGCTTCACCAGCTTCACCAGCTTCACCAGCTTCACCAACTTCACCAGCTTCTGCAGCTTCACCAACTTCAGCAGCTGCACCAGCTTCACCAGCTTCACCAGCTTCACCAGCTTCATCAGCTTCAGCAGCTTCAGCAGCTTCACCAACTTCACCAGCTTCACCAGCTGTAGGAGCTTCACCAGCTTCACCAGCTTTAGGAGCTTCACCAACTTCACCAGCTTCACCAGCTTCGCCAACTTCACCAGCTTCAGCAACTTCACCAGCTTCAGCAACTTTACCAACTTCACCAGCTTCACCAACTTCACCAACTTCACCAGCTTTAGGAGCTTCACCAACTTCAGCAGCTTCATTAGCTTCACCAGCTTCACCAACTTCACCAGCTTTAGGAGCTTTACCAACTTCACCAGCTTCACAACTTCACCAGCTTCACCAGCTTCACCAATTTCACCAACTTCACCAACTTCACGAACTTCACTAGCTGATGTATGCCGAGTAGGAAGAGTTTGAAATGTAGTGTATAGTTTGTTAACGTACTGGGTTAATTCGTGATCGTATATCATGGAAGCAGAACCGTTTTTTCGCGCAGCAAACGGATCATCGCCGCCATATTGGCCGAGCGTGATTGAGAGCTGGGATCGAATGACAAATGGAGGGGGGAGGGGGTTGGGGGAGAAGAAGCAGATCTGAAAGACCGCCTGCACGAAAGCCCCTGGTTTCTGAGTATCCGCCCACCACGCACATGATTTCCGTTAACTTGTAACGCATTCTTAATTGACCAATAGGAGTCGACTTGTGACAGCCTGCCAATTTTTGATTTGGTTTGATTGAAATGCGTGCAATATTCAAAACAAACTTCGCTCGCTGTCAAATGCAATGCAAAATGTTGGTAAAATTGGTTCTCAGATACGGAAATTTCAATAAAACCAGCTATTTTTGTTCAAAGTTCTAGTTCTCCATGGAAAGGACTGCGACAGTACCACTTTAGATATATATGTAGACAGTTCGGTTTTAGCTTGTTGCGTTCGCCCCATCAGTCTCTCAAAGAGTTTCATGTTGCAAATTCTCCGAAATACATACAAGCTGCTTCAAAAAGCCGTCCAGCACCGCAGTCTGGCGAACCAGAAGACACTCCCAGAAGAGGTGCCATACAAGCGGCTGCTTCCTTTCTTAACAGAATTAAGCTCGCATAAAGATAAATACAGGATCGAAAAAATCTCTAAACTTCAAAGAAAACTCCGATGCAGACAATGTTTTGTCTGGAACTCGATATTGAAGAACTCGTGGCAAATGTTGTGATCGTCTTTCTCTGACAACTCGAAGTCCATCTTAGTGAATGTTTGCCGAAAGAAATGAATGACCGTTGCATAAATGTATTGAGGCGGATTTCTGATTATTTCCTAGTTCAACGGCCGTGAAGTCAATAGCCGGATTGCATCTCTGCAATTTGGTCGACAACAATAGTTTTCAGTGGCGAATTAAATCACGGTTCGTTGTCGAGTTCTCTTTACCGTAAATATCATACTCTTTCCAAAGCCTGTCGAAAGCACAGCCAGAACGGCAAGTTTAAAGTACAGGTCACAATTCACAGGTCAGGTTGTTAAATTCTAAGACAAAATAAAGGCTCTGTATAGCTTCCTCCTGCTCTGTTTTCAAAGTACCTTTACCCAGCCGCGGAGAAAGAAGCGAGCAGCTGTGTTCTCTCTAGAAAACCTCTGGAACTAGGGTTAAGGCGAAGGAGATAACTTTGAAAACGGAGCAGGAGGAAGCTATATACAGAGCCTGATATTTACGGTTTACGAACTTGCGAAAAGAGAACTCGACAACAAACCTCTCGCAGTTCGCCGATCGCCGCCTTCGCGGCTCTTTCTCCGTGGCTGTTCTTTCTAGAAAACCTCTGCAACCAGGGTACTTAACCTTAGTCTTCAAAAAAGACAAAGCCTTTTGTATTACTCGCCATATTTTATCAACTGCAAGCTCAGTACACAACACTTATTCTAGTTAAGCCGCTTCGCAAGGCTACACATATTCCTTTCAGTTTTTCAACACTTGCTGCGATAAGCTTGATTGACACCGTTTCAGCCAATCATATACCCCGTCCGCTGGTGGACGGGATCTAACTTTTGTACTCAGAAACCAGGGGCTTTCGTGCAGGCGGTCTTTCAGATCTGCTTCTCCCCCACCCCTCTCCCCCCTCCATTTGTCATTCGATCCCAGGTCTCAATCACGCTCGGCCAATATGGCGGCGATGATCCGTTTGCTGCGCGAAAAAAAGCAGGCTACTGATTGGCTAGACTTTTCGCGCGCGCTGATTGGAGAATTTCGAATAGCGCGTGCATTTTTGATTTTGTCGTCTTTCGCATTACGTGTTCAAAATTTTGTTGAAAACAACTACAAATTCATCAGAACTTAGCGTTTTCGCCTTTTTAATTCACTTCGCAACTGGTACAAGTAGAATAATGTACGGTTGGAATTCATTGGGATCACACATCAACCGCTAACCGTTCTTCAACGATGATGAATCCAAGATGGCGGAGGTTCTTCAAAATATGCCCATACATTGGGCATATTTTTGGGTCACATGACCAGCCTGTACCAGGAGTACTTTCGACGCCATCTTGGATTAGGCACGTAAAGACCCCTGGGAACGAGGTTGCGTCCGGGCTCATTGGCCAAGAGCGATCACCTAACCTGATAGTTGTCGTCCGCGGATGCAAACTATTTAACAATTAGACCCGCAGCCCGAATGCTGGGCTACGAGTCGTAGTAGCCCATGAGGCGCAGCTGAATGGGCTATTTAACTCGTAGCCCATGAGGGCGAGAGGTCTAATTGTTTTAGTATAAACTAACTAGTCGGACAGTAGAAAATAATAGAAATAAATAAATTGAAGTTGAGAAGTTATTACTTAGTGAAAATGCGTGAGGTTTCTCTACCATGGGCTATCACAAATAGACCTATTTAGCAAATTTCCACTGGTTTTCCGTGGTGTGGACTCTTATTTACCACGATTTACGTCATCACATGGTCAAAATTTGTTATGGACTCACGAGGCGGAGCCAAGTGAGTCCACAACAAATTTTGACCATGTGATGACGTAAATCGTGGTAAATAAGAGTCCACATCACGGAAAACCAGAGGAAATTTGTTTTTTTACAACATAATTAGAAAACGTACAAGGAAGTTTCGTTACAAAGCGTGACAGCTTTGAAAGAGCCAGCGTTGTCTCTAACTTTCTCGCGTCAGCACCGTTGTCTGGACTCTCATTTACCACCGTACTTCAACCAATCAGATCGCGAGATTACCGGCAGTTGTGGTAAAAAGTAGGGTAGCCAATCAGAATGCAGGATTTGTAATAGTCCACTAGTTGGTTTATACTAATAGGCGATAGTGCCCGCTGACAGCGGAAGACAATTTTGAGATGAACAATTATGACAAATAGAGTGTGTTTGTCTCGGAACTATCGGCTGATAGTTTCCCTTGGAAATTTGATGTTCTTAAAACTAGCATATAAGCCATCGAACTTCGAATTCGTTTTCGGGCTTATATTTGTTTTAAGAACATCAAATGTCCACTCTATTTGTATAATAGTTCTTGTCGACCGTGCGCGCGCTGCAGACAAAAATGCTTCAGTTTTGGGAAGTTTTTTGACAGTTTTCTCGATCGCTAAGTTGCCAGAAGTGTGGCTTGGTTATGCTCTTGCCTGGTTTCTATGGATGTTGATAGTAGACGAGGGGCAGCGCACCTCGCTATCGATCTCAACACAAACCTCGAGCTCGCAGTCGAATTGTTAATTATAACCCAACAAATAGTTTCTCTCCCGTGTGATTGGTGGAATGCGTCACGTGACCCGATATCAGCGAATACACCCCCTGTAAGCTCTTGCGTGCAACGGCTCCAGTAAAAGAAATATTTGAAAGATTATAAAGACGACCTACATTGTGGTGTTGAGATATGAATTGATATTTCTCCTTGGAAATTATCTGTTGCTCAAAACTCAGTTTTACTCGAGCGTTAGTCCAACGTCAGCTGCTACTCGCTTCCCACGGCGGTTAGGGAAGGACATTAGAAAAGTTATGGGGGGTGGGGGGATTCTCAAGCTGCATGCATTTTGTTTTACTCCAGTTTGCTGTGCAGCAATTTTTTTTTCGGCTACGATCTCATGCACGTTTTTTTTTTAAAAACATTTTATGTACTAATCTATTCAAAATTAGCTACCTTTGCATATCAAAGTCATTGCGTATAAAAGCCTACATATCGATAACCGGTGACTCACTTCCATTATCGGCCCAGTCATTTCACTCAAAAATACATGGATTTGGGAGCTATTTTGCCTTATAAAACAAATAAAATGATATATGACTTAGTGATTATATTAAGATTTCGACCGTACAAATTTGAATTTGCTTTCGCGAGTAAAGTGATTTTTTTACAAGGCGTTACTGGTTTAGGAACTACCTGGGTTTAGCTTGAATACTTACCGCTGAATTCAGATAGAAGAATAAATTTGCAGTATTCTGGTGTGGTACAAATCACTGTTAAAGTTCCATTTCGTCATGATTTCGTACTATTTTTCTTGTGTGACTTTTGGTATGGCCGGAGCTGCAGTAGGAGAGAATTTGGAGCGTTCAAACTAAAGCAGAGAATTCTGCTTCGTATAGTTCCGGACGAAAAATTATGTAAATTTCTCCTGCTTTTAATAGTGGATAAATCAATCACAAAAGAGTTGCTGCAACAATAACAGTGCGATAGAAGGAAACGCTTTGCAGTTGATGGCATCCCTGTACATTTGTGCAGTACGTCCCTGGCCTCTGCCTTGCCTCTCTCCCTCCATGTAGGATTTTTTTTCTGTGTCGCTTGTTGTGCATGAATATGTTTTTTTATAATTTTCCCTCGTATGTTTTTTTTGGGGGGAATTCCCCCACCCCCCCCATAACTTTTCTAATGGTCCGTCCCTTAGCATATCTTAGTTTATCATATCAGGTTATTGTTTAAATAGGCCGAGAAAGAGCTAGCGCTGGATGAGTCAGCTCTTTCTATATCACTCTGTTGGAAAAATCCAGAGTTTGTTTTCTCTCCGACGCAGACTTACACTAGTTTTTAACAGGGGCTAGTGATCGCTAGTGCTATCGCGGCGTTATGGTGTCCAAAGTAATAAGTGATTGCTTTGGTTTTGCGTTTGCTTAGCTTTTCTATTGGCTGTTACAACTGTTTTGTAATTATCAGCTAATAAAGTTCTAAACTAAAACCAAACATTGTTTCGGTCTGCACGCAATCAATGTTCGTTGTAACGAGAGTTATCCACGATTGCGTTTACTTCTCCTCGTCAGTTGGTTCAAGTAATAATAATAAATAATAATAATTTACGGTTTATTTGGAATGAATGAATGAATAAAGTGATGGATGGAGGGATGAATGAATGAATGAATGGATAGATGGTCGGATGGCGGGATGGATGGATGGATGAATCAATCAATCAATCAATCAATCAATTAAATGAATACATAAATGATAACAGTTATAATGATACTACTAGTACTAAAAATAATATATAAATATACAATTTAAAATTATTAAGCCGAAAGTCTATAGTTGTGGCAATATCAGTGAGACAAGTCTTCACAAGTTTGGCAAACATTTTACAATTAGTGCAAGTTCTAATATCATCTGGTAAACGATTGAAAACTTTTGAACAAGTATCTTGAAAAGTACCATTGGTGATTGATATAAGTATATAAGTCCCGATTTAAACGTCGAACTTGTCATACGCTGAACGCAATTGAAACAAAAGATAATCAGGCGCTTCCTTTTGATCTAATTAGGTTCTGCGCATGAAAAGTTCGACGTTTGAATCGGGCCTATAAGTGTCTACTTGCAGATGATCGTAGCAACCAATCACGAATTACTTCAGTTCAGTTCATGATTGGCTTTACTTGCTGCCGTGATTGACTCTGTAATTACTTTGCTGATTTTGGTTTTACGACACTCAATCGAAAACCGCTGATCCCTTGATAGGCCTCTCTTGTCTTGAATAATTATATGACTTAGTCAGACACTGTAACCGTTTCAATCTTCGTAAAATAATAATTCACATAGTTAATAGTTAAAAAAGTTATTTTATCAGATCAACAATCTTCGTTTAAGCGAAACCGCACCGGTTCATACAGGTGGAGCACTTACAAAATCACGGCGTGCCAGCTCTATTGACCTTCTAACCTGATTTGGTTTACCACAATATCAAACATTAACAAGGACAGTCATATGTAATGTTTTCATTTCTGCGCTTAAAAACTTACTGGAACACTGGTGCTTGGTTCGTAGAGGGACTGGAGAAAAAGGGTCTGTATTTCGCATCCTAACAACGTCGGGAATCGGTAAAGAATATCAAGGTAAGTCTTCCAAGTTTGTAATTAAGTATTTCAATCTTCTATTTAAAAAACGGCATCATGACTGGGTTTCTATACAAACGAAGAAGCTTGTTTTCAATAAAGTTAAATTAACGTGTTTTTTTTTAACAAATGCATACAAAGAGTTTCACAATTACCCCTAATAATCTATGAGGTACAAGGGCGTCGGCTCATTCTTTTCTATTGCTTGTAGACTCGGTTACAAAAACACGTTTGTTCAATAATCTCTTTGACGCGTATATAATTTATTTTCTACCTTTGCGCCCTTCCCTTCGAGTTCTCAGTTTATAAGAAAGAAAACTAAAAGAAAATTATGAGGTAGTCTATGTCATGCAGTATCTGATCATAAGTCGAGAAGCATGGCTACATATTTATAGATCAAAACTGTATTCTCGTTGGCTGCCGGCTTTATTGTGTATGGCGTCAGTGCGTCAGTTCCTATTTGAAAACTTCAGTTTTAGTTCACTCTGATTTATAAAGAAGCTGTGAGTTTCATATTAGGGCCTTCCAAAAATCATGGACTGCATGATCACATAATGTTGAATGGAATGGACTTATTCCGGATGAAATCATTTATAAAGGTTTTGGGCAAACCTGTATACTAAGTGGGTTTGGAATGTTGAATGCACAAGCTCGAGCCGAGACTGAATGACCAAGTGGTATATATAATTCCTTTCTAGACCAGTGAGGAATGATTCCGTTTCTATTTCATAGTGTAGCCTTTTGCTTCCCGCTCTATACTACGTTTACACTAGAGCAAGAGTTCCCAGATTCATCACCGGTAGGATATTCGGATTCGTAAGGCGTTCACGCTAGAAAGGTATTCGGGTTTGTTCGTTTACACTTCACTGATGAAGCCGGATCGTTTTGATCCCGGATTTATGTGTGTATACAGAAAAACGAATGCGGTATCTAAACGTTCCGCCGGGAGTCGTCACGAATCGGTAACATTTTGATCCCGGATGTTGTGTGTAAACGGCAAAACGAATCCGGTATCTAAACGAATCCAGTATCTAAACGTTCCGCCGGTAGTCGTTATGGAATCTGGAAATGTTTGCTCCAGTGTACATGCACGTAGTCTTATGACTTATCAATAAATCCACTCACATCGATCATATTGTTAGTTTGATGATCAAACTTCTAATAGAAACCATTTGCCTTTTTTTCTCATCAGTCATGATGTGTGTGATGTGGATGGTGGTTTTGGTTCTCCAAGGTGTGTTACTCACTGAGGTAATTATTGTCTCGATATTATATAATAAACTCATCATGTGAATTAACACAGCTTGTTCTCATTTCATGTCGTTCCACTGTGTTTGTATTTCAGTTCAACTAGCAATACTAATCATCTAACTACGTGATAACTTCATGTCCTAGTGTCCAATAATCTTTAATACGCTATATTGTCGATACTTCTCGTCAGGAAAATTATCATATTTTCGGCCTGTCCGGTATCCATCGAAATCGCGCGTTATGATTGGCTGCTCAGCGGTCCGGCAGTTTTTTTCCCAGTACGGACCTCGAGAACCGGACCACTCATGACCTAGCTGCTACTGCTTTTGTTGTTTACGGCCATAAGTAAGATTGTTTTGCTTTCGTTGGAAACAAATATTCAATCGAACACAAACATCGCCTCCCAATGGACAACTCGTGGATACAAGCAAGCGAACGTTGCATTATGGATGGTTCCTGAAAATATCCGCCCTACTTCGTTGGTTAAATCCCCAAACCCTTCCCCTGCCCCTGCTCTAGATGTTCCGTTCCAGCGCTCATAAACATTCCGTTTGGGCATATAAAATATTTTGTCTAACTTGCTTCCCCTTGTCCTGCATCGAGGTGCAAACTCGAACTTCCACGTGGCATCAAATAATTACAGAATATTATTAATAACCGAACCAGTCGATCGTTTGGATTTGACAACCCAGTACAGTCCCTAAATATAACAAACGTAGTGTTTTCACTTTAAATTTGATTAATAATAAAACCTGGTCTAATATGTTCTACCATTACTGTTCATTAAAATTCATTAACTATTCTCGGACCGCCATTTTTAAAGGCAACCAAGCCTTTGGTGATATCGAGGCTGGAGTTGAGACAGTATCTAGTTAGCATAATAATCCAAATCTTGTCGATACATATTCATAGAAAGAGGGTTTGTATCAGTGCATTAAAAGTATATTCTCCTGAAGGCGGAAACCGCAATCTTGTTCGAGTTAGCGAAAAATTCGAGTCGCAGCTAAGTGCATTACTGTAATAGAGTGAAGCAAATTCAGGTGAAACTGCCTTTAGTTCGATTTAGCGAGAAGTTCGAGTTGATGGGAGTCTGCTGTACCTAATATTTAGCCTGCGAACAAGTTCATGGGATGGAGAGAAGAAGGGGAAAGAGCCTGCGCGGACGCTATACAAATGTGAATTACGTCCCTACATTGATCCATCATGAGACTTGGTTCAGGGTGAAGAAGAGCCTGCACGGATGCTATACAAATGTGAATTACGCCCCTACATTTATCTATCATTAGACTTGGTTCAGGGTGAAGAAGAGCCTACACGAACACTATACAAATGCGAATTACGCCCCTACTAACATTGATCCATCATTAGATTTGGTTCAGGGTGAGACGGATGCTATACAAATGTGAATTACGCCCCTACATTGATCTATCATTAGACTTGGTTCAGGGTGAAGAAGAGCCTACACGGATGCTATACAAATGTGAATTACGCCCCTACATTGATCTATCATTAGACTTGGTTCAGGGTGAAGAAGAGCCTACACGGATGCTATACAAATGTGAATTACGCCCCTACATTGATCTATCATTAGACTCGGTTCAGGGTGAAGAAGAGCCTATACGAACACTATACAAATGTGAATTACGCCCCTACATTGATCTATCATTAGACTTGGTTCAGGGTGAAGAAGAGCCTGCACGGATGCTATACAAATGTGAATTACGCCCCTACATTGATCTATCATTAGACTTGGTTCAGATGCCACTCCATGTCCACTCGTGCCGAACACAATTGAAACAAAAGATAATAATTGGACGACTTTGTTTATCTAATTAGATTCGGCACATAAGTGCAGCGGCATCTGAAATATGGACCAAAGATATCAAATCTAATTAACACGTGAACGTATTGTATTGTAGAATTGACCAATAGGAGTTTGCATAGAAAATTTAGACGCAGATATTTTCGCAAGTCACCTAATATTCAATGATTTGACCCGAGTTACACGCCTTATATCCGATTTAACCATTGTGCAGTTATTTTACGTCGTATCGAGTAAGTCAATAACACAGCGAATCTCACGAAAACCAGAAAAAAACAGATCGAATAAACACTTCCAAAGCAAGCGATAATTTTCCCGCTTAATTTGGCTTCGTAGCTTGAAATAAAGTGCGTTTTCGAAGTTAATCAGGTAAACCCTCTAAACACTGTTACATGAGTCATGGTCTTTATATATGTCACTATACTTCTAATAGAGAAGAGGAAACAAGCGATGAAGATTGCGTCACATTTAGCAGGTAAAAAATAAAATATTATCAACTAAGCCTTTATCACACCTGAATTCGGGTATGCGTTATGATATTGACTGGCATCACACGGTTGCTGCTTCCTGTGGGATACTTGTATCACATTATTGAAAATACCGGGCTTCCTGTGGTACACTTGTTCAAATTATTGAACAAACCGGGCTTCCTGTGGCACACTTGTACCACATTATCAAAAATACCGGGCTTCCTGTGGTAGACTTGTTTTTTTTTTGTTTTTTTTAATAGCTTAACTCAGGCTGAGAAACAGACTCTAGGTCCAAACGAGCTCAGCCTGAGACAAATACGAATACACTGACAATACATTACAGATAGAACTATGAATAATGTATTTTAAGCATGAAATGTAAAATATATGATGCAAAAAAAAATATAATAATAGTGTATATTTGTACATTTGGTCGGCCGGCCAAGTACAAGTAAATAAGCGCAGAAAAAAAGTTAGCGGCAACAAATAGTAGATGTGTTAGTAGATCGGCATTTAGAACAGATAGTTTTATAGGTTCTAATGCGATCAGGGTCAAAAGTGGAAAGCAAAAGCGCAAGATAGTGAGCTCGTAGCAATGTTTTGAAAGACGAAATTGAACTACAGGACTTAATATTTAAAGGCAGCGAGTTCCATAGAATAACTATGCGATTAAAGAAAGAATCCCTATAAGTAGATGTTTTGCATGGGTTAAGCTTGTAGTCTGAACCAGTAGTGCTTCTTGTAGATCTTGATGAAAGCGAGCATGGAGTTACATAACTAGATAGATCGGTATTGTTAAGCTTAAGGCGACACTTAAACAAATATATGAGGTCTAGATATTCTAGCCAGTATGAAAGTGGCAGTAGATTAAGTTTAAGTAGCCTATCTTTATAGGGTACCACATTATTAAAATACTGGGCTTCCTATGGTGTTACTCAAAGATTCTACTATATTAAAATCTATCAGTAATATAAGAGAGACAGAGGAAATACCTGCTACTATACTCAAAGTCCTGCTGTGAAAGTTTTACATAAACATGGCGGAGTGCACGCAAGAGCCCCCGTTGGAATCCTAATTTCAGTGCAGTTTGGCAAAGAAGTTGAATGACAAGTTCCTCCTTGAAACTGTTTTGAACTTATGTGGCACAATTCAATGCTAACAAAATGTTTCAAAAACTTTAATGTCTACAATAATTAAGTCGCCTCAGATAACCATCAGCGAAAAAGTGTCCATGGAGCTTAGTAGTTCTTCTGAGTTTCACTAGCCACTCTGGCAATACTAGGGCCGTAGAGAACGGCAAAATATCGAGCACAATGTCGTCGCTGCATGGCGGTCCAAAGACAGGAAATGTCGAGATCGATGCGGGAAGATTTATTTGCCTGGGCAACAGTTAGCAATTTTGAAGCCGGACTGCACCTTCAATTTTAACTTGATTCTAGTTCGGCGAGTTGTCAAGACGTGTGGCCGTACTTCATGACTTTGGCTCTGTTTGAATTAGACCATGTCACGTTTTCCTGACAAGAATGTTGTTTAACTTTGTCTACTTTACTATTTGACAGTATGAATAGATTTTGAGTTGTAATTTGCTCCAAAAACTGTGAACTATACCAAAATAATTCTGGCCGAGGTCTTACATAATGCGTTTTTTTTTATTTTATACAGGGCCGAGTGACAGGCCGGTTTAGACGAGACACGAGTCTCCCTAACATCCAAGGCGTGTACAACAGATACAAGACCCAATCTCAAGGAGAGGTAAAAATAATCCGTTATTATATTACTTATTTATTATACAGTTATTGTGTTCGTCACCAGAACTTCATCATAATTATCTTTTTTTTTCATAAAGGCTACTTACTACGGGATTTACCCAGGTGGTGGCGCATGCTCGCTGGACCCTTTGTCACCGCTGGCCATTCAACCTGGATGGATACGAGTAGCAGCTGGTAAAGACGATTTCCAAAATAGCCTTGGGTGTGGCATGTGCCTTGAAATCAAGGGCAATGGAAAGGGACTTGGTACAAGTCCAGTCAACGGCACACTGAGGGGGGTCGTGCATGATTTGTGCGGAGGATGCAAGCAAGGTAATATTTTAACTGCAAAACGGATCGTTAATATCTGCATATAATGATGTCAACTAGAGTCGTACATGAGGCGCGCACCGCCGAGTAGGCTACCGTTCAGTACGACGACATGCAATGAGTAGAATAACTGTGTTATACTAAATACACACATTCACTGGATATGAGCTATATCGAAAAAAACGCGCTAAATATATTTGTTCCATGAAGAAAACTTTCCTCTAACGTACTGCAATATGAGCTGAATATCATATTGTGGTAGGGAACCAATAAAAAGCTTGCATGATAGTTCACAACCAGTGTGTGTGTAGTATAATGAAATGTTATTTTACTGGCCCATTTTTAGGTGATCTAGACCTTTACATTCCCGGTGATGGCCGTTGGGAGATTAGCTTCATTGCAATCGACTGTCCAACAATACCAGGAAATGACGGAAACATCATGCTCAGGTTCACTGGGAGCAACCCATGGTACATCAAACTACAGGCCAGGAATACTCGGTATGTTAGAAGGATATCGTGCAACTGGGCTTTCATGTTTCAAGGCTCTGCTCCACCCAATTAAATTGACAATAAAAATTGACTTTACTTAAACGATTCCTCCCGGTAATAGAGTACTGGTCTTCTGTGCGGGAGGTCGAATTTCGGCCGCGTTCTAGAGCAAGGATGTAATGTTATCAACTTTGTCTTCTAAGCTTTATGAAGGAGACGTAATAAAACCTATTGTGCTATTTCAATAAAGGGTAGAGGATTATTCCCGACACAACAGCCTGTATTCTGGAGGAATTGACAACCTCACATGATTGCTAACTGAATGGCAGCGATACAATAGCAGTCTGTTTTTCTTTCCTTGTGAAACACATTTGGTATATTCATTTAGAACTTGCGCTATATAAATAAATAGCTTTACGTGTAACATTTTGACCGACTGCAGAACCATCAAAAGACTGCTCCATTATTTCAAATATTTACGTTAGAAAACCAGGCTGTGACTCGAAATGATGGGGTTTCAATTCAATGTTGTGACACGACTCTCCCCCACCTCCCTCCACTACTTATCTCAAAACCTATAATCAAGTGCCCATTTTCTCGCTCTCTGATTGGCTAATTCTTATCATCAATAAGACAACCAATAATGCTGATGCGAGGTGCGCGCGCAACCGCATAAAGTTTGCTGTATAAAAAGCTGAAGTCGCCTTGTACATTTTTCCATTGTATGTTAAACAGGAAGTTCTGGTATAAAAGGGCCATGGCCAGGCCACCGACACCTTCAGTTGTCACTCGGCCTTTGTGGAGTGAACATCTCTGTGATGCTCTGCTTGAGTGCTCCCTACTGATTGCTAAAATACCACACAGTCATAAAATACCACAGTCTTTAATAAACTATCGGTCCCTATGTTCACTTTTTGATGGCTTGTGTAATGTAAATCCTCAAAATGTCGCATCTTAACAGGAGGCTGATTCAATCGCCTTCGTTCATTACTGCTCTGTAATTTGAATTTTCGAGTTCGCTATGCGTAGAAAGAGGAGGAGCGTAGCCGTTTATACCGGAACTTCTTCTTTAAGGCACCTCGTGGATCCACAGCTATTTTGGCCATGTTATGACGAAAATCATCATCAATAATAGGACAGATATAAAAAATTAACTTCAATTTGTTAAATTGCATCATTCATACTTTTTAACCACAGGGTTCCCGTAGCTGGCATTGAGGTTCTCAAGAATGGCAAGTACTCGTGCCTACGTCGGGTGGGCGATAACTATTTCGTGGGGGATGGACTAGGGAAGGTAGATTTCCCCATGCAAGTGAGGATGACGGCGGTGACAGGCGAACAGCGTGAATTCATCATTCCTTCCATGTTGAATGATCAAGACACTACCACGGATGTACAGTTTACTGGACAAGCCACAGGCAGTGAGTACAGAGCCATGTTAGTTACATCTTGATATGATTTCAGTAAAAGGCCTGGACAATTTATAAGAAAAACTAACTAACGGGACCTGAAACAACCTTAGCCAGGGGCTGATCAAATTCAGGAGCCGGCTAATCCACAGCCGGATCGAATTGGAATTTAGCGTGTTGGTTTTCGTGGCGAGAGGAAAACTGGAGGACCCGGAGAAAAACCCTCGGAGCAAGGGCGAGATACCAACAAACTCAACTCACATATATAATGATGATAATGGTGATGATAATGATGATAATGATTGTATGATTGTATCGGCTAAGACTGAATAATATTCAACTGTCATAAGGGAAAATTCATCAGATACGAAGTTACTCTTTAAGACTGTGGAGAAAATCTTAAATGCAAAGTCTGTCCAACGCTATCCATCTGTTCCTGATTACCGCAGACTCATTTGCTGATTTCTTTACGAATACAATATTGAAGATTCGCAGTGAACTTAACAACATTCAAGGTAATGATAGAGACTTCTACCGTACAGTTTCGTTGGATATTGAAGGCGACATGTCCCCAATGGATCTACTCACCGAATTTAATGCTGTTCACGAAAATGAAGTATCTGGATATGTAGATGGCCTGTGCTCGAAGTCATGCGCACTGGATCCGATTCCATCTTCTGTATTTAAGCAATGCAGGCATATACTTGTGCCAGTTATAACCTGTATCGTAAATCTGTCTCTCCAGTCTGGCCATATACCTCAGAGGTTCAAGACAGCTATGCTGAATCCACTACTAAAAAAAATTGGTGCCGACTTTGAGAAATTTTCAAATTTCCATCCTGTGTCAAATCTATACCTCATCTCGGCTAAAGTCACTGAGAAGACTGTGGCATCACAAATGATTGATCACCTAACTAATAACAAGTGCGAGTTGCTCGAAGTGTTCCAGTCTGCCTATAAACGCTATCACAGCACGGAGACCGCACTTGTAAGAGTGCAGAATGATATTTTGACTGCCATCGATAATAATCGATCTGTTCTTCTAATTTTCCTTGACTTGTCAGCGGCTTTCGATACTGTGGACCACGGAATCTTGTTATCAAGGTTGGACAGTCGATTTGGAGTGAGAGGTACAGCCCTCAAATGGTTCAACATATATCTAGAATCACGTAAACAATTTGTTGCTGTCAATGGCAGTTTGACTTCCGTGAGAGATCTGCCATATGGCGTTCCAGAAGGCTCAGTACTGGGACCCCTTATATATTCCCTCTACACAAGTCCTCTTGGCGATATAGCTAGAAACCATAGTATACCTTTTCATTTATATGCAGATGACACACAATTGTACTTGTCATTCAAAACTAGCTGCCAGGATGATCTAGGTTCTGCAAGAGTGGCTATGAAGCTATGCCTAAGAGACATCGGCAACTGGATGCTACGTAACAAACTAAAATTAAACCAGGATAAGTCTGAAGTCGTACTTATTAGCTCAAAGAACCGTCCACGCCCCTATATTAATTTTATTCAAGTTGGCGAGGAGGAGGTTAACCCAAGTGAACAAGCGCGTAATTTAGGAGTTATATTTGACCAATGTTTTGATTTTAAGGAGCATGTCATAAAGATCTGTAAATGCTCATATTTTTATGTTAGTAACTTAGCTAAGATAAGGAAATACTTGACCCAGGAGACTGCTGAGATAATGGTGCATGCCTTTGTATCCTCTAGGCTAGAGAATTGCAATGCTTTGCTTCATGGTCTCCCTAACTATCTTGTTGATAGGCTACAGCACGTTCAGAATTCGGCTTCCCGCATCATTACTTCATCAAGAAAGCATGATCATATCAAACCCATACTAGTCAAGTTACATTGGCTCCCTGTACATTTTAGAATTGTTTTTAAAGTACTGCTATGGACTTATAAGGCTTTGAATGGACTCGCGCCACATTACATTAGAGAGCTGATTAGTTATAAGACCTCTTCACGCTGTCTAAGATCATCTTCGAAGAAATTACTCAATGAACCCACTGCCAACCTAAAGACGTATATAGATAGAGCGTATTCAGTCGCCGGACCCAGACTTTGGAATAAGCTACCGACTAATATCAGGGAATCGGCTTCAGTTAGTTTGTTTAAGTCTAGACTCAAAACACATCTATTTCAAGAAGCTTTTAACTTATAGTTATTCTTATTATTACTTTCTTTTTTAAATTATTTTAGCGAACTGTAAATATTTTTAGTCATATTTAGTTAATAACTTGTAATATCGTAAAGCGCCACGGACAATTAGTGGATGACGAGGTTGGCGAGGATGGCGAGGATGACGAGGATCATGGTCAGAAATTCATGCCATTGTGGGCGGGGTATAAAATTATGCAAATCTGCCTGCCCATCATAAATTACTTGTTCTCAGGCTCGCTCAGCCATTATTCCAGGCCAAACACTCTGCTCGAAGCGAATTGCGAAAGCGGTCGAATTCGAAAGGCTTCTAGTGTTTATGAACTGCGTGGTTGGAAACTGTCTAGCTATGTCGGATTATTATAAGTAGAGCGGCTAATAGCCAAGCGGGAGGTAAACAGTGTAACCGAGTACGTTTACAGGAAATACAGTCACGATTTAGTTTTGCATATTATATTTCAATGCTGCGTTATTTTTTTAGCCCTATCAGACAAGCTCTTATATATGAAAGTTATAATAGAGCCAATGAAAGAACAGTTAAGAATATACCAGTTCCCAGGCTTGTACAGCCAAACCGAGAGAGAAATGGCGGACAAAGCGTTTCGAAGAGAGAGGCAAGAGATGTGCAAAGGACTTACGTGTTTACGGCATTCTTCCCTGCCGTGGCCGTCGAAAATCCTTAAAATTACTCATATTTGTTCGCAATTCGCAGCTCGAGCATAATGTGAAGTTATATTTAGATCTATCTGGGCAATATAACGTCTTTTAAACTACTCGGCTGCATCGGGACAAAACAATAACCACCCGAGTTTTATATTGTAAAGTTGATCAGAGCAACCATCATAACGGCTGAATGGAAGGAGATTGCTGTCAACATGGAGGTCATAACATGGAGTTCAGTTAACTCATTTCAGATTCTTTTCGCAGTCATAATTATTCGTTATAACTTGAAAGAATACAATTTTACGGAAGGCAATATTATTTAGAAATTGCTAAGATCGGAACAAATGAGATTCGCTATAATACCATCTCCCAATGTATCCCCCCCAAAAAACTTCCATACAAACTACTGTAAAATTCTGAGCAACTCCGGATCTGTTTATTGATGAAATTTAATGCCTAGAGCGCACGCGTGGCATGAATTTCTGACAATGGACGAGGATGGCGAGGATGGCGAGGATGGCGAGGATGGCGAGGATGGCGAGGATGGCGAGGATGGCGAGGATGGCGAGGATGGCGAGGATGGCGAGGATGGCGAGGATGGCGAGGATGGCGAGGATGGCGAGGATGGCGAGGATGGCGAGGATGGCGAGGATGGCGAGGATGGCGAGGATGGCGAGGATGGCGAGGATGGCGAGGATGGCGAGGATGGCGAGGATGGCGAGGATGGCGAGGATGGCGAGGATGGCGAGGATGGCGAGGATGGCGAGGATGGCGAGGATGGCGAGGATGGCGAGGATGGCGAGGATGGCGAGGATGGCGAGGATGGCGAGGATGGCGAGGATGGCGAGGATGGCGAGGATGGCGAGGATGGCGAGGATGGCGAGGATGGCGAGGATGGCGAGGATGGCGAGGATGGCGAGGATGGCGAGGATGGCGAGGATGGCGAGGATGGCGAGGATGGCGAGGATGGCGAGGATGGCGAGGATGGCGAGGATGGCGAGGATTATGAGGTTGACGAGAATAGCAAGAATAGCAAGAATAGCAAGAATAGCAAGAATAGCAAGAATAGCAAGAATAGCAAGAATAGCAAGAATAGCAAGAATAGCAAGAATAGCAAGAATAGCAAGAATAGCGAGAATAGCGAGAATAGCAAGAATAGCAAGAATAGCAAGAATAGCAAGAATAAGAAGAATAAGAAGAATAAGAAGAATAAGAATAAGAATGATGATAACATTAATTGTTTCTCATTTTGATAAAGGTGGACCATCATCTATCACATGTATGGGCCAAGGAAACAAGCCACCATATCCACCAGGAGGACTGGGTACGAATTTATTGCTAGGCCCTCTAATTTAGAATAGTCGCATAAACTATTGTGTAAGGAAAGCAAGCCTCGACTTCGTGTGAAACAAGAAACTGTTACAATATTATACCTGAACATAGATTAGGATTTGTATATCCACTCTGCCTTACTTTCCTTTTTGTTTTGAATGATAATTATATCTACTTCTATCAATGCTGCATTTCCATTGATTATTGATCCGAGTACCTGTTTACATAGCGGTAATCATGTACAATTAAGACAAACAATTCAGCAGATTGGTTAAGATACAAACAAACCCGAAATAAATTGAATAATGATATCCGCAATGCTAAAGCAAACTACTTCCATGACACCATTAAAACTAATAATGGTGATCAGAAGAAAATGTGGAAAGCGATTAACGAGCTAAGGTCCCATAAAGTTAATACAACCATATTAAACAAAATTAACATTATGGGAAATACGATCGAAGATCCAAAAGAGATCGCCGAGACTTTGAACCAGCATTTTGCCGAAATCGGCCCCAAATTAGCAGGAAAGATCTCCGATAATAATATGTCTTTCAAAACTTATCTAAAGACAGTAGATTCCTCATTTCAAATCAAACCTATTGAAGGAAGGCAAGTCCTCAGATTACTAAAGAAGCTCCCTTTAGCTAAAGCCACAGGATTAGATAATATCCCTTCCAGGTTACTAAGAGATGCAGCTGAAATTGTTAGCCCCTCTCTAACCTCACTATTTAATTTATCTATAGCAAAAGGGATCTTCCCCCAAGATTGGAAGCTTGCAAGAGTTACTCCTCTATTTAAACAGGGTACAAAATTTGATCCAGATAACTATAGACCAATCTCGATTATCTCTGCTGTTGCAAAATTATTTGAAAGGCTGGTATTTGATCAGTTTTATGATTACCTTCAAGAACATAAAATCCTTACTAATAGCCAATCGGGATTTCGCACCCTCCACTCTACGGTGACAGCATTACTAGAAGCCACAGACCAGTGGTACTACAGCATTGACAAAGGACATGTCAATGCTGTGTTATTCCTGGATCTGAGAAAAGCGTTTGACACTGTCGACCAAAAAATCCTTCTTGAAAAACTTAAATTGTATGGATTAGATCAAGCCTCTTTGAACTGGTTTGACTCGTATCTTAGTAACAGGCAGCAACGATGCAGGATAAATAATGAAACATCTAGTCCCAGAACCCTCAATTGCGGCGTGCGCCAGGAACGATCCTAGGGCCCCTTCTGTTTTTACTCTACATCAACGATCTACCCAACTGCCTATTAAAATCTTTTCCTCGGATGTACGCCGATGATACAAACTTAACAGTAACAGGCGAGAGTCCGAGAGAGATAGAAGAATACTTAGGACTCGACCTCCAAAATGTTAGAAATTGGCTTTGTGCAAATAGACTCAGCCTAAATGCAACAAAAGCTGAATTGTTGCTAGTGGGTTCCCACCAGAAATTGACAAATTTTCAGAAAGATTTATCTTTCACCATTGATGGTAAAGTCATAGAAAGAGTTACCTCAACAAAATATCTTGGTGTACATCTAGATGAAAATTTGTCTTGGAAAACCCACATTAACAAACTCATGAAGAAAATCTCCTCAGGTCTAGGTGCACTCAGACGTATAAAGCCTTTCATACCGCCCAAAGCACTGCTAAGTGTCTATGATACTCTCATACTCCCTCATTTTGATTACTGTAGTGTTGTATGGGAAAATCTAAACAAAGGACTTGCCGAGAATCTACAAAAGTTGCAAAACCGAGCTGCCAGAATAATAACCGGTTTACCCTTTGATACTAAGATTGATGAGCTCCTAAGTACTCTAATTTGGGACAGACTATATATTCGACGAATCAAACAAAAAGCAATAATGATTTATAAGGCTTTAAATAACCTGTCTCCTGAATATTTATCTTCAAAATTTATACCACGTTCAGCCTCTACAAATTACAATCTTAGGGGCTCATCAACAAAACTAACCCTCGTACGGCCACGAACCAATTTCGGTACAAAGGCTTTTCGCTTTAGTGGGGCTAAGTTATGGAATGAACTGCCTGAGGATGTAAGGCAATCAACTAGTTTAAATAACTTCATTTTTAATCTTACGAAATCGAGTTATTTTAACCTTATGTAAATATTTCTTATATATGACATTCCTATTTTTCTTATTCGTCCCTGCAACATGGCTTTCATGTAAAACAGTTTCATATTTTAGTGTTTTTTATCTATGTATGTAACTGATGATTTTCCATGTATAAATAAAGATGTACTGTACACTTTATAAACCATTTTCCCACCAACAATTCCCTCTGGCTAACTCTCAGAACGTTAGCTGCTACTCGCTTTTCACGGCGGTTAACATTTTAATTGACTTTTAATTGATTATACCAGTGTTTAACTGTTACAACTTGACAAATAGATTCCATTCTTCCGTGCGCCTGTCCTCTTATAGGTGCACAGATGACGTCACAACGTGAAGAGAACAAAGAAGTGCGCCACGAGACGCAGTTGAGCGGTATATCTGATGTTCTCTTCACAATTTGGCGTCATCTGTGCATCAAAAAGAGGACAGAATGGAATATATTTGTTTTATATAATCATCGCAAACTAAAATCTCTGAAATTATCCAATTTATTAGATTTTGTAGGAAATATTTTAAAACTAGACTCACTAATGCTAATGAGTTGAAGAGCAATAGGTTTTACTGACTGTGATGTCTAACGATGTTTCTAGATCCATCCCTTAATACATGTAACCACCTTTCGTTTACATATATGTTTTTAATTGTATAATTCTAAAGCTATAGTGTTTATATTTTATTCAATGTTTTTTCATATCTTCCCAATAATGTATGATTCCTTTTTGAGTAGTTAAATAATTATCTATTATGTCTTATAATGTAATTATATCATGTTTCTATCTTGGCATATAATAGTTAGGAGGACCAGATTGGAAACAAGTGTAAACTTTATCTGCATATCCTCATTAAATAAAGTGTTATTATTATTATTATTATTAATCAATACGAGATGAAAATTTGTTGCGCGCGCTCATGACGTCATCCATGTGTGTGTCCTCTTATACTACACGGCTCTTGACCAATCAGAGCGTGCGTTTCTGACTGATTATTATATAAAGTTCTCAAATCAGGCGGCATATTTTTTTGATAAAGTCTAAAGATTGTTAGGCATAACATATTTCTTTAAATACCATTTTCTCTTCTCTTAGCTTAGACATTTTCGATGTCGGAATTGGGTGGGCGACTTAGAACTTGATAAAAAGCTAATAACAAAACTAACAAAACGCGCAACCTACAGAAAATAGCTACGCGTGCCGCTATCGAGAATTCGCGTTTAACTCTCAACCAATCATAATCGAGATTGTAAGTAATGAATAATAATAGAATTGAAATGATATGAATGTGATACGATATGGTTTTGAACAACAGAGCCTGGAGATGGTCCAACGCCAACTCCTAGTCGACCCCCTGCCAGTCAGTCGAATGTTGTGCGTCCTACACCTACTCTTCCAACGGCTGTTTCCAACACCTCACCTGCTATACCCAAGAAGGAAGTCATGTCCACTGCAGGTGAATTCCTCCTTTATTTGAGGGTATAGATGGGGTTAATTCACCATACGGTAAAGTATGGCAGCTCTACATTTGACCACAATCCCTTGCGAGACTAATACGTTCAAAATAACACGTAGAAATCCTCTGTTCTCTTCAGTGACAGTTTTTTGGGAACATCACGTACTGGCTTGCTTTAAAGTTTTTAAACCTCTCTGCCGCTATTTTGTAACGGATTTAATGTTTTCGCGCGCAAAGGTTTGTGGGTATAAGTACAAGTCGCCATCTTTTTCAGTACGGTTAATTGACAGCTGACAAACGCCTTAAATGTTAACTGACCAATGACAAACGCCATAAATGTTAACTGACCAATGACAAACGCCATAAATTTAACTGACCAATGACAAACGCCATAAATGTTAACTGACCAATGACAAACGCCATAAATGTTAACTGACCAATGACAAACGCCATAAATGTTAACTGACCAATGACAAACGCCATAAATTTAACTGACCAATGACAAACGCCATAAATTTAACTGACCAATGACAAACGCCATAAATTTAACTGACCAATGACAAACGCCATAAATTTAACTGACCAATGACAAACGCCATAAATGATAACTGACCAACGACAAACGCCATAAATGTTAACTGACCAATGACAAACGCCATAAATGTTAACTGACCAATGACAAACGCCATAAATTTAACTGACCAATGACAAACGCCATAAATGTTAACTGACCAATGACAAACGCCATAAATGATAACTGACCAACGACAAACGCCATAAATGTTAACTGACCAATGACAAACGCCATAAATGATAACTGACCAATGACAAACGCCATAAATTTAACTGACAACTGACAAATGTGAATTTGCAGACAGCTGACAAATTGGAGTTCCAGCTTTGAATTGAAATTCAACAAAATTATGCTAATGCTCGAAGATTACCCTTAAAATGGTATTCTTGGCGGTTAACTGACAACTGACAATTAGCCGAAATTGTAATAGGCCATTTGCATAATAACGTTATTTAACTGACAACTACCAGAATCGTTTTCGAATTCTTTTTCTCATTCAGATTTGTTAACTCCTTTGAGAATATCAATGAAGACAAAGGTCTAAAATAGAGGAACAAAAGGATCCGCGCAAAGGATTCTGGTAGTATATGACGTCATCATACAAATGCATGTCCTATTGACAACTGACATTTGTATATCCCATCTATACCCTTTTGTTTGCTATACGTAGATTTTGTATGAGTGGAAGATAAATACGGCAAGACTGTAAACGTTAAACATACATGATTCAGTCTGAAATATGATTGGACCCGGGTGAATATGGAAACCACTTTAATGTCACTGCACTATTATTTGGCAATACCAGAAAAAAACTTCTGCCAATACTGTTTTTTTCATTGAAGTAAAATTACGAATAAATATTGTAAATGCACTGGTGAGGAATTAAAAAGATAATAGATAATATCATATAATTAATTGAATAATAGTCACTAATTTGAGGCTATGCTTTAATTGATTAGCCAGCGCTGATTTCTGCAATAGTAAGCAAGGTGGTACGTACCCCGATCCAGACGACTGCAATGGCTTTATAATCTGTAACATTGGCAATACACACAGAATGAAGTGTGCTCAAGGTCTCATGTTTAACACCAAAGCAAAGGTTTGTGATCTTCCAGAAAGAGTCAACTGTGGCTCCAGACAACGCGATGATCCACCCAGTTTTTCACTTGCTAAACCAAGAGTTCAAGATAAATCGAAGAATGGAGATGAGGCGGTTGGAAATCAAGTGTTACCAGTCCACGATGTCCAACAAGGTCTATCTGAGACACAAAATGATACTCAAGATGTCTCGACAGGAACTGAAGGGAAGCAGGCCAATGATCAATCCTCGGAGCATCCAGACACACACTCCAAGTCATCAATAAAGTTAATCATTAACCAGGATAGCGAAGAAAACTCTTTGCCAGACCTGTCCAGCTTGTCTGCTGTAACAGAAGCTCCAAAACAGCAAGAACCGATTGGGATCGATGTGAAAAAGGTACATAAGCCTTCTTTTCACTTCGGTGTTGTCTTTAAAGGACCGAGGGAAGAGTCTCGTAAAGCTGACGCAAGTAAATCAGGAAAAATCTCTGCTGAGATATCTAGACCTACACTTCATCTACAGATCGGCGAGAACAAAATAAAAGGTGAGAGAAATTCAGACGGAGAACAAGACGAAGGAAATAGCAACGCGAGACCATCATTTGAACTCATGGTAACCAACAACAACGTCAAGACACGCGTGCAAGGTGAGAGAGGCCCTGGGATAGAGAAAGCAGATGAAAGTACGAAACCTAGCAGTGAAAAGGATTCAACAAATTCAAAACCGTCCCTTGAGTTTGTGATCCACCATCGTAAGGGCCAGAATTCTCAAAGCGAGGTACAGGCCAATTCTGGAGGGATTGAAATACATGGAACGTTTGGTGGAGAAGGAGGGTCAAATACCGTGAGCGCTAAGCCTGATCACTTGGAGGTAACAGTCAACAATAATAGTAAAGACCAGGAGACAAAACAGGAAGGCAAGGAAGGGAAAGAGCCACACCACGACTTGGATGAGAAAGGTTTTCATAGACAAGTTAGAGTAGAAGGTATATATCCATCTAAAATTGCCAAATCACCCATTACATTAATCGGCAACAGCACCAATGATCCACAAACAGAACATGATTCCAACAGTAACAGCTTGCAAAATAATCCAAATGGCAATTGGAACTTCATATCAGAGAATGGGACTATGACAATGCATCGACAACCTATTGACGATATCACGGTTAAGGAAGATCAGAACAAACATCAGGCGACGTCTAATGGTAGTCTGGAAGCTCCTAACGCACAAGAACATCGAGGCAATAAAGATAATCTCCTGAACAAAAATACATCGGAGCCGGCTTTCGTTTCTATGAATGGAACAGTACTTAGTAGTGTACAGCCAGGGATCACATCTAATGATACACACGTACAGACGAATAACCTTGCAAGTAAACCAGAACCTATGATTAATGAAAAGGCAGTGGATAACCCTAGCAATGAATCTGCGGGCAAAACGGTTAGGAAGCCAGAGCCAAAGCTGATCACTGCAAATACAGGAGAAGATGGTAAACCTTCTGCAAATGGAATAGCTCCACCTGAAGAGATGTCACATCCTTCTCCAAGACAGGGAACGGCACTGACGAATAACAGACAACCTGAACATCAGCCCCAAAACTTTAAAGATAATCCTGAGAAACAGTTAGTGGCTGTTGCTGATGAAAACAAACCAATGGAGTTTTATTCACAAGCTGTTACTAATAAACAGGTACAAAATGAGAATAGTAAGATACGTCCAACTTCCAACAACAATGCAGGAGGAGCTGGAAAGTACCTGAGTGAGGCAAATGGAAAGGAAAACGCAGCCAATAGCTCAATCATGGTAAAGTCAGAGGAAAACTCAAAATCACTGGCCTCTGATGTAGTAGCTTCCGATTTGAATGGAAAACAAGGTCAGGAAGTAGCGAAAGCTCCAAAATCAAAAGCTGATGTTTTGAACGAAGACAAAGTTGAAAACAGCGATACTAATCGTGAAAAGGATTCAACTGAAGGAGCCAAGAGACCAACAGTCGATCTTGTTTTGCATGATGATAGTGACGGCAGGACAGAGCTTCGTATGTCGGGTAATCATCTGGAGAGGGAAGAAGATGCTGTTGATGGCAAATCAGCCAATCGCAACCCGATTATTGGAGTTACACTCAAGCATAAAGGCTCTCCTGACCACCATATCCTGTTTAGTAAACGACACAAGCTTATAAGCCACAACCACAAAACCGCTAGACACCATCACTGAAAAAAGTGTAGTCTGACTTGATAGTCCACGAGAACATCTGTATCAAATGGACATGAATCCATATTTCGATGTAATGATTTGACATATTGATCAACATTTAAAGCTTTTCGTGGGCTAAAATGACTATTTTCTAGTACAATATATTGGCCGATTAATGCAAACACAGGTTTCACCAAGCTAAGTTAGACATGTCGCTTGAATATAAAACCAACTGAAGTACTTATAAGTATAAATTACGGAATCTTACTCATAGGAAGCTCGAAATGAATATCTTATAAATAAGGGTTGAGCTCAATGTGCACGTCACCCGGTCAGTATCGAACCAACCAAATTACATCGGTAATAAAATGGATTTTAAAACTTTATCCAAACGGTAACAACTTTTCTACCCTTGTCAATGCTTCCTACGTTTATATCTTAACCCCAAATACCCTAATTTTCGAAGCTCCGCCTGCTTGATTGGGATTGCTTATTTTCATTTCACGTAGACCGAGTATTATTTTATAAACCAAATAGAAGGTGGTTGTCTCATAGAAATTAATGGACTTTCAAGGACTTGAATAGCTCGCGCGGTCCGTTCGTACATCCACTCGCAGTTTTTCAAGACCTCAGGGGTGCAATATCTTTTTATCAGCATAGAAAAAAATTGACAAAATACAGTGCCCTAATTGAAAAGCGTGCTAATGTGATTCAACTCCCCTCATCGTCCTCTACTGGACGGTGCCCAACTGAGCTTCACACATTTGTATTTTTAAAGATACGAAACAAATATTTTATTTGTTGGTGAATCCAGCACAACAGCAGAATTTACGCATCAAAGGTAATGTATTTTCAATACAATTTGGCTGTGAGCCATAGGCATTGATGCGACTGATTGTCCCGTAAACGAAGACCTCTCCAGTGTAGGTAAACCGTACAATAGCTTCAAACTTTGCATCTGCCGGACTGGTCTCGAACTGGATTTGATAACTACATTCGTCTTCATGTGATTTGTCTTGCACCTTGGCGTTGGGCATCTTTTGAAAAGCCTGAATAACTCTCTTAAGCTTTACTCTGTGGCATAAACTCATTGTCAGGTTGTTTCCCGCCAAAAGTTGATTAATACGTGAAACAGCAATGTGTGCAGCTTTCTTGGCATGCGCATGCGCAGTATGGACAGCATGCCAAGTTA
This sequence comes from Actinernus sp. WN-2022, assembly GCA_030867875.1. NCBI lineage: Eukaryota > Metazoa > Cnidaria > Anthozoa > Actiniaria > Actinernidae > Actinernus > Actinernus sp. WN-2022. Next base: position 83,239,691 of record JAOWCC010001589.1, on the reverse strand, counting down.
GACACGGACACCACTGGTCGGTAATATGTGCGTCCGCACATGAACGGTTCAGCGGTAGCGCCTCTAATAAACTTGTGCCATGAATGTTCTTTTTCTTCTTAGGAGGTGTTGAAAATGACAGAAGGTGAAGAAATGTTGCATGAAGATCGTATGGAGAGGTGATGAGTTCTGTGTTCATTCGCAAATGTTTAGCTTTATTAGGAAAAGCCTCTTCAAACCACTCCGGAAGCGTTATGGACAGGAAAGGAAGTCTTTCCTCTAGTTTGCCTTGATTTGTGTCTCGTATCTCACCAAAACGAGGTCCGTGATCACCCATCATAACAAACATTGTCTCATTCAAGAGATTTCCCTCGCGTAAGGATTCCAGAAAGGAGAGTATCTCCAAATCGGCGACGCTCATAAAGTTAATAGCTTGATGACACAAATCACACAAGAATGTGTAACCAAATTTACGCCGTCCAGGATATGCCTGCATGAAACTCTTGAGGTAGTTTAACTGAAGTCTAACTTGAGGCTGTTCCCCAATACAGTTACCTCCGGCGACCTGCCAAAAGGGTCGAGCGTAGTGATCAGTAGGCTGTTGATCAAAGCCTTGAGTGCGTAAGGTGAATGTTCCTAAACGAGCAATTGAGATAAAAATGTGTTAACTAATAACGTAACCATTATTTGCTGTGTAATTTTGTCTCCAAATATCTTCAGGCCGACCTTGATCATGATGACAAAATATTTCCAAAGTCACAACGTACGACAACAATTTACTTGTGTCAAGGATAATTTACATTAAATAATTAAAAAGTAATAGAAGTTAACAGGGTTGTCGTACGGTGGCCATGAAGGGACATCCTATTGGCACTACTTTATTAATGCTTTGCGACTCACGTTGCAGGTTACACGTCCTTCAAATATTTTCATTAACCAGAATCCTGACTACGCTTACACGGGAATTTTCGCCTGATAAGCGACCTTTACCATTCCTTGCTTGTAATTATTTTTTCCCTTTTTTTTCTAGGCTGATTTTATTAAATTGTTATTTAACTCTCTTCTAAATTATTTGCACTGTTAAAAAGTTGCAAAAGTAAAACGATATTTACCCAACATAGGAAAATCTTCACTCCATAATGTGCTAAATCCATTCTCCTTAAAATCCTTGAATATAAAAGGCCACTCGTCCACAGTTCCAGCATTATGGGCACCTCTCCTCGCTTCCTTCACTTCACAATTCTCATTTACAGTCCTCCCTGTCAGCAAAGCGTTGACATTCGGTAATGTTGCGTCTCCAACGACGGAGTAACCCTTGAATAAAAGCGATTTCATATCCTGCTTAAGATACGCAAATGTTTTGGGCAGCATGCGTTGAAAGTGAGCCGCAGACGTGCTATCAAACGTTACGATCATTATGTCCAGCGGTGCATCTTTACTTGGCATGCGCTGTTGAACGTCGGGTTTCTCTACCACAGACATATGGAAGGTTGTTTTTATCTCCTTACTTTTCAAGACAGACGTTACTTCCCAAAAGTCTTCCTGAATGGGAATTCCTCTGCTGCTGAAAGTAAGATTTTGTGTTGGTCCATGCATGAACGAGAAGTCGTCCTTTCCGCGACGAATCGGTTTGGCAGTGACAAATTCTAACTCGCTATCTGTTGAACAAAAAGTTATTCAATAGTTATACTCAGTTTTAGAGGAACACAATTTGCGGAGAATGAAAAAGATATGAATAAGTTCCAAATTATGCTGATTGAGGAATATTAATATAATAACGAAGTATGATTTACTGATATATTTGATACACCCAATATGACCATTATTTTAGAAGGAACTTCGCTTAATCTGTTTAACTTAAAATCTATCGTGGGAAAGAAGTGTTCAAGTTTATAAACATTAGAATTGTAATGCTAACGCGATGGACAAAATTCGGAAAGACTCTTTTTGTCAAGAACCCATACCCAATACAAATGAGAATGGCAATGGGGAATGAAGAAGGGGAAGATATATACAGAATGGGGAATGGAGAATGATGCAATAAGAATAAGGAATAAAAATATGATCATTAGACTCTCTCTTGAAACTAAAACCGAACAAGATCCTCGGAAGTTTTCAAAATGTATTAAAATACGACCGATGAATACGAAGACTGACGGCTACTTTCAAACTAATTCAGAGTTACGTGATGCATAGCTTGGGAATTTTTGTGGATAATTCCTCTATAGATCGTTCTCACTGACGTCACAAAAAAAATTGCCTCAAGAAATGACTGACATTAGTAAAATATGTTTAATGTTGTGTATAGAGCAGGTCAACATATATAAATGACCGAAATTTTGGAGCATTAGAGTACTTCGTATCTGAGCTGTCGGACAAATAACATTCAAACAATTTAGTGTAATTTGTATGCGGCGGCCATGTTGGTGTACCTCTTTGGTACACCAAGATGGCGGCCGAAAACGTACTCTACAAATAAAGCTGTTTTTTTCCAGCAATACGATTAGCATTCACTTCAAAACACATTAGAAAGTCTAACATTTTAAATTGGCAGAAATATATGGATTTCCATGAGATTTAGGAAACACGCTGAGCTGGGCTGTCACAAAATTCAAAATACTCTAACTCAATAACGATTCACCGTATCGACTTAAAATTTTAAAAGAATACTTAGTATACCGATACCTAAAACATATTAAAAGAACAGGGTTATAGATAATTTAGTTTAGATTTTAGAATTTTGATGACGTCACGTGAAAACGATCTATACCTTTTTTAATGTCCTCTCGAATCCTCAACACGTTGTCTTCAAGTATTGTGTATGAGTGTTTGTAGTTGCATTTGATCGGAGGCAGCAGCTTCATGAGGTGTGCGATTTCTTTATAGTAAGGATCGAGTTGTGGAAGCCTGCATCCACTCTCACCAACTTTCAAGTGGGTCAGCGGTACTGCACATGAGAGATTGGTTTTCAAGCCTGTGTATGAAACAAACCTCAGAGTTAGTAACAGACTCACACCCAAGAGTCACGCTCCGGCGTGTCACGTCAGTTCCAATGTAAACGCTTTAGGTTAGTTCGGGTCGAAGTGGTCCCGTAAGCAACGTTACTTCGAAAATTACAGAACTATTCCCTTTTAATTTGCAACAATCGACTGACTGTCTATCTTTGGTGACTTTGAAGTTTATGATAGGATTATTCCCTGTTTAAATAGTCGTTCAGTTATGCAAAAAGAATCACCCCTTTAGTCTTCCTCGTGAGGAAATAACCTGCAATGAATGGTGAGAATTTCAAGACGTGCTCTTGTAATACATAAAAAATATTAAATATTAGGAAATATTTGATACTTGAAAACCAATCAGAACCGTTTCTTTACCATTGACGTAGAGATGAACGTACTCCTTTTTGATATAAAGGCTCCATTTCTCAGACTGCACAGGAATAGCAAAAGATTGCTTCATTTTGGACCACAATTTTCCTTTACTCGGGTCTCGTACGTACATGAATCCCTTGCAGGACTTGCCAAACCTGTTACATTCGGCCCGGATATCGGAGATGTTGTTCTTGGAATAGAAAATATACATGTCACCAATACCAGGCAGGTCGACACCGGGGACCTGCGAGAAATTACCAATTCAACCTCAAGTTTATGTGACGATTATGAAATTTACGTTCTACTCTATAAAATGTTTGTAAAAATATAGCATATTTGTACACTCGTAGCCTGCATGCAGATGTCCTCTCTCCCTGCAAAGAGAGAGAGAGAGCGAGGACGTCTGCACGCAGGCTATGCATTCACAGGCATTTTCCAATTCGTTTCCAAAGTTTATAAAATGTCTCAGTGTAAAATGCGGCGTGGTATATACAGTGTTACATGATACAATGGTGATACAGTGATACGAAGATCTCAAATTTCAAAGTTGATTACATTTGCCTTGGATTGCTATATATTGAACATAGCCAGACTAACAAGTGAATCCAGAATTTCTTGGATGGACTCAGTGACATATATCAAACGACGAGCCCGCTTACAAGCACCTACTGTGAAACTAACTGTCTGCACAATTTCTCGGCACCCGGTCGAGTGTCACTAGCCAGCCAAGAGCCGATACACGGTTGTTTATTTATACGAAAGCTGTGGTTGAGAAAACAGACGTCACCAACGTTCTCTCTCTCTTTTTTTTTTAAGTTCAAGTTCAAGTTTATTCACACTATATCGGTATAAATACAATAATGGTAGATAAAAAGCTAAATTGAAGTATACATAGCTAATATAAAAAAATGGAGATTGTATGCAGGGAACAAAGTAGCCTATGGCTTTCGAGTTGTTCTCATATGTCTAGTTGTCAATATAATGAGAATAAAGCTTTCAGCTTTAATTTCGTATTTGTGTTGTAAAATGTTTCTTTGAAAAGGGCAATAAAGTGGTTCAATGTTAAATGCCGAAGCGGGGGATTGCCCCTTCTTTAAATTGTTTTCAAAACACGGTCGGATATATATCCCGGCCGGTATACCGCGTACCGGGATTGCATGCAAAATACGGAACATTTCAAGTCGGGACGTGGCATTGGGTAAACAAATCAGCAGATGAAGTACACAGATAAGTACTGAAGTACGAATTAGCGGCGTAACGATGTATGGGAACCTCAGTGCTTGCATGTGGGCAGGCGATCCAAATGCGGCAACAGAATGTCTTTTTTTGACATAGTAGCTAAAAATAACTGAACCCTAACTGCCTAAAAAATACTGAACCCCGACCCTGACTGCACCCAAATTATACTCAAATCCTGACCCTGATCTGCCCAAATCAGGTCAAAACCCTGACCCTACCTGCCCAAACCGAGCTCAAAACCCTGACCCACCCCGGCGGCACATACGTAATACGTCACAAACAGGAGTATCCCCCGGGGTTAAATGCCTAACGTTCAAAAGTTAAAATTAAATAACAAAATAGTCAGACAAAGCAGTCATGCTGAAAGATAATACCGTTAATGCACGAATTATAGCCTCACGCCACGGAGTGACCCAGATAACAGTCCGTTTTATACTGTGCAGTGAAACCTATATTTAGCGGGCCGCTTAAAAAATAAAATTTGAGGTCTTCGTGTCACTGTAACATTGTACCTTGTAACACTGTATATACCACGCCGTAAAATGCCCACACTTTTTAGCGGAGCTCCCGCGCGGGCCGAACGGGAGCGGAGCACCATACATATTAGCCTGCTACACAAGACGATTGTTTTCACTCTCATAAATTAATCATGAGAGTGAAATTTTAGCGACACCGACCGCTAGCCTGACCGCGGAACACGTGAGGTTTTCGACTCCTGAATCGGGTGCTCGATTTTGTTTGGCTATTTAACCGCCGTCCAGTCCTTCACATTCTGTATCTGGGAATTGGAATTTTCTAAATGATCTCAGTGATCAGTGTAATTTTATTGCCGTAATGCGTAAAATATTCAATTTCCAACTTCTTTCCGTTACATCTCCGCATGCACGCATACGCGTCATGTTCTTTCTGTTGTATGCGCATGCAACTCATCTGCACGTGCAGTATTTAATTACGTCTGCACGCACGCATTACATTTCCCGTTACATATGCGCGTGCAACTCAACATATATGCGCGTGCAACTCAACTGCACGTGCACTATTTATTTTCGTTAATTAATTTCCATTACATTATTATATGCGTGTGCATCTCTTTGTATTTGATTATTGGGAGCTCCGCTCATAGGCTTGCCTATATATATATTACTGACATCTTATAGACTTATAGTCTGTAAATGCAGGGTTCGATTTTTCCAGTGGTATCGGACCTGTGTGTAATTTCTTATCAAAACCCACAATCCTCTATCAGAGTGAGTCCCTCCCGTTAATTGGGAGCTTTGCTTAACAATTGGCCGTTAACAAAACGAGCAGGGGACTGGGACCGAGTTTATCAGAATTAGTCTAATTCTAAAATTAAGTTCATCATATGATAGAGCATGTTGAAATTAGCATGTGTGCCAAGTTTGACGTGATTCAAGTGAATCTTGTTTGAATTATAAGGAATTGAAAGTTCTGTCCCTCCAAAATTTTACAATGTTAAAAAATAATGTTAAAAAATAACAGAGTTTGTATGTATGATGCCTTCTACCATCATCAATATTGAGCCAAAGTTCACCAAGCTTTCCAGACTAGCTAAGTTTGATCTGTTCTTTTGGAAAATAATGCTTAATTTGACTAGTTATTAATTGAATTAGTTTTACTGACTCGGTTCCAGTCCCCCGCTCGTTTTGTTACCGGCTAATTAGACTGCGAGCTCGAGGTTTCTATTATACAAATAGACTGTGTCCGTCGAGGAACTATCGGCGGAAAGTTGCCCGCGGAAATTTATTTCAGTGATGTTCTTAAAACAAATATATCATCAAATTTCCAAGGGAAACTCTCAGCCGATAGTTCCGAGACAAACACACTCTATTTGTCGTTATTGTTCATCACAAAATTGTCTTTCGCTCTCAGCGGGCACTATCGCCTGACAGTTTGCCTCCGCGGACGACACACTATCACGTCACGTGATTGCTTTTGGCCAATGAGCGCGCACCAAAATTTGTGGTGAGCTCTATATATAATTAACAATTATCCACCACTATTCACCAACACTGAGGTGAATAATTGTTAATTAGTACATACCACACTCCAGGTGAATAGCCAGCACCAAATACTTATTTTATTTTCTGTCAAATGGACAAAAACTCGCGCTAGACGATCGCTGCTTTGCTCAGAGGTGAATATGAAATCATATTCACTGTTTGAGTAGCCAATCAGAGCGTGCGAAAAGTGATATTCACTGGTGTGGTATATACTAATGACAATTAGTATAAACCAACTAGTGGACTATTACAAATCCTGTATTCTGATTGGATACGCTACTATAGGTCTATTTGTGATAGCCCATGGTAGAGAAAAACCGCACGCATTTTCACGAAATAATAACATTTTTTCAACTTCAATTTGTTTCTTTCTATTATTTTCTACTGTCCGACTAGTTAGTTTATACTAAAACAATTAGACCTCTCGCCCTCATGGGCTACGAATTAAATAGCCCATTCGGCTGCGCCTCATAGGCTATTGACTCGTAGCCCATTCGGGCTGCGGGTCTAATTGTTAAATAGTTGGCGAGGGGCACAGCCCCGAATAAACTATCAAAGTCGATAGAAACCAATAGCGAGAAGTTTAGTCTAACCACTCAAGCCATCGTTCTCACAGGCGGAACCAGGGGTTGGGTTCAGCCTCCCTATGACTCCTGGGGTCACTGTAAATAGCATTTCAGAGTCTCTAGATTTCAAAACATTTTTTTCAAATACAACGTCGGTATGATGCGCTTTCATTGTATCACTTTTTTAACGCTACTGCTTCCTTAAGCCTGGTTTCCATATAGTCGTCCCAAAATATGTTCAGGCGACCGGGACGACCCACCAGTTTCCATATGGTCGTCCCAGTCGTCTCAAACGAACTGCTCAGACGCCGCCATTTTAAAAGGGGAGGTTTTTTATAAAGTACACAAAAGAATGGTAAAGGTTGATTGCTTATTGCCTCTTACCTCAAGATAACCAGCAAGAAACGATTCTCGAGGGAGAAATCTTTTAAATGCCGTCGGAACCGTAGGCACTTCGGGATCAGGTAATTCTTCAAGCTGTTGGAACTGGAGAAAAACCTGTTGTCAGTATTTTTTTTTAATAAAAGACTAACATCTGGTTGTTAATTTTCGAAAAGTACTTCATGTAGCTGCACAAACTGTCCCAAACCCTTATAAAACCCTGACCCTACATTTAAAAAACACCCTAACCGTCAACAACGGGTGCTCACTAATTTAGGGTGTTTAGAGGTAGTCACAAATTTTGGGTGTTTTAGAGCTAATCACTAATTAGGCTAATTTAGGCTATTCTCACAGCTACATGAAGTAGTACCCAATTAATGCACTATTAACCGTGTGTTTTAGCCTCCATGTTCACTGTACCTTATTACACTTAATTTTCGCGACATCAAATTGTCGCGATTTTTGGATGGCCATATTTCGCGACACTTAATTTTCGCGTTTCGTGAACTCAAAACGTCCATTAAAGGGCATATATTTCACTTTAAGCTTATATGTGTGGTCACTTAATTTTCGCGTCACTTTAATTTCGCGATTTTAAAAAAATCGCGAAATTAAAGTGACGCGAAAATTAAGTGTAATAAGGTCATTTCCTTCATTTTAGCCACACTGATGGTTGCTTTGATCAACTTTGGAGAATAAGCATAAGCGTTTCTTAATTTGTAACGATGGAATCGAGTAGCTTAAATGTCATTTTATTACACAATTATATGCAAATGTGACTTAGTATTTACCGACAGCTTCCCAGTGAGGTTAAATTTGAGTGATTTTCAGATATCTATACACTACCACAGCTCGAAAGAACATCAAAACGAAACCCGTACAGCCGTCCAACCTCGTCCCCAGGGTCTTCTAGGTCAGATCCAAGATGGCGGCTACCCGAGAGAAGACCCTGGTAAACGCTGAACTGTCACGTATTTTGATTGGCTACTCGATTATGACGCAAGAGTGGTTCTAACATGCTTTTTATTGGCCAAACGGACTGAGTCCAGAGAGATGAACTTGTATATAGTTTAGATTGCTCAAATTGTATCAATAAAACTATTTTAAATAACCTTAAAACACGTTGTGTAGGTAGTAAGAGCAATAGATGAAGTGCATTACTGGGTAGTTTTCTGGTAAGATTCATCAGTGGGAAAGCCAGGAGAAGCCGTTAAACCTGAACATGTGCTATCGATAGCTTCGTTTCAACGCTAACGGAAAATGAACGGCTCTTTAGGATTCTCTTCTAGCTTAGATACATCCTGGTAGCTTTGTGATACCTTTCCACTGTTTCTTTATCCAAGTAAACTCCATTTCGAGCCATTTAGTAGACCTGTTTTCACTGCATCGTTCGCTGCGTGGAAATACCGTTAATCACTTCTCGCTCACTCCGGATTGGGATACCAATGGTTTGTACACGTCTTGAAATATTCCCATATTTAGCTTGGCCGCCATCTTAGATCGCCAAATCACGTGACCATATACTCCCAAAATCTGGGAGTATTTGATCACGTGATCCAGCCTTTACCAGGGTCTTCTCTCGGAGTAGCTGCCATCTTGGATCTGACCGAGAAGACCCTGGGGACGAGGTTGACAGCCGTCGACTTCTTCTCCCTTCTATGAACTTCACCATATTGTCATATTGCTCTCGATTGGCCTGTAAGAACCTGGTAACTAGTTTATTCGTAACTCAGTGTGATTGTTTGAATCTGACTTTTAAGTTTTGTCTTGGCGGTGGCGGGAATATAAAAAAAATGGGGAGGAAATCTCGAGTGTGTTCCCGGTAAATAACAGCTCTCGGTCCTCGATAAAATTGTTATTCTTTAGCTAGCTCATTCCATTATGTCAGAACTTCTGCAATACTTGCCTGAATATGTAGTGAATGGGTGGCAAGAATTAAAGCGCTAAAGAGCCTGAGAAATAGAGATTTACGATTGACAGGCGCTATTGCATAATTTTACGCCCCACCCACAATGGAATAGATTTCTGACAATGCGCGTGGATTACAACTTCCTAATATACACAAGATACATGTCCCCTGTTGTTTGTGTTCACGTATATTATAGCTATAGCTAGACATTATAGGTTCAGAACCAGCCGGATAATTTGCTCTTTTTGATGCTTATGATTCTTTAAACGTTCAGTTTGTAGACTGAGTTTGAAATTATCTTAAACAGACACTTATAATTCGCTAAAGAAATTAGAAATATGGTTATAATATCGTAAATAATCGGACATGCTTTTTCAACACGGTAATCAATATGAATCTGTAGAGTTACTGTCGTGAAAATTGTGAATGCTTGGTTATAGCATTCTTCTGATCGGTATATACTTCATGGTAGTGTTTCGTTCCACATAGTCTCCCTGCATAATACTGTAAAACAGTAGAGAAAATGATTATGCAGGGAGACCGTATGGACGAAACACTACCATGAAGTATATACCTTCTGATCTCAGCCCGCCGGTCCATTCGGACACGTGACACCAACAACCAATCGCATAGAGTGGTACGAATAGTCCACCCAGTATGCAGGCTAAAAATAAATCAATGGTCTCTTGACAAAATATATAACTTTTTTGAATTTTAAAATTTCCGCCATTTTCTGTAACTTCGTATATCTGTATCTTGTATTTCGAAATAGACTATCCCACCTTTTTAGCATATATATTGCTTTCAACTACAATCTTTCACACCGATTTAAGTGATAATAATCAGTTGAAAAAGTACACACCACAACACAACTCATTAACAACTTTACAGCGCTGGTGTTTAAAAACTTAGCGCTTCTTTCATTTCTGATGGTTTTAGGTATATATATATATTACCTCGTTGATACTCTTTGGAAGCCTCTCTAACTTTAGGTCCAGTAGCTGTAGACGGTTGAAGAGAATATCCAAACCCAGTGATCCTCCAATTGCAGCTATCATAAATATCATTCGAAACTTTGGCCGGCGCCATGAAAAACTTCATCGTTAGCTTTAACAACTCTTGTGAAATTCAATTAAAATTAGCCGTTCAAGTGATGAAAGTTACTCTTCAAACTATAATGCGTTGTTACATGGCAGAAATGTAATTAACAGATACGATATGCCAAACAAAACAGTATCCTTGGTTATTATATATACCAGTATAACATTTGAAAACTGACTAATTATAATTATGAAATAGGCCTTTTGCAGGAAACAGTCACGTGCTGATATAATACAGTCACGTGCTGATATAATACAGTCACGTGCTGATATAATACAGTCACGTGCTGATATAATACTAGTGGACGGCAAGCTATCTTTTAAAACGCTGTTTTAGAAAGATCGACGATCAATTGGAGGTGGAAAATAGCATTTACAAACAGGTTTTGCTAATAACACTATCTCGTACAAGTGCAGTTCAATAAATGCTGTCCAGTACAACCAGGCCATTAAAATTCGACTAAAAAGGTCTACTCGATTTTCAAATAAATCGAGAACTTGAACCGCAGGTACATGTTTAAAAGCTGTTTAAGACCAGTTCGCGGTTAATTCCGACATTTTGAAAGGGGTGCAAACATGGCGCGAAATACAGTGTTTGTATGGAGATCGGATGCCAAATTATTTCCGTAAAATCGAATTTCTGAAATATTCACTGTCTGCAAACTTAAGATACAAGGCAAAAGATTTCCCGCGGACTTTGGCTCGTTATTACAGACAAATGTATGAAAAAACGAAACACGATTGCACGCTTCCCAGCACGGCTACATCCCTCAAATTGTGATCAGTTAATCTTTTACCTGGTATCTTAAGTTTGCATGCAGTAAATATTTCAGAAATTTGAATTTACGGAAACCATTTGGCATCGTATTCCCATACAAACACTGTATTTCGCTGAATTGGAATATAGGTTACGATTTGGCTCAGTAAAAATAACGATTAATTGTACATCCTTTCTTTGAAAAAATAACTTGGAATATAGGTTACGATTTGTATTTGAACACTTAACTTTAACAGAAACTATGAAATGATAATAAAAAGCAGAAAAAATAACCGGTCGGTTGGAAAGATTTAATTGGATCCGTAAAAATAACGATTAATTGTACATCCTTTAATTGCAAAATAACTTCCCTAAATTAACACCGATACGGCCGAAACTGAGCCGGCACAAAAACTGTTGACAACAATGGACAGTAATATACTACGAGTAATATGTGTTTCACTCTGTTTGTTCTGCTGCGAGTGAAATGGCACAGATTTCGCGATAATAATCAGTTGAAAAAGCAGCGCTTAGTGTTTGAAAACTTAGCGCGTCTTTCATTTCTGATGGTTTTAGGTATATATTACCTCGTTGATACTCTTTGGAAGCCTCTCTAACTTTAGGTCCAGTAGCTGTAGACGGTTGAAGAGAATAACCAAACCCAGTGATCCTCCAATTGCAGCTATCATAAATATCATTCGAAACTTTGGCCGGCGCCATAGTAGAGATAGAATTAAACGTTGAAAAAACATCATCGTTAGCTTTAACATCTCTGGTGTAATTCCATTAAAATTAACCGTTCGAGTGATGAAGGTTTCTTTTTTCTGGTCACTCTTCAAACTGTTACCTGGCAGAAATCTAATCAACACATCGGCTAGAGTATAAAGAATATGGCAAACAAATTGAGTATCCTTGGTTATTACATATATCAGTATAAAATCTGATAACTGACTACTTATAATTAAGAAAATAAAATTTGACTAAAGAGGTCTACTCGATTTTCAAAGAAATCAAGAACTTGAAAAGGTTTGAAATCTTATGGTAACTTTTTATGACTACTACCATCAAACATGCATTAAACATGTTTAAAAGCTTTTTAATTAAACAGCTGGCGATAAGCCATAGTTTCAATATTTCAATCTGAATTGGAATATAGGTTACGATTTGGCTCAGTAAAAATAACGATTAATTGTACGCCTTTATATGAAAAAAAATACTTCCTTAAATTAAAGGTGCTGTGTCATGGTTTTGCGCATGTCTGGAATCAATGTTCGATTGGTGGTTGTTAATTGGCTTCAAACAGTTATACCCCCCCCCCCCCCCTTTAATGCTTGATTATTTTTGTACATTTACTTTGATTTGATCCACCCCACACGTGTGCTAGGGTCGTCAGTTTATATGAACATCACTGAAAATAATGTTGTTCCGGCCCGCAAATAAAGGCGTGTCCCTCACCATGACACAGCTCCTTTAAGGCCGAGACTGAGCCGACAGAAAAGATATTGACAACAATGGACAGTAATCTGCTACGAGTAAAATGTGTTTCACTCGCAGTTTTGAAACCAGGTTTTAGTTATGAAAAACTGTTGCTCGTTTAAGTACTATTTACAGTATTCGTGGCGTTGTTGTATCGGATATGTAAAGCGGCTCGCCATTCTATATCCGATACAACATCGCGACGAGTATTGTAATGCACTTATGATATGCACCAAATAAAATTTTAAGCTTTGATTTCTCCTACTTTGCTATCGAGGTGGGATGAATTAGTTTCTCACAAAAACATGTCCCACATCAAAGAGACAGTGTGTATGCAATTAAGAGAGCAGAGCGTCGCGTGCAGAAAAATAGGTCCCACATGGAAGAGATGGTGTGTACATAATAAGAGAGCAGATGTAATTTGTTATTTCACCCAGCCCTGGATAGAGGAAGTCAGTGATCGGTGAGATCTCCTCATACTAATGCTAGCATGTTAGTATCCTGTATCATGCCATACGTATTGGCTTATAGTTAGTACTCTGTATCATTTGATACAGAATACTAATATTTTGTATGGGGTTTACGTATACAGTGTATCCACGTGACCTGAATGCTGGGTCTGGATTGGTTAGTACCCTTATGAATTATTAAAGATATTGTAAAAATATTTAGAATATCAATTATTTAGTAACATAGCTTTCTTCTTATCAGTGAAACTAAAATATTAATCACCATATTTCAGCTCGTTACTCCCCTTACGACAAACATAAATTGCCATTAACTTTATTTGTATCTTTATTAACGTACAAAATGTGACTAAAACGGTTTTAGAAGATTTAGCATCTGACTCATAACGAGCCAGAGATCATCAGAAATCCAAATTAGCGTGAGGTCTGGTTGCTATGAAGTGACGTCACAGTTTAGAAATCGAATAACATTTTGCGGTTTTGTTTTATTTACCTTTTAAGTGATTAGGGACGGACCATTAGATTATTGATGGAGGGGTTGCGCAAATCCCCAAAAAAATATCGAGCAAGCTCTTCTATCGGAAAAAAAATATCGAGCAACACAAAAATCAAGAAAAAAAATATCGAGCAAGCACTAGCTGGTCTCATACGCATTTACAAATTCAATTAATAAAGGCAAAGAAATAAACCAGGGAAGAAGACTGGTTAGTTGTTATGAACAATTTCCACGGGAAACCCAAAACAGATCTGAAGATCACACAGGGACGATCGATCGCAAAAAGTCACATGCACTCATAAATCGAAAACAAAACCTTAACGACAAACTTACCCTGTATTAACTGTATTACTGTTATCTGGTAAACAATGAGTTCTCACTGGCCTAGTGGATATAGGGTTATAGGATCATGTGTACTGTACGCAATGTTGGCCGACGTATCGGTCGATGGTTGGCCGACATATCGGCCGACTGTCGACGACCCGCGGGCGACTGTCGGTAGCGGGTCGGTCGAGGGGTGGCCGACATGTCGGTCGACAGTCGGTCGTGTGTCGGCCGACACGTCGGTCGATTTCCCCCCTCCTGCTGTGTATGTCTCGGCCAATAGTGGATCGGTGGTATATCGGTAAGGTGTCGGTTATATGTCGGTGGGGTATCGGTGAGATGTTAAGTTATAATTAAACTATTCTGCATACTATTTTCACTCAAATAAACAGTGACTCTTTTGGAATTTTTTTATCTGAAGGTTTACTGTATTGAATATAATTCAGTTTAAGTATAGTAATATTCCTTTCTGTTGCGGTATAAAATGTTCCTTTATATAATTAAATCTCTCATAGCGACTCATGAAATCCCGTCAAATGCAACGTTTAATATCTTAATTTGTGTTTTTTTAGTGTATTTTATACATTCGCTCGCGCAAGATCGATTACGTATATAAATCGCTATATCGCACCGTTTTGGTCTGTAACAGGGTACCGATTTGTTTTAATCTGAAGGGGAGATTTCGCCTTGAATCTGGAATAGCGGTAGCAACATTAGGGCCATTTATACGAGAGGAAGTTAGCCGCACCGCTTAGCTAAGCAGCGAACGATTCGTATAAATGGGTCAATTTAAACTGAAGTTCGCGACTAATACTGACACATGTTTAGGCCGAGCTATCCCAATGAATTCGTCGACACTTAAACCCTGCGCCGGCTCCCAGTATTCGACATAAAATAACATTTGAAAATATTGGGGTCGCTACGATTTATCAATAAGCATCAATTTTTTACTGTAGGGCTCGGTTCTAATTCTAATATATACTCCGCGCACTCCCATCGGAGTATTATGCAGAGGCGCATGGCTGGGAAATAAATAAAGAGCTGTTAGTTTATGCTATCTTAAGTTTACAAAGGTTAGCCTTGTACGAAAGCATTAATAGTTGTGGCCTCTACAACCTTTGAAGTACATAAGGCGTTGGCTGAAAATATCACAGTCACCGATACCTCGGCCGACTGTCGGTAAACTATCGATAGCTATAGAGTGTCGGTGATCAATCGGCCAACTGTCGGTGCATCATCAACCATGGGTTAGGGTTTAGAATGCAACAGTAACATTTTTGATCAAAAAATAGATCAAGTTGAAATATTTATATGAAATATAAATGGTAATGATAGGTTTTTGGTACCAGTTTGTGTTTCATCACTTCTGCTGATAGAGGGCTGATCTCTCTGTGGTGATTTCTTGCTTTTGTTACTTTGACTGTCCTTTGCTCCTTTTTCTCTTAGCATGTTTGTCAGCCACAGAATATCCATGCTTTGTTTTGGCATTTGCTATTAAGTATGTGGCTTCTTTAATTTCCAAGGACCAACCAGGAATGCTACTTGAGCGGGCTGGAGTGCGTGCAATGTAAAAAAATAGTCACGCTAAAAAAACTTATAGGATTGTTGGTACAAAATATATTGCATTAATATAACTGAAAAATATCTTTAGGTAAGTTCAGAAAAAAATATCGTGCAAGGTCATGGTGCTTTAAAATAATATCGTGCAGGGCTAGAATCAGCCACGAGGAAACGTTAATCCTGCGAGACGAAATAAACAAGCTCAAGCTACAGATTTCGACTCAAGAACACTTCGGTACTCCTAACTCAGGGTTCAAGCGACGAACGTAATAGACCGGAGTTGGACCGGAGTTGGGTTCGAGTCCCACTTGGGTCAGAGATTTTTTCTCTTTCCCTCGTAGGGCGTGCACACATAGCACTACAGCATACCACTTTACATCACATTCTTTACACCTACTAGTGCTACGCGGCAAACATGATTTCATATCATAACTACATATACATATATAATCGCCGTGACCATAAAACGCACCAATACCCACGATTGCTCTCATCTGACTTGATAGCTCAGTTGGTAGAGCGCTAGACATGCAACCTGGATGTCGTTGGGTTCGAGTCCCACTTGGGTCAGAGATTTTTTCTCTTTCCCTCGTAGGGCGTGCACACATAGCATACAGCATACCACTTTACATCACATTCTTTACACCTACTAGTGCTACGCGGCAAACATGATTTCATATCATAACTACATATACATATATAATCGCCGTGACCATAAAACGCACCAATACCCACGATTGCTCTCATCTGACTTGATAGCTCAGTTGGTAGAGCGCCAGACATGCAACCTGGATGTCGTTGGGTTCGAGTCCCACTTGGGTCAGAGATTTTTTCTCTTTCCCTCGTAGGACGTGCACACATAGCACTACAGCATACCACTTTACATCACATTCTTTACACCTACTAGTGCTACGCGGCAAACATGATTTCATATCATTAACTACATATACATATATAATCGCCGTGACCATAAAACGCACCAATACCCACGATTGCTCTCATCTGACTTGATAGCTCAGTTGGTAGAGCGCCAGACATGCAACCTGGATGTCGTTGGGTTCGAGTCCCACTTGGGTCAGAGATTTTTTCTCTTTCCCTCGTAGGGCGTGCACACATAGCACTACAGCATACCACTTTACATCACATTCTTTACACCTACTAGTGCTACGCGGCAAACATGATTTCATATCATAACTACATATACATATATAA
This sequence comes from Actinernus sp. WN-2022, assembly GCA_030867875.1. Taxonomy (NCBI): domain Eukaryota; kingdom Metazoa; phylum Cnidaria; class Anthozoa; order Actiniaria; family Actinernidae; genus Actinernus; species Actinernus sp. WN-2022. Next base: position 83,222,836 of record JAOWCC010001589.1, on the reverse strand, counting down.
TCGCCGTGACCATAAAACGCACCAATACCCACGATTGCTCTCATCTGACTTGATAGCTCAGTCGGTAGAGCGCCAGACATGCAACCTGGAGGTCGTTGGATTCGAGTCCCACTTGGGTCAGAGATTTTTTCTCTTTCCCTCGTAGGGCGTGCACACATAGCACTACAGCATACCACTTTACATCACATTCTTTACTAAAAAATTATGCTGCCAAAGCTAAACAAGACAGAGAAACGTGACAGTGGGAACCGAAACACCATAAAAAAAACTAATTATTACTGAGTTATTATGCTTATATTTACATTAGAAAGGAGATAATCCAGTAAGACTTATTTCAAGCTATAGATATATAACTCAGTAGCCTCCTCCGCAGGCATCTCTATCAGATTTTAAAAATCGTGAATTGGCCTGCCATAGGGAGCCCATAATCTGATTTCCTCAAAAATTAGAGATGCCTGCGGAGGAGGCTAAGAACTCAGTCATTTCTTTCTAGCGTTTCCGGCAAGTTTTCCAAAATAAGATTTATTTCAAACTAGTTCTATATCCCCAGTTGGTTCATCCAGCGGGAAGTCCTCAGTGGCAGCGGCTTAGTCTGCCTGAGCGTTTCAGGGATATAGAACTCAGTCATTTCTTTCTAGCGTCTCCGGCAAGTTTACCAAAATAAGATTGATTTCAAGATAGTTCTATATCCCCAGTTGGTTCATCCAGCGTGAAGTCCTGGCAGCGGCTTAGTCTGCCTGAGCGTTTCAGGGATATAGAACTCAGTCATTTCTTTCTAGCGTCTCCGGCAAGTTTACCAAAATAAGATTGATTTCAAGATAGTTCTATATCCCCAGTTGGTTCATCCAGCGGGAAGTCCTGGCAGCTTAGTCTTCCTGAGCGCTTCAGGGATATATAACTCATTTTTTTCTAGCGACTCTGGTAAGTTTTATACCAAAATAAGATTGATTTCAAGTTAGTTCTATATCCCCAGTTGGTTCATCCAGTTAATCTGCCTGAGCGCTTCAGGGACTGATAGAACTCATTTTTTACTAGCGACTCCGGCAAGTTTACCAAATTATATAAGATTTATTTCAAGCTACAATAGTTCTATATCCCCATTTAGTTCATGCAGCGTGAAGTCCTGGCAGCTTAGTTTGCCTGAGCGCTTAAGGGATATAGAACTCAGTCATTTCTTTCTAGCATCTCCGGCACGTTTTCCAAAATAAAATTAATTTCAACTGCGAAAAGGCCGTCGAAGGCTGTCATAGTTAAAGGGATTAGAGATAACTCAAGCTGCGTTTAATTGATGGGAATGTAGAGAGTTTACTGGGACCCCCTGGTGATTGCAGAGTCCAGTTCTGCAATCACCAGGAGGTAGTATGGTTACTAAGAAGCTCTGACTCCTGAATGTGAAATTAAAGGTACGTGAAAATAAATTCCTTTTCCTTAAAATCGTAGCACGCTTTTAAAAATACATCCCACTATGTGCAACTCTCGTGCATAAGTAGGAATTTTAATCTCGTAAATTGATTTCCAATAGGAAACCCTGCTCTGGCTCGTTATGTAGCAATCCAGCTCGGAAGCGGTAATTAAAATATAATCGTCCCAGCAGCAAGTAAAACATATCTTTAAAATTGATTCACTACTGATATTAAAACTGAGGTTTAGTAGGTTTTAAAATGTAAAAAGTGTTTAAGGGGATACCTTGTCCAAAACACATATGGGATCAACATGATCTTTAGACTGTGCTGAACGCTGATTTCGCAATAAAATTGATTTACTTTGTAATGCGAACCGGTGGAAATATTTTTAAAGCGCGCGCTTATATTGCGCAATAATTTTGATGACGTACGTATTAGTGCTTGAAATTAGGGCGGTTACTCAGTCATTTGTAGAGGTCATCATATGGATTCGAGTGCAATTCGGGATCAATTTGAACAAGTGAGATTTTCGTATCAAAATTGCATGAGCCCGTAGGGCGAAAGCAATTTGAGCTCTTTTAAAAATCTCACGAGGTCAAATTAATCAAGAATTACACGAGAAAGCAATATCATTACTTGTTAATAATATTCATCCGCGTATATTTGCGCTTTTTGTCGTGATGTTATTCAATGGAACTACTCCCAGCTGTAAATGTGGAAATCTCTTTGTTATTGTTCTACATTATTGCAAAAGTTTGGAAACACCGCCGCCTCTCAGTCAATCCAATTCATGAGTTCTGGTTGGATTATGAGGTATTACATGATTTGCCACTCTCGGCACTGGTATTACACGATTTAGCTGGCACTGGTGTTTAGCATAAATACAGCTGCTCTCAACCAATCAAATTCGAGAACTCGATGCATGCATATTATTACGTTGTAAACATGTTCTGCCTTCGCATGTAATCACTGTTTTTAGTAGAAATTAAAAGGAATGACAGTTCCTTTCGTGCTTAAACCCGAGTACGAGGACGGCCAGGAGCTCGAGGGTGACTTTCATTATAAGATCTACGGGAGATGAAGCGCTACGGGAGATAAAGCGCTACGGGAGATGAAGCGCTATGGGAGATGAAGCGCTACGGCAGATGAAGCGCTACGGCAGATGAAGCGCTACGGCAGATGAAGCGCTACGGCAGATGAAGCGCTACGGCAGATGAAGCGCTACCGCTATGGCAGATGAAGCGCTACGGCAGATGAAGCGTTACGGCAGATGAAGCGTTACGGCAGATGAAGCGCTACGGCAGATGAAGCGTTACGGCAGATGAAGCGCTACGGCAGATGAAGCGTTACGGCAGATGAAGCGTTACGGCAGATGAAGCGTTACGGCAGATGAAGCGCTACGGCAGATGAAGCGCTACGGCAGATGAAGCGGATGACCATCTAATGGACCTTTTGCAGGAATGCAATCACGTGGTTGTACTGGAGGGCAAAAATATATTAATTTATAGGTCGGTAGTTTTATTAGCAAAACATGTTTGTAAATGCTATGTTCCACCTCCTATCGATTGTCGATCTTTCTAAAACAGCGTTTTTAAAGACAGCTTGCCATCCAGCATCCATAACAACGCCTTTCTCATGGGGATCACGAGCTCAATTCATTCGTCAACGAAGTATTATATCAGTACGTGACTGTTTCCTGCAAAAGGCCTATTCAGTGCCTTGACAATGGCAAATATCGCCCAAGCCCTGCTGATATTACCCGGCTGTTTAAGGCCGGGGGGGGGGGGGGGTACTCCCAAACAAACGCTATACGGGGATGTGCCGCTGGATGGGGTATACTTTCCCTGAATTTTCGGAAGGCCAGGTTTCTACTGGTCTGAGATGGGGTATACTTTTTTGTTACTTTTACCAGGTTTTCAACCTTTGATGCAGCGCTTATAATATCGATCACGCGATGCTGATCGATAATTGGTTTACGTAATAAGACCTATTATTCCATTGTCCTCTGCCTTATCGCCACATGAACGCATTTACAATTTTCAACATTTAGTCTGAGATGGGGTATCAATTTTTAACATTTGGTCTGAGATGTGGTTGCTGGAGTAAGGGCTTTTCAATACTTTCAAGAGAGTATGACCATAAATTTTACGAGTTTTTACGTAACACGAACGTGTGACGTCACAAAGGTATTAAATGTAAAGGTATTCATTTATATAGTGCAAATTATATATGAATATATTAAAATGCGCTTCACAAGGTTATTTTTGTGATACGGACTGCTATTGTGACGCAATGTGCTGCCGTGTACTGGTTTTAATTGAAGTGACAATTCCCATGGACAAAATGTTGTCACCGCGACAAGATTTTCATGAACTGATTGAGTCATTCACACGAGGGGATTTGTCCCGAGGACTTCTTCCCTGCGACTTTCCCGTTCGTGTGTACCAACCTTAAACCCCGGGGGGGATGTTCAAAAAGATATCAGTATATCATTATGTTATAGCTACAAGTATTGCAGAGAAATCAAATATTGTTATTTATGCTCTTATCCCACTGAAACGAGCATAAAACACTTTATTGCTAAACTGAATTAAACACAAACAACAGATAAGGGGCGGGCATCTCGTTTATTGATACTTGTCGGACACGTATAATTACAGCAGTATATAATGTCGGCTAATCAAGTCTACCTAGACCTGTTACATCTAGTACCTGAAGAAAGGCTGGTTTTGTCAGCCGAAATATTGTAACATTCAATATAAACAGCTTTGCAGTAATCCTTGGACTTCGTATACATAGTGTAGTCAGAACATTTCTTCTATTCTTAACATATGTCCTAAAGAAATTAGGTATCAAAGTAGAGAAATGCCTTAGATTGATTCTTATATATTAATCACTCCTCTTTTTTTCACCCTCAACGGTATCCCAACGGGATTACATAACAACATTCTGCACCCACTTAATGTACATTCTGTAACGCTATAAAGTATATTTAATTTATAGTGTGGACACGTCATTCAGATAAATTCCCCGAGTCTCGTCGATCTACCCCGTATAATTATAGGTACAACAATTCGTCTTGCTTCTTTTCATAATCCCGTACGTTCTAAAATTACAAAGACTAACCATAACAGTAACCTGAAGTCATCGTAAGTTCAAGTGCATAAGTCTCCTTACAACAGATTCAAAGTTCACGCTTGCAATGACCGCACAACTTAAGCCGCCATTTAACACAGGCAGCCCAAACTCGTGATTTGTGTATTTATACGCTTACAAATATCGCTTGAAAATCCTTCCAAAACATGTATGTTAGAGAAATAAATACACGACATCACCCTACAATGTTTCAGTTGTGGTTATTCATACCTCTGAGCTCTTCTAGGGTCGTTTCCGCTGGTTTTTCTTTAATCCTCCTTCCCTCGCTTCCTAATAAAAGGAAAAGGCTGGACGCAACCGATATTATCCGATGTATAACCTGAAATCTTTGCCACGAAAATCACACTTCGCTCACTCCAAATAACTCGAAACTATGGCAAGCCATAGAATGATAAATTAACTCATCCCTACCTGAATTTTAAGATCCAGCGATACCATATTCTGGAGAAATCGAACAATTTGTCACCCACTTCCAAGGCCTTCGAGGTTGGTAGCTAATGAAGTTGGACATGGGAATTTCCGGTTAAGACAAACCGTCGAAGAGACTCGGTCTGGCGAAGACAAACAGCAACTTAACAGGAGAGGGTGGGGGTATTTATGTATTAAACGAACATCTATTAAATTGCAACAACAACTATTAATAACTTACCACAATTGCCATTTCATAGAATTATGCAGAATTTTCTTTTCCGGTCGTTCACCAGCTGACTCTGGTAACATTTGCGATAACCAAAGTAGAAATCAGGAGTATTGTTTTCGCCCTCTCCTGTTAAGTTGCTGTTTGTCTTCGCCAGACCGAGGCTCTTTGACGGTTGGTCCTAACCGGAAATTCCGGTTAGCTGCCAACCTCGAAGGCCTTGGAACTGAATGGGCGACAAATTGTTCGATTTCTCCAGAATGTGGTGTTGCTGGATCTTAAAATTCGGGTAGGGATGAGTTCATTTATCATTCTATGGCCTGCCACAGTTTCGAGTTATTGGGAGTGATTTCAGGTTATGCATCGGATATTTATCGGTTGTGTCCAGCCTTTTCCTCTTATTAGGAAGCGAGGGAAGGAGTATTCGAAAAAACCTAGAAGAGCTCAGACGTATGAATAACCACAACTTAAACAATTGTAGGGTGAAGTCGTGTATTTATTTGTCTAGATCTAACATACATGTTTTGGAAGGATTTATAAATCTTCCGCTTCACCTCCCGTAGCGCGTCTTCAGATTCTTCTCTACCGTCCCCATGCTTGGGTTTAAGCATGCAAGGAGCTGCCATTTCGTTTAATGTTTACTAACAACCGTAGTTACATGCGAAGGTAGAACATTTTTACAACGAAATGACTGATCACTGAGTAACCGCCCTTTCTCCTAGCACAATACGTACGTCATCAAAACTATATTGCGCAAAATAAACGCGCACTATAAGACATTCCCACGGATTCGCATTGCAAAATCAATCAATTTTATTGCGATTTCAGTATTCAGCACAGTCCAAAGATCATTTTGAGCGCACATGTGTTTTGCACTCGAGTGTCCTTTAAGCTATGTTTAACTCGTGGATACGTGCAAGCGCAGGGAGGTTTGTCATTGGTCACATGGTTTTACCGGCAACACAGACTATCACAACAGCAATTTACCCCTGAGAACACACGACTAAAATAGACTTTACATCCACGAGTTCGCCATTGCGGCGCTATGTTTCTTATTGGTGAAAAGCGAATCAAGGTGGCAAAACTCTACTCTACGTATAAACTCTACGTATAAACGGCGGTTAGCATACCTTAATCGACTTGTAGTTGATCATACCAGTGTTTACTTTAATTAGGCCCCTCTTAGAGTATGCTGATTTTATATAGGATGGTTGCACTCATAATTACTGTGAATCAATTGAGAGTATTCAGTATGGGGCTGCTCGATTGGTGTTAAATGTATTTATCATGGTTACGTAACCCCGCTACTGGGGTGTTACGTGTTGTTTTAGACACAATACGTCATTAGTGGGACAGTACTATATAGTCGCAGTTACGTAATGAACAGTCATTCGAGTCCTACGTCCGCCGCTCGTCTTACAAATTAAATACCCAATGCATGATCATAAGTCGTTATATGGTTTCTAGTTATAATTTACTATTGTTCACAAATTATTGTGTTTTTTATAGGTTTTGTGGAATATTACATTTATAAACCGCTATTTCAGTATTGTAAGAGAGATGGGTTAATGAGTTTGCCATTAAAGTATTATTATTGTAATTTTAACGATACATCACGTCTATGCTGCATTACTGTCTATTATAGAGTTGTAAGTAGCCAGTTATTGTCAAATCAGTGTTCGTGAGCGCATAATGGAGAAATTGCTCTAGATTACAACTTATCATCGTGTATATTGAAGTTACGATAGTTAATAGACACCCCAATGAGTGGTTGCCAAATACATGATAAATGTTTTATGTTCGGTTGAGCGGGGAGCGAATTAGAACATAAATTTCATTTGGTTCCAGATTGTCTCCTTTCACTTCTGCCAGAATCTGTTTCACAAAGATCCAGCTATTGGCCAGCTATTGGCTGCGTAACAGTTATTTGTAATACTTCCAAATTCCAAAACCCTTTTTTCCGTTTGCTATCTCTGCATGGAACTCTGTACCTCTATCGATTCGTAAGTTGGGCACCATTAATAAAGTTAATTCCAATATTTCCAAAATGTTATGCATAGGTAACTTTTGAATACGGTAAAAGGTTAAATGGCTGGCTACGCCCCTCACTCCTGTCAACAGAATACTTATAATACCAGTCTTGCATCCAAACAATCTTACTCTCTCACTAAAACTAGAACAAACTATGGAATCTTTAATCTTTGATATGAAGGAGCTAAAATGTGGAACTCCCTCGATTTAAATCAATAAAATCTTATCCACCGTCTCAATGATTTTTTTTTATGGCTTTATTAAAAAAAAAATTCCTTTTGTTATAATTTGCCTCTTCCAATCCTGACACTCGATTCTATTATAGATTCTGTATCGTTATTCTAAAAGTAATTTATAGTATTTATTTTCTCTGTTTGCGTGTCTTCCGAATATAGCTTACGGACCCAACAATTGCTGGACTTCGGAGGACCCTTGAAATAATATAGACCCTGAGTATTCGAATGAAAACGTTGGTAAAGGGCAAGAACAATATGACGGAGCGGCTTCAATCTCTGGTATAGTGCATAGAGAGAACGATGGGACTGGACGAGGAACAAAAATTACTTCGGCCAACAGCAGTATTAGATATAAGGCTAGGCATACTCTACTGCAATATATCTCATACTGCTGCCGCCCTCAGTAACTATCTAATACGTATTGTTTTCCCTCGAGGCTGTTTTGCATATTGACAACAGTGCATTGGGACATCTTTTTGGCTCTTTTAGCTGCTCAAGTTAGAGTTTATTTCGAAAGCAAACAAAAATCTTTTTCGCGGGCTCAAACTATTAGAATGTGCGCATGATCTGTCAAGCCTGTTAGCGTTTTCAAATCGTATTTTTAGCGTTTTCGTTTGGACGGCCAATACGATTCGTAAACGCGATTATTTTTTTAATCGAATACAAAAAGTAGAGAACAAGAACTTGACATGAATGAGTTCTGACTTTTGGCAGCACATTGTCTTTAAAATTCTAGCCAGACGTACATGCCCAATATGTTGGTTAATCACCTAACCATGGTATGAAAAGGAGCAGTTGAACCGAAACTTGCCATTGTGCTAGATAATTTGATGAGGGAAGTACCACGATTCAAGGGATGCAGCTGCTTACATGAAAAATGGGTATGTATGTGAGGCCAAGAGGCTCAAACCCTGACCCTATTTGACCCAATCCTAGCTCCAAAACCCTGATTGCCCCCTTTTTGGAAAAAAAACAACCTGATTGCCCCTTCTTTAAATTGTTTTCAAAACAAGGTCGGATATATATCCTGGCCGGTATACCACGTACCGGGATTTCATGTAAAATATGGAACATTTCAAGTCGGGACGTGGCATTGGGTAAACAAATCAGCAGATGAAGTACATAGATAAGTACTGAAGTACGAATTAGCGGCGTCACGATGTATGGGAACCTCAGTGCTTGCATGTGGGCAGGCGATCCAAATGCGGCAACAGAATGTCTTTTTTTGACATAGTAGCTAAAAACAATGAACTGCCTAAAAAATACTGAACCCCGACCCTGACTGCACCCAAATTATACTCAAATCCTGACCCTGATCTGCCCAAATCAGGTCAAAACCCTGCCCCTACCTGCCCAAACTGAGCTCAAAACCCTGACCCACCTGGGCGGCACATACATAATACGTCACAAACAGGAGTACCCCCCTCGGGGAACACTACTTCCGTAACGGCATTTAAGGCGCACATCAGAAAGAGAGACCTCACTCTATTAACTGACACAAGCCATTGTAAAGGCTGCCACTTGTGTAATTCCTGATGATTTTAAACAGATTATGATGTATTTATGTTAAAATAGACTTTCTATTTTACATAGTATTTTATACAAACATCATAATAGTACATTATATAAACATTATATTATTGTATATATAAATATATTTCCTGTACATACATTGTAATATATCAATGAAAGTAGGTAGATGACCGCGGCGCTTTTAATTTAAATTAGTATATATTAAGTTATCTGTAATATGTATTTCATTATAAGGTTATTCACATTCGTAATTTGTAATCATTTAGGAATATTTATTATTATATTATCAGTAAACAAATTAGATTAGGATTACAGTTTGATTATTAGAATTAGGATTGTTATAATATTTTTATTATTAGGATTTTTACAATTTTAACCTAAGATTACATTATTTAGTCATAGGATTTTTGTTCAATAATATTTTTAAAATCTTTACTCATATTCATATTCAGTGTCCCCGATTAGCAGGCCACTTGTGGCCAGCTAGAAGTTTGACACGTTAATAAAGTTGTTGATTGATTGTTGATTGATTTGATTGTTTGCTGATGAGGGGAAGTGTGAGATTCCTCAGGTGAGAATAGCGTAGGGCATTAATTATTTATTTCAACTCGGGGGGTTGAGGCTTGTTAAACCTCTAGCAAGTACATGCTAATTAGCCGTATTGGTATGTGTATTCTGAGAGAGATAGGTTGCTGGAGGTGAAGGCGCCTTGTATGTCATTCCTAGCATTAGGTTGGTCCTTGGGTGACACTTGGAGTGAAATGCACTGTCCATTACATTCTACAATGTCGTCTCGGACAGTCTTTACGATAGCTGTCCATTTGCGACAGCTTACTTAGGTGTCGGTCAACATGAGATCCGCACTTTTAATTCGACTCGATCCGTTCACACCTGAGCGGAGCGGAGCATACCTACAAGAGAGGAGACATCTAAGCAAAGGTCATCGAAGCCTTCAAATTCGATATGTTTGATAACAGGCGTGTTCATGATAGGCCCCAAATCGGATTAACAAGTTGTCGGGGATGCCCATATCTCTCATTAAGGGCTGTGATGGCTTCAGGTAAGGGATACTAGCGTACATAGAGGAGTTGGCAAGTTTCAATGACTTCTTAACTGTACTAAAAGTGGTCCAGCAAGTACCTGATATTTGTATTGCTCGGTTAAGTGGGGTAAATGTTCACGAGATTGTCCAATCCCATCTTTCAGGAGGGCAAACTCTCTTGGGGTCCCATTTACAAACTTAGGTAGGGTGGGCGTAGGTACTCCTTGGGATGAAGCAATCATGATGTCGATCAAACTCGGCCGGTGTTGTGGCGGTAGGGTCTGTATACGGTATCGCTGGAGACGCAACCACGAAGGCTGAGGGTTGTACCATTAGTGCAGTGGAGATAGCCATTCATGCTGTGAGTTGATGAGTTCCTGCTGGAGTAGAGGAAGCTCTGGGTGCATTCAATTTGGCTGGGAGGTCAGCAGCACGGAAGGGAGCGATACATTCCAAAGACTGTTGCCAGTCATGGGTCTGGTACAAGCTTCTGACCTGTATTCTCAGGTTTGGGTTGCTCTCCCTAGATATGTTCAAAAATAAAACAGTTATCCTGCTCGATCGTCGTCCTCGTCCTCGTCCTCGTCCTCGTCCTCGTCCTCGTCCTCGTCCTCGTCCTCGTCCTCGTCCTCGTCCTCGTCCTCGTCCTCGTCCTCCTCTTCGTCCTCCTCTTCGTCCTCCTCGACGTTCTCCTCTTCGTCCTCGTCGTCCTCGTCCTCGTCCTAGTCCTAGTCCTCGTCCTCGTCCTCGTCCTCGTCCTCGTCCTCGTCCTCGTCCTCGTCCTCGTCCTCGTCCTCGTCCTCGTCCTCGTCCTCAGCTCGTTCTCCTCGTCCTTATTAATATTATTATTATTATTATTATTATTATTACAAGTGGGTACCGCTAACGATAATCAAACATGCTAAATACAGTGGCTAATTGATTTTTAAGACAAAAACACAAGTTCAAATGCGTTCTGATCAATCTAGTTATAACATAAGATAAAACGAAAATGAATAGCAAAGTGTACATAAGAAAAATGAGATCCCATCTCTGCTCCCCCTACCCCCTCACGAGCGCTGTAGGATTTGGGAGCAGAGTCTCTGCAGAGTCCCACCCATACCGGTACATCCGTATGAGGTTCTCATATTAGATCACCTTCAGCGGCGCTTTTTATAGCTGAAATTGGAGGCTTCAATCTTCCATGTGGGAGACATTAATCGATGGGATATGTAAGAAATAAAGGTTTTAAGGTAATAACTAATAGATAGACACCTAACTTGTTTGCTATCGACCCGCGGATATCGAAGTAATACTGAAAATGTAACATAATTTCACAATTCGTACTCTACGGCAAAATCTACTTTAGATAACATCAATTGCGTTTCTTTAGCTGCTGTTATTATTCATTTTATTATATCTATTATATTACACTAGTGGATACCGCTAACGATAATCCAACATGTGTGTTAGACGCTAGCTACGTCGTAGCGCGTTTTGGGTAGTGCCATGCAACTTGCATGGTAGTGATCGTGGGTGTATGGTTATTTTCCACCTACTAAGGCTCAACTGGAATTTTGGAGCACTTGTCGTGGAAATAAGTGGCCTAAACATCCGCCAAAAAAGTTTCTTCTTGAAGCGATTGTTATTTTCCATCCAAGTGCATTGAATGTCATCACAAGCTCGCGAACCGACAGCCTTCCGCAGTTCATGCCGCGTGGCAGTCGTCGCGTCGAGTACAGAAACCATGGTTTTAACTCTGCCACATCACTTGATCCATTGTGATTTGAAGCTGCAACCTCATTCTAGCCACTTCTAAACGGGGGAGGGTTCCATTTGAACAGGAAAGGCATAGGATTTTCCACCTCTCCCCCCTCAGTTTTGCAAGGTTCGCATATCTTACCCCACATTTGCAACCAATATGTTGTGTTCGTCGTGTTTACTACCAACACTATGATTTTAGCGCTGCAACTTCATTCAAGCCATTTCTAATGGGGAGGGCACCGTTATTATCAGGAAATGCATAGGATTTTCCACCCATCCCCCCTCAGTTTTGCAAGGTTCGAATTTCTTACCTCACATTTGCAACCAATATGTTGTGTTCCTCGTGTTTACTACCCAAACTAAGATTGTAAAGCTGCAACGTCATTTAATCCAGTTCTGGACTCGGAAATAGCAAATGAACTGTCCCAGCATGCTTTGCGGCCAAAACCAAAAGGGCGATGGATTTTTACGGGTATAAAAGAACATCGTAGAGACATGGGGTTTTCACCAAAATCTTACCCATGGGAAACTTGAGAGGGTCTTTCTTCTTCATTTGGTTGACATTAAAGATTAGGGGGGGAAATGACAGGCAAAACAAAATTTGAAAACGGCTTAACCCCCCCTGAACTTCATTTGCGCGAATATCACACCCAAAATTTCATCTAGTTGGGCGACAATACATAACATAGGCTGGTTTTTATGCCATCAACTAGGCGCTAGATACCGAACATTAATTAATTATTTAATGATTGTATTATTTCTATGATTATCGTTAGCAACAAGTGGGTACCGCTAACGATAATCATAAAACGGTTTCCACCCACCCCCTTAATTTTGCAAACTTTGCAGATCTTACACAAAATTCGCATACGATATGTTCTATTAATCATGTTTACTACCCAAACTAAGATTTTAAAGCTGAAACGTCATTCAAGCCAATTCTAATGGGGAGGGCACCGTTATTAACGGTAAATGCATAGGATTTTCCACCGCTCCCCCCTCAGTTTTGCAACGTTCGCATTTCTTACCCCAAATTTGCAACCAATACGTTGTGTTCGTCGTGTTTACTACCCAAACTAAGATTTTAAAGATGAAACGTCATTCAAGCCAATTCTAATGGGGAGGGCACCGTTATTAACGGTAAATGCATAGGATTTTCCACCCCTCCCCCCTCAGTTTTGCAAGGCTCGCATTTCTTACCCCACATTTGCAAGCAATATGTTGTGTTCGTCGTGTTTACTACCAAAACTATGATTTTAGTCCTGCAACGTTATTTAATCCAGTTCTGGACTCGGAAATTAGCAAATGAAACTGTCCCAGCATGCTTTGCGGCTAAAACGGAAAGGGCGATGGATTTTTACGGGTAGAAAAGAACATCGTAGAGACATGGCATTTTCATCAAAATGTTACCCATAGAAAACTGCAGGAGGTCTTCTTGATTTGGTTGACATTAAAGTTCAGGGGGGAAATGACAGGCAAAACAAAATTTCAAAACGGCTTAACCCCCCCTGAACTTCATTTGCGCGAGCGTTAACCCAAAAATGTAATCTAGTTGGGTGAAATTACATAAGATAGGCTGGTTTTTATGCCATTAACTATGCGCTAGATACCGAACATTAATTATTTAATTAATTATTTAATGATTGTATTATTTCTATGATTATCGTTAGGAATTACTAGTAGATACCGCTAACGATAATCCAACATGTTAGCTACGTCATAGCGCGTGTTGGGTAGTGCCATGCAACTTGCATGGTAGAGATCATGGGTGTATGGTTATTTTCCACCTACTAAGGCTAAACTGGAGTTTTGGAGCACTCAGTCGTGGAAATAAGTGGCCTAAACTTCAGCGAAAAAAGTTTCTCCTTGAAATGATTGTTTATTTTCCATCCAAGTGCATTCAATGTCATCACAAGCTCGCGAACCGACAGCCTTCCGCAGTTCATGCCGCATGGCAGTTGTCGCGTCGAGTACAGAAACCATCACTTAATCCATCACTTAATCCATTGTGATTTTAAGCTGCAACTTCATTCTAGCCACTTCTAAATGGGAGAGGGTTCCATTATTAACCGGAAACGCATAGGAATTTCCACCCCTCCCCCTTCAGTTTTGCAAGGTTCGCATTTCTTACCCCACATTTGCAAGCAATATGTTGTGTTCGTCGTATTTACTACCAAAACTATGATTTTAACGCTACAACTTTATTTAATCCAGTTCTGGACTCGGAAATAGCAAATGAAACTGTCCCATCATGCTTTACAGCCAAAACGCAAAGGGCGATGGATTTTTACGGGTAGAAAGGAACATCGTAGAGACATGGGGTTTTCACCAAAATGTTGCCCATAGTAAACTGCAGCGGGTCTTCTTTATTTGGTTGACATTAAATTCGAGGAGGGGAAATGACAGGCAAAACAAAAATTCAAAACGGCTTAACCCCTCCCCCCCTTGAACTTCATTCCCGCGAATGTTAACCCAAAAATTGCATCTAGTTGGGTGAAATTACATAAGATACCGAACATTAATTAATTAATTAATTAATTATTTAATGATTGTATTAGTTGATAAACTTATTGATAACGATCGACTACTCATAGCTATAAGTCATCTATCATACAGGATTAATCATGCAACAGAAACGCTAGTAAAAAGTTCTTAAATAAAAACGCTGGAGCATACTAATCTGAGTGGCTGGCAGACCATATAAAAGGGCATTATAGTAATCTAGATGACTACTTATGAAAACATTAATTAATATTTGAGGAGTATTATTCAGGAATTTCCTAATTAAGTTTGTGCTTATCAGTAAGCATCCAGCTCTTGATGTCATCTATACAGTTCTGCATAGCTGTAATCGTTGTGGATTGCTCGGTACTTGCGTCAGGTTGAAAAGAGATATAAAGTTGCGTATCATAAGCATAGACATGTACGTCTGGAAAATGACTATTAAATCAGAATCGGATAACATTTAGCGTTGACCTATAACATTCGCGTTCCGTTCGTGCATCCACTTCGACAGTAATCCAAGATCTTACTGAAACAGACACTTTTTAGAGATACCAAACATTTTTTATCTGTTCGTGAATCCAATACAACAGCAGAATTTACGCATCAAAGGTAATGTATTTTCAATACATTTTGGCTGTGAGCCGTAGGCATTGATGCGACTGATTGTCCCGTAAATGAAGACCTCTCCAGTGTGAATAAACCGTACAATGGCTTCAAACTTTGCATCTGCCGGACTGGTCTCGAACTGGATTTGATAACTACATTCGTCTTCATGTGATTTGTCTTGCACCTTGGCGTTGGGCACCTTTTGAAAAGCCTGAATAACTCTCTTAAGCTTTACTCTGTGGCATAAACTCATTGTCAGGTTGTTTCCCGCTAGTAACTGATTAACATGCGAAACAGCAACGTGTGCAGCTTTCTTGGCATGCGCATGCGCAGTATGGACAGCATGCCAAGTTAGACACGGACACCACTGGTCGGTAATATGTGCGTCCGCACATGAACGGTTCAGCGGTAGCGCCTCAAATAAACTTGAGCCACGAGTATTATTTTTCTCCTCGGGTGGTGTTGAAAATGACATAAGGTGAAGAAATGTTGAATGAAGATCGTATGGAGAGGTGATGAGTTCTGTGTTCATTCGCAAATTTTTAGCTTTATTAGGAAAAGCCTCTTTGAACCACTCCGGAAGCGTTATTGACAGAAAAGGAAGTCTTTCCTCCAGTTTACCTTGATTTGTGAATCGTATATCACCAAAACGAGGCCCATGATCACCCATCATAATAAACATTGTCTCGTTCAAGAGATTTTCCTCGCGTAAGGATTTCAAAAAGGAGAGTATCTCCAAATCGGCTACGCTCATAAAGTTAAGACGTCGGTGACACAAATTACACAGGAATGTGTAACCAAATTTACGCCGTCCAGGATATGCCTGCATGAAACTCTTGAGGTAGTTTAACTGAAGTCTAACTTGAGGCTGTCCCCCAATACAAAAACCCGCAGTGGCCAGCCAGAAGGGTCGACCGTAGTGATCAGTAGGCTGTTCATCAAAGCCTTTAGCGCGTAAGGTGAATGTTCCTAAACGAACAATTAAGATAAAAATGTGTTAACTAATAACGTAACCACTACTTGCTGTGTCGTTTTGTCTCCAAATATCTTCTGGCCAACCATGATCATGAGGTTATGGCCTGATAATCGACCTTTAATATAAAAAACGGCCATTGCCTGCTGGCTGGTAATTTAGCTTGTCTTTCTTATTTTTGCTTTGTTTTTTTTAGAGTGACTTATTTTATTACGAATTATTTTCACTCTTAAAAAAGCCATTGCAAACTGACCCCTAACAGCCCTAACAGCTAAGTAATGCTATACTTACCCCACGTAGGAAAATCTTCACTCCATAATGTGCTAAATCCATTCTCCTTAAAATCCTTGAATATAAAAGGCCACTCGTCCACAGTTCCAGCATTATGGGCACCTCTCCTCGCTTCCTTCACTTCACAATTCTCATTTACAGTCCTCCCTGTCAGCAAAGCGTTGACATTCGGTAATGTTGCGTCTCCAACGACGGAGTAACCCTTGAATAAAAGCGATTTCATATCCTGCTTAAGATACGCAAATGTTTTGGGCAGCATGCGTTGAAAGTGAGCCGCAGACGTGCTATCGAACGTTATGATCATTATGTCCAGCGGTGCATCGGGTGCATCTTTACTTGGCATGCGCTGATGAACGTCGGGTTTCTCTACCACAGACATATGGAAGGTTTTTTTTATCTCCTTATTTTTCAAGACAGACGTTACTTCCCAAAAGTCTTCCTGAATGGAAATTCCTCTGCTGCTAAAATTAAGATTATGTGTTGGTCCATATGTGAACGAGAAGTCGTCCTTTCCGCGGCGAATCGATTTAGCATTGACAGATTCTAACTCTGTTGAACAAAACGTAATTCAACAGTTATACTCGAGCTCATGCAGTTCTGGGGCAACAAACTCCGTCATTGGGGAATGAAAACGATACGAACATACCCAAAATTCTCTCTGAAAAGCACTGAATGATCAAGTTTATAAATTTGGAAAGCAAGGTTGTTTTTGTCAATAACCCGGCTATGCCTAATAAGCTAGATAATGGCCCTAACAACATTTCGAAATGGATTACAAATACGACAATGAACAAAGAGTTTCGAAGACGGCTGCCATGTTGAATCTGATGACTGAGGACTTTTGCTCGTTAACTGAAGTATTGACTGTTAATGTAATAATAGCCTGCTTGCCGGCTCTTCTGTAAAACATTTTGTCCTCGCCCCATTTTGAGCGCGTGCCACAGGTGACCCAATCCGAAATAGAACGACCGAAAAAAATTGCAGAAGAGCCGGCAAGCAGGCTAATGTAATACGCGGGGTAACTGGATAATTCCTCTATACCCTTTTTAATGTCCTGTCGAATCCTCAACACGTTGTCTTCAAGTATTGTGTATGAGTGGTTGTCGTTGCATTTGATCGGAGGCAGCAGCTTCATGAGGTGTGCGATTTCTTTATAGTAAGGATCGAGTTGTGGAAGCCTGCACCCACTCTCGCCACCTTTCAAGTGGGTCAACGGTACTGCACATGAGAGATTGGTTTTCAATCCTGTGTATGAAACGAACCTCAGTGTTAGTAACTGACTCATGCGCAAGAGTCACGCTCCGGCGTATCACGCCCGAAATTACGCTTCTTTCAGTTCCAGCTAAATCCGTGGTCTCGTAAGAAACGTTACTTAGAACATTATATAATATTAGGAAAATATTTCCCTTAAAATTTGCAACAATCAACAAATACAACTGTTTGCTTTTGGTCACTTTAAAGTTTACAATAGGATTGTTCCTATAGTTAAATTGTCTATCGGTTTATACAAAAATAATCACCTCGTGAGAAACAGTATTTATCCGTTTGGGAATCCTCTCAATTCGGTGTTTAGCTTGGCTACCAATTAGATTTTCGTCAGGATATTATTTCTATCCCTCAAATTAAGATTTCGAAACTCAAAGGGTGCATTTCTCGAGTTTTTAGCCAGGCCACGTCTTCAGCCAAGCTAGTCAGCTTAATTCGATGTTTATGGCTATCGGCAATGTAGTGCATGCGTTTAATGTAGTGCATGCGCTGAAATTCAAGCCCAGAATTCCTGGTTTAATAGGTTTCAGCTTGAGGCTCGTGTTAAAGAAGAATTGTTTAATAACATCGGATCACCTCAATGGGCGCCCTATATTTGGTTAAATCTAGTACAGTCAGAATTGCTTTCTCAGATACTAGTAACACTGGTTACGGCGGCTATGTCGTGGAGTTAGGCCCATGCAGATACTGTGGCACAAGGTGTATGGGACAATGTACACGCGAAACAGAGTTCTACTATGCGTGAGATTTTGGCAGTCAGGAAGGTTTTGTAATCGTTTGCGCCAAATCTGAAAGGTTTATGTGTGAAATGGTATACCGACAATCAGAATGTTGCTCGTATCATGGATATTGGCAGTAAAAGACCTCGTCTACAGGAAGAAGGTAATCAGATTTTTCCCATTTGTGTTCAACATGGATATCTATTGAGCCTGAGTGGATATCTAGATTCGACAATGCAAGAGCAGACTATCTAAGCATAATTGTCGATAAGGATGTTTGGAGTATCAGCCCCCATATTTTTCATATGCTAGATTTCAAGTGGGGGCCTCATTCAATTGATCGTTTTGCCGATGAAGTTAATCACGTATTACCAAGATTTGATTCTAGGTTTTGGAACCCTAGCTGCGAAGCGATGGATACCTTCACAAGGTCATGGAAGTTCGAGAACAACTGGATTTGTCCTCCTCCTCATCTGATTCCAAGGGTTCTTAAGCATATGCAATCTTGCTGTGCTAAAGGTAACTTAGTGGCTCCGCTTTGGCGTTCTGTTCCTATTGGCCCCTCCTCACCTCTGACGGTCTTCACTTCGCTTCATTCGTCTCCGATTGGGTCGATCTTCCTACGTCAAGATCGACATTCTCTGTTGGTCAACACAGCTCGGGTGTATTTGGTAGAGTGGAACTGAATTTCAGGGTTTTGGCTGTTAGGATCAATTACAGAAACTCTCATTTCTTCAATGCTGGTTTCTGCACCAATGAAGTAGGTTACTTTATCGATTGCCATGTTGCTTCCGTTTGGTAAGTTGACCTCCTGTCCCCTTCTTGCCAGTGGGTAGCATTCGTTTATGTCAGTGGGTGGCTTTCCTTCTTGCCAGTGGGTGGCATTCATTAACGCCAGTGGGTGGCTTGTATTCTTGCCAATGGGTGGCATCCTTTTTGCCAGTGGGTGGCTTAGTATTTACCAGTGGGTGGTAATAGTATTAGCCAGTCTGTGGCTTTACATCAAATCTCATTATGCCGTCTCTTGATTTTACCCCGTTCTCGATTCCTCGGGTGTTCTGCAGTGCTTAGCTTGAGAGCGAGCCACATCCAGGAGTTGTATGTCTCTTGAAGGGAGGGGGAAGGGGGGGGGGGGACGAGGATTAGAAGAGAGCAGTATTTTTCTGCGTTTGACCGTGCAAATTAGCAGGAAAATGAGCTCTCCTCGGTTCCTATGTTTTGATAAGTAATATGCGTTGGTATATGCATCGGAATAGAGCTGTATATATAGATGTGAGATCACAGGGCTTCCATCTCGGTTTGGCATTCTCAAGCAGTGCAGTTTATTCTAATTAAAGATTAATTATTTCTTATTCCGGCCAGTCCTAGGAAAAGATATATTGCAGAAGTTGTTTTCTGCATCTTTAATATGAGTTTTGTGTTGCAGATGTATTCAGCTCAGATATGTGGCAAGGTTTGCGCAGGGTCATACCGCAGGGTGACGAGACCCTATCTTCGCTTGTGGAATCCCTCCCAGATGTTGTCGGCAGGGCAGCCAGTACTGTTCTTCCTTATCGAGATGGAAGTCTTGGGCCTCCTTGCATCACATTACAGTTTTTCCTGCGTCTCCTTACCATGTAACCCTCTACCTTCGGTTCTTGATGTCAGATGCCAAGTCCGTTTCCCCCCTTGAAGCTACTGTCCAGAGTCTCGCCTGGATTCATCGCATCGCAGGAGAACAGTCCCCAACAGATCATCCATTAGTTAAAGTGTCAGCTGGCGCCAAGCATCTGTTGGCTCACCAGAAGACAAAGAAGGAGCCAGTTACTGTTAAGCAATTAGAACAGCTCGTTAAAGACAAAACTTGTTTATCAGCTTCGTTGTATGATATTCGCTCAGTTTCTATTTGTTTGTTAGCTTTTTCTGCCTTTCTCAGAATTGATGAATTAGCTCACCTTGTCAGATTGTAAGTTCGAAGACAGTTATTTAAAGTTATCCATTAAGTCTTCTAAGACAGACCAATTAAGGGACGGAGCTTGTGTTGTGTTGGCTCCCTCAGGAAAGGTCACATGCCCTGTGGCTATAATGTGTAGATATCTGAGTAAGGCCGATCTCAGTGACGACAGTCCTCTTTTTTGTCAATTGTCCAAAACCAAGTATGGTTACAAGCCTAGAGTTAAAGGTTTAAGTTACACCAGGTTAAGAGAGATTGTAATTGAAGCCTTTCAAGGAATTGTACCTGATATTTCTAAAATAGGTACACATAGTCTTAGGAGTGGTGGTGCATCTGCTGCTGCCAATGCAGGTGTTCCGGATAGGCTGTTTAAACGTCACGGTCGTTGGCTTAGCGACTCTGCCAAAGATGGCTACGTTAAAGATTCTATTAGTTCTCGTCTTTCGGTTTCAAAGGCTCTAGGAATCTAGATTTTGACCCAGCCCGGGAGGTTGAATGTAGGATACAGCTGGCCCGGGGTTTTCCTCCTAGGAGCGAGTGGACGTACGGGGAGGTTTTTCACCCAGCTGTTGGTCCACAATCCCCATTCAATTAATGTAGCTTGGAATGTGCGGAAAGGTATATCCTATATATTGCATGGTTAGGATATTGTATGAAGGTAATAAATGAGGCGTTTCTGCTTAGCTTGAGAGCGATCGAGCCACACCCAAGAGTTGTATGTCTCTTGAGGGGAGGGGGAAGGGGGAAGGGGGGGGGGGGGGGGGGGGGGATGAGGATTAGAAGAGAGATACCCTGCAACGAATGGTGAGAATTTGAAGACATGCTGTTTCTGCCGAACCGAAATATGGTGGTTTTTATTTTCGCTTACCAATCGCCTTCCTATGAAAACGGCCCGTACCATCTAAAATATCACAAGACAATAGTCTTGAAAAGTTTGGACAGCTCAAAATTAGAGACATTAAGTATGAGTATAGGCAAACTCAAAATAGGTTTAAGATGTAATTCAAATTATCATGTACACTGTGGTTGTATTGTATTTGTATTTTGTCTTTGAAAAGCCTTTTTAAGGAAAGATGAATAAAGTATAAGTATGAAGTAATACCTGACTAGCCTCGTTTTGTTTTTTTCCGTATAATTACACAAATTAGCCGTGGCCATATTTGGAATTGGTGAATCAATACAAAAATATCTCTTTACAAATATTAGGAAACGCACGATACTTGAAAACCAATCAAAACCCTTTGCTTTACCATTGACGTAGAGATGAACGTACTCCTTTTTGATATAAAGGCTCCACTTCTCAGACTGCACTGGAATAGCAAAATATTGCTTCATTTTGGACGACAGTTTTCCTTTACTCGGGTCTCGTACGTACATGAATCCCTTACAGGCCTCGCCAAACCTGTTACATTCGGCCCGGATATCGGAGATGTTGTTCTTAGAATGGAACTCGTACAAGTTACCAATACCAGGCAGGTCGACACCGGGGACCTGCGAGAAATTTGCATATTAATATATTTTTACAAGAGGAGTAACAATGAATGTATGTGGCTATAACTGAATAAAAGAGTTCTAATAACTGGAATCAGGAGCGCCATCTAAAGGATAAGTTGCTGTTTGAATGTGGTCCATTATTTAAATCAGTGATTCTTTTTACTCACGGGGGTGCTAAGTTACCCTTCTTGCGCGGCGGCCATGTTGGGTCACAGGATAATAACAACCGTTGTTTTTGCGCGGCTAACCTCGTTCTGAAACTGCTCAGCCCGAGGCTAGGGCACGAACTTCATGTAATTTCACAAACTGTCCCAAACCCTTATAAAACCCTAACCCTACATTAAACCTAATCTAACACCCTAACCGTCAACAATGGGTGCTCACTAATTTAGGGTGTTTAGAGGTAGTCACTAATTTTGGGTGTTTTAGAGCTAATCACTATTTTTTGGTGAATTTAGGATAAGTCACAGCTACATGAAGTAGTAGCCGAGGCTAGCCACGTGTTTCGTGCCAACGTGGCCGCCATGCGAGAAGGGTCCACTGGAATAAAAACACATTGAATGGGGGCGCTTATTTAACAGAATCATTACATTGTACGGTTATACGCTTTCACGGTTATATATATAAAGTAGGTATATAATGTCCAAATGTCTTCAGCCAACGGCTGATATATAATATATATATATATAATATATATATTTATTTGTTATAGCAGGCTGAGTATTACAGCTTACAGCTAGCGGGGGCCTGCTTCTACTCCTCACACACTCCCCACTACATTAACTGTTTTGGACACACTACACTCGACTCACGGTTGATTTTTACGGAGGGAGGAAAACCGGAGAACCCGGAGAAAAACCCTCGAATGCAGATAAGGAATCAAAAACAAACCTAACTCACATATGGTGCCCGAGCCGGGAATCGCGCTGTTTTGTATCCATAATTATTCGGCAGTTCTACCTTTCACTGACTCGACTAAATCACATGCCTTACCCACACTTAAAATCTAAACCGAACCCGAAAACGACAACAACAAAAACAGATAAATTTAAACCAGTAAATTAAAATACAAGATATGAAGCACTTGTATAATATCAAAACGCAATTTACAGTGAAGTCGCTCTCACTGTTGTGGAACGTTTTTGCCGATTTATTGCCTCTCACCTCGAGATAACCACCAAGAAATGATTCTCGAGGTAGAAATCTCTTAAATGCCGTCGGAACTGTAGGTGTTGGAGTAAGTAATTCTTCATGCTGTTGGAACTGGAGAAAAACGTGTTGTCAGTAATGTTATAGACAAAGATCTGAAGTTTTATTCAATATTATTGTTTATTTTTCAAACAGGAAGACAAAATGTTGCTATCTAATAATCCCGTGTATATTTATCCCCCTTCACTTTTCTGGATAGCCTTCAATCCTTGGGTGCACGTGACGTCATCGCCGCCATCTTGGTTCCCTTTAACAAAGGATTTCTCGTTAGTTTCTCTTGTTAGTTCATCCAACATGGCGACCACGTCTTTGTTATTTGAATCCCTTGGGATTGTTGCACACTACCAATAGCGGTCACCCGGACTACCTCAAGTATAAACGTCTTATTAGATTTATAATTGTTTGCTTTTTAAGTGCAGTACTTATTTATATAGCAGTCAGTTCTGCTTGTATATACACATGTAAGTTCTTTATGTAATTTATGATCTGTTTCCGTTCTAATTGTTAATAAGATCGTCTCTTGTAGATTTGCTAACCCCCCACCTCGAATAGCATTTGCTAAATGTGAGTGGGTTAGATTCTTTGTAATGTAATTGGTAAATTGAAATAAAAGTGAAGTGAAACGACATGACGAACGTATTCCAAAAATTAGAGAGAGAAAACATCAATCTCGTCATAAAGTTGTTTTTAAGCTTCCCACTGATTCAATGCCATCATATCTCCAGTGGGATTCGTACTCCATATTTTTTGGCAGGAACTAAAATATTGTGAGTGTTACTTTACAAATCAGTGTTGTGTGTGTGGCGTGAGCACAATACAAACCAAGTTACTGAACAACACTGCAAGAAAAATGCATGTACCTTATAAATTAAAAAGCAATAGCCCTTGTGCATGATGATTTCATGCTTTTGTGATCACCATCAAACCTCAATTTGACACAGCATTTCCTCTTCTCTGAGAATACCAAGACAATCGATGGTCTAAGTTAGAGTAACAAAAAAATTATGGTAGTGTAGGCAGTATCATGCATAAGGCATATTGTTAATATATTTTCGCTCACATTTTTAGCATCTACTACTCTGAACTCAAAACCTTTCACCTTGAAAATTGGGTCGAGTTGACGATAATCGTTAAAAAAGCGCATAACTAACAAACAAATCCCAAATACTTTTTGTTTTTGCTGTAGATATCCCACAACTTTATAATACATTTTCTAACTTGGCGCTTCTTTCATTTCTGATGGTTTTAGGTATATATTACCTCGTTGATACTCTTTGGAAGCCTCTCTAACTTTAGGTCCAGTAGCTGTAGACGGTTGAAGAGAATAACCAAACCCAGTGATCCTCCAATTGCAAGTAGAGATAGAATGAAACGTTGAAAAAACTTCATCGTTGACATCTCTGGTGAAAATTAGTGCAAGTGCTGAATATTTATTTCTAGTTAATATTCAAAATATAATACAGTACGTTAAAATTACGTGGCACATATAAAATTAACGGTATAAAATGAAATGCATGCAAACAAACAGATTGGCAGCACTAATTGAAATGTATCCTTGGTTATTATATATACCATTATAAAATTTGAAAACTGATTTAAAATGGTTAATTATATGAAGCCAAGAGCCCATGGTGAAATATATCGACTTAAAAGATCTATTCGATTTTCAACAAAATCAGAGAGCTAAAAAAAAATATTAAGATATTAAGCATTAAAGCATTTAAGCCATTTTTTCTTATGAAAAGAGAATATAACGTGTTTGAGTCAAGGTAACTCAAATTACTAGAAGTAATCATAGATTAGCGAAGTGGGTACGAAGCGGTTATAATAAGCGAGTTGTAAGAGGAAAAATGAATTTGGCGACTTGTGGTAACTGAAAACGAAGGAAATCAAGGGCGCTCGAAGAGTTGAAACGACTTAATTAAGACAGTGCATACATATAATGATAAACTTTCTCCAAGTCCGTTTATGAGATACGTAAGTACCTGTATACACGTGCACTGTTGTATTTTAATATATGAGAATGGAAAGCTCATGTGTATATAACAGAACTGAGTATGGTTTTGGAGCGATGCTTATACAGCAAACACTATTATGTATGAACTTTAAACGTTGTTCGGTTCGTAATTATGCCGCTACTTCGCACTCAGACGCCAACTATTAAAGTGAAAAGAGATGGAGTGATTGATTTAGGTCCTGGTGTCCACACGAAGAGGTTTTCATTTGAAAACTCGAACGTTTTGTTTGCGTGTTCATTCTCCGTCCACACGAAAACGATGAAAAC
Organism: Actinernus sp. WN-2022; assembly: GCA_030867875.1. Taxonomy (NCBI): domain Eukaryota; kingdom Metazoa; phylum Cnidaria; class Anthozoa; order Actiniaria; family Actinernidae; genus Actinernus; species Actinernus sp. WN-2022. The sequence goes on along the minus strand of JAOWCC010001589.1, from coordinate 83,197,775 downwards.
TAATATATATATATTTTTATTTAAATATATTTTCTCACTGCGTTCACCCTAAGAGCAGCACTACTTAGCGCTCATCAAGGGAAAAACTGAGATTTATAGTTTTAAAATTCACTGAAATATCACTATATAGGCTCAACCTTTGGAACTTTATCAAGTTCTCTTCTCAGAGACCGCATAGTCTGTGCATATCAAAATCATTGCACACAGAAGAGGACACTTGGTATTGGCATCGCTTTGTAAGTAAATGCGATTTTATTTGAGAGAAATAACAATTTCAATCGCATTACAAGTTTATAATGTGGCTTGCCTGTTGATACCGGAACTATAGGAAGGAGAATTATCTGCTTTCGTTTTGACCGCTCCGAACTGAATCCCCGGGGGGGTGACTCCCATATAAAAGGGGTAGGGATGCTCGTCGGACATTTTCGATTTGACCCCTAAGAGGTACTAAAATGGGCGTGGCTCAAGCTTATTTTGACCCCTAAAAGATAATATAAATGTAAATTGATAACAGCTTTTTTGTTCAATTGACACCCGACCCCTAAAAGGTACCGCTTTACATAGAAATGTCTGTGTTTGATGGTGGATACCCTAAGTGGTACCAAACTCCTGATTTTGACCCCTAAAAGGTACGACGAGCATCCATGTACCCCTCACATAAAGGAGTCCCCACCGGGACTGAATCTCTCCTACTAGTGTACTGTAGATCCCGCCATTAAAGGTCACACAAGACAAAATAGCACGAAATGGAACTCTAACAGCGATTTGTAGCACTCTAAACTCGAGAAACCTCGATAATCTCAACAATAAAACACTGGCAATTTATTCTCCTATCTGAATTCAGCGGTAGAAAGTCAGTTCAGACATGCGTATTCAAGCTAACTCTAGTTTTCCTCTGCTTGGTCGTCCATAAACGAGTAACGCCTTGTAAAAATTCACTTCACTCGCGAAAGCAAATTCAAATTTGTTCAGTTGAAATCTTAATATAATCGCTCTAAACAGCTATCATTTGCAGATTAGATGTTACTTAACTTTGATTTGTACGTAGAAATATTTTATAAATAATTTTGTTTGTTTTAGAAGGCAAAATAGTTCCCAAACCATGTATTTTTGAGTGAGATGACTGGGCCGATACCGGAAGTGAGTCAACGAATTTCGATATGTAGGCTTTTGTACGCAATGACTTAAAGACACAAGTTTAAGAGATCAGAGATCAGAGAGTCCTCTAAGAGCAGCCGATCTAATACATGCACGATAAATGTGTAGATATCTGTAAGGCTGCAGATCTGTCAAAAGAAAGGAATAAGTCACTAGAAAGTACCAATTCAGTTTAGTAGCCGATCCAATCAAAGGGACTTCCCAGCAAAAGCTAGAGAACAGGCCAATGCTGGTAAAGAAACAAGGTATGCACAGAACTGTTTCTTCTGTGCAAGAAATCATGAAATGATAAAGGAAAAATATCCAACCTATGGCAAGACATGTATCCGCTGTAATGGAGAAAACAATATCGCGGCACAATGCAAAAAGTCCCCCATAGACAAACCACCAAGAACAAAACAAGTTAATGTAAGTAAGTAACTTGATTTAAGTGTCAAATGTATTTAGCTTTGCAACTAATTGGGGACACTAGTCCTACGATTTTACGTCCTTATCCGCCCGAGAAGACGTGAAGGTCTGACCATTTGCAGTTGTTTCACAAAGGCAGGACCTTCTACTCAGTTACTTTAAGACCCTAAGTGTTGGTCCGGCCGGGGCTTGAACCCGCGACCTCCCGCTCAACAGACCGCAGCTTAACCACTGAGCTAACCGGGAGGTTAGTGCATGATGGTGATGATAACTATATGGAATTGAGTGCATTCACAACGCTTCCAGAAGCAGTCAACTCAGTCGAAGACAAGTACAAGAGAAATCTATTTTGCCAGTGTGAACATTTGTTTCAGTTAGACTCGGATGCAAGATGCAACGTTATCACAACAAAGGTTTTATAGCAGGAGGACTGTTCAGGGGCGGATCCAGAGGTGGTGAAGGGGGTTGGAATGGCAAAACTGATTTATGTCAAGCTAGAGTGATAAAATACAGCTAGTGAACACGTTTTCTTGGATTGATAAAGTTTCGCATTATTTGTTTAATATTCTATATTTGACACCCGAGGAGGAGAATGGTCTCATCACGGTTTTAACATTCTTTACTGATCGTAAACTGTAAAACATTTGAGAAAAAGAAGGGGAAAAAACATCGAACTTTGTTCAGATACACCTTGATATTACGAAAAACAAGGGTGCCGAATACTTAGGCAATCAATGTTGGTGCCAGGACCGGCAGTCCGATATCGACGATATCGTGAAGTTCCATCTATCGTTAGTTCTCATCTTAAATCGCACAACGGGGATACGGATAATCTCGGTTGCGGTTAGTTTACTGGAAAGCTACTCGTAAAACATGATAGAGGGAAAACGATAATATTCATATTATTTTTTATAGAGCGGGTAGCAGTCACCCCTAGATCCGCCCCTGCTGTTGTACAAAGATAACTGCGACGGACCAGTTATTGTCGGCCATGTACAACTACACCAATTGTCAAGCCAAACTGTAAAACGAAGATGATTGATCCCAAGAACAACCGTCGATACCTAGTGAATTTTAGTTTGTCTTTGATGATACAAATACTCCCAATCTAGGCCAATCAAGGCTGCCCAGCAGATGAGCCTTTAGTTATCAAAGTTCAGTTTCAGAATATAAAGGCCCTGCAGAAGAATACAGCACCCCAATAATATGTAGATAGAGACCGTCGGGTGTGGGTAGCACTAACGTGGCTACTTGCTAGTGTCAGTAGTAGCTTCTGGTGATCAGCTACTTCTCATATATACCAAGAACTGGTGAGCACCACACGGTTCAGGAAAGACCAGAACTTGTGGTTTCCATTGTAACCTTTTATATTCCCGTTTCATCTGTATGAGACTTCGTGTTTACAGCAGTGTGTGATGTATACAGAACGAAGCTAAGTTTTGCCTTTTGGTTCATAAACGCAGATTTAGGTTATTAGTATAGGTATTAAATAGCATAATTTGTAGTGATATTTGGCATAAATATAGATAGTGATAAATATCACATACAAATCAGACTATTATTTGTTTATAACATGATCTCAGAAATTTACTGAAAAAGACAATCAGATGTTCTCGGCATGTGCACCAAGTTTGTTCACTTCTTTGAGTTTTAGCTCAAGTGGAAATTTGAAAAACCTGTAAGTTTGCGCTTGGCAGATAATTTAGCTTATGAAATATGTCGTATAGTCCACAGTTTTCGTCAGAAGAATTTGTAACCAACCTACCTCCAGAGTGATGGGATGGCGGAAACTGCAGTAAAAACGGCGGAAAGTGCAGTAAAAACGGCAAAACGTCTCATGAAACGAACCAAGATATCTCGAAGTCAGACACGGCCTACCTGTCCCTATTGGACTTCAGAAACATGCCTACACAAGGCATCAGGGCAACGAACCCAACAAAGTCTAACTTCAGAGCGTCTCCTTAACTCCCAAACTGAATGACAACATGAAAGAAGAGAGAAAGCGCACCAAGAAAAGCAAAACGAAGTACTACAACGAGAAGGCAAAGGACCTCACTTCCCTGTCATCAGGAGACACTGTGAGAGTCGAGCCCCAACGTAGGAATAAGCAGTGGAGTACGGCAACAGTCATCAGGGGCGGATTTAGGGGAGGGGCCGAGGGAGCTGCGGCCCCCCTTTCGTTGGCTGGGATACACGCCCCCGCACCCCCCCCCCCCCTCCCCCCCAACCCCCCCCCCCCCCTCCCTCCCTAGCTAATGGCTCCCTAGATAATAGGTTCGGCCCCTCTTTCTGCATTTCCTGGATCCGCCCCTGGTCATTTGAAAGAACGAATATAGGCCAAGGTCAAACAGGACAAAGGCTACAGAGAAACCGCAGACACCTCAAGTTAACGGCAATACAATACAATACAATACTTTATTGACAACTCCCCATAGGGGGTTTTTCAGTGACAATTGATCCAATAAATAATAAATTTATTATATAATTATATATGTACAAACTATTAAAAATATACTATATAAAATACAAAAACTAGAATAAAAACTTAAATATATATAATTGGCCTAAATAAACTCAAGACAAAAATTGTTTTAAAAGATATGATTTAAGAGTACGTTTAAAACTCAGTACAGAAGGACTTAATTTAATTTTAGGGCAAATAGCGTTCCATAAGCTGACAATACGATAATTGCGCTTAACGGCCACTAACCTACACCGGCCGCCAAGCCTCTCCCAAGCGAACCTAAAGAAGGAGTCCCAAGTGAAATCAAAGAAGAAGTCCCAAGTGAACCCAAAGAGAAAGTCCCAAGGGAACCAAGGGAGAAGACAAGGAATAACGAATAACATTTACAAACGGGTTTTGCTAATAAGCCTCTTTCCCTGAAATATTGGAAGAAAAAAACTCTCTACCGTTGAATCAGCCTTTCCTTTCTCGTCTGTTTATATATATATATATATATTGCTGATAAGATCCCTACACGCTAGGAGATCCGGTTGTTTATCATTTCGTCTGTGGTCCCTCCAATTTTCCTATTATTTGCTAATAACACTACCGAACTCGTACGAGTGCCTTTAAATATATGAATTAAGATTTGTACAACCACGTGATTACATTCCTGCAAAAGGCCGTTAGTCAAAGAGTTGCTAATTTGCCGAGAATCATTGGTAACAAGGCCGAGTTAACATACATGTCATCTCCTTCGCATCCGTTATTTGTGTCGTCACGCAATGCTTCTCCCCACTATCGGGAGAAGCGTTGCGTGACGACACAAATAACGGCTGAAAGGAGACTAACATACATATAGTGTGCATTTTGGGGTTTATGTTGCTTGAATTTGATTTATCTTTGAAGTTGAAAGAGCAGTCGTTTTATCCGCTAAATGATTTCTCAACAAGTAACACTAGGTGGTGTTTTTATATTTAAGTAATTTTATTAATATAAGCTGGGAAGTGATTTAATATTCTCGAAGGAAAAGCGCATTCCGAGCTCATTATGAATTAAGTTCAATACATGGGTATTGACCGGGTCAAACCATATTTGGAACCTAATTCATAATGAACAATTCAATTTTATCAACCCCGTTTTTCCCTGCTGATTACCAATCCATCCCTTTGAATTACTCTATTTTTCAACCGTACCGGTGTATATCGGAGTTAGGGCCCTATGATAACAACGAAAAGCATGTCAAATGTGAACTAATCGCACATACTCGCCTGGTAACGTTTACAAATTCGTCTCGCCGGCTTTTATTTTGTTTAGTATTCTATTAACGAAATATCACATTAATTTGTTCGTGCTATTCTGGAATACTTGTCTCACCTAAAGGCTCGTGCAATTACATTTTCAAAACATCGGCCTCTGCCATTATTCCGGCCTGACGTAACTGACGTAACGCCAACAAAGCAACAATAATAACAACGAGAATCACTTCAAAAGAAATCCTGTAAGGACTTGTTATATTGATAGATTCGTATTACACATAGAATACTTTATTTTGGCCGGCTATAGTTAGCACTGACCATAGTCCATCCAACTCTCTTTCTATATATGAATATGGATAGAGTTTGATTCAGTTGATTATCATGCTAACTTGGTACAAGTCATGGAAGCTGGAGTTGACCCTGCACTTATACAAACCCTCTTTCTATGAATATAGATAGTTTTGATTATCATGCTAACTTGGTACAAGCATGGGCTCCTGGTACAAGCTATCATTACTAAGCTGTCTCCGACTCCAGCAGTCGATGTTACCAAAGGCGTGGTTGCCTTTCAAAATGGCGATCAAGAACTATGAACTACGTACGAATCTCAGTTGTCTGGTGAGCGTGAAAAAGTGACTATCGGAAGAAAATGAAAGGAAATTGCTTACGAAGGGTTAAATAGGACTGCGAAAAAAATGGGGCATCCTTTCATTTCATATATATTTAAATTTTTAATTATGACTTCAAAAAAACTCTTTTTTTACTAATTGAATTCGGTTGAAGGCAGGTGTTCGACCCAATGTCTGTGCAATGTAAACAAGATTATCTGAAAAACGTAAAGCTTTAAAAGAACTTGAATGAGCACAGGCAAACATTAAAGCTCATCCAAAGATTCTTGAGTCACTTAAAAGGCTCCCACGATGCCTACTAGCTTATATAGAGCTTTTAAAACATAAACACGGTTTGCAAGGCAGCGCATCTGAATATTTATTCTCAAGTTACTCAACAAAAATAGTATAGTCTAATTGTCTGATTCGAAGTATGCCCAAATTATATGCAATAACACAGTTATGTAAACCGGTTTTGATCGACGAAAATGTGAAGCAACAAAAATCAATAGAAAAGATGTTATTACGACCGCGAAATGACTCTCGAAGCTAATTGTCTCACATGGCCACCGCAAATCAGCACAAGGAATCTATAGCTACAAAGTAAATGAATTCCTTGTATTTAAAAGTGTGTCAACAAGCTATTGCCGCTGGAGGTAGTTATTAATTAAGCGATTCTATGATTTGCTTAAAAAAGAACCAATTATGTGTCGGTTTGACAGAAAATCGTAAAAGATAGCCTAAGTAATTTTATGAAAAGAAAATCGATACGCCAGCTTGCGCAGAGGCCGAAGCTATACAGTAGCAATATCAAAAGAATAAGGCATCTATCGACCGCCCGAAAATATCAAATGCAACATATTGATGGCGCTATGGAGCGACTTTTAATTCTCCTACTGGCCCTCGGATTGCCTTTCGGTCTTCTTTCTCAGTATACAGTCAAGGATTATGCACTTCCTCGTTCTTCGTACTTGGATATAGTTACCGCTAAAGACTGGCTCGATTGCATTCTGGCGTGCCATGCAGATTCGCGATGCGTCTCCTATAACTATCACCGTAGAAACAACGGGATTTGTGAACTGAATGATTGTGGCGTGGATACCAATAAACCAGTGGAGGAAACGCTTGTTTATAGGGGAGATTTTGTGTTTCAGCAACTCGAGGACAGAAACGTAGGTATAATTTGCTCAGGTTCTGGGCTTTGATTTCTATGCCGTACAATTTAAACGGTTCCGAATCAGTAACTCGCCTTCCCGGCTCTTTTTCACTCGATCGCGCTAAGCCAACGGTTGGGACATCGTAGTGAATTAGTTCAGTGAATTGTTGATACCGAATATAGTAGGGTAATTGCTGAAGTGAAGCGAGTTTCTATCTTAGTATTGTTTTCACTGAAATACAGTACACATGTTTCCCTGAATAAAAAAAGAGTTTTAAGCAATACAGACAAAGGTACGACAAGACCAGATATTTCCAGCGAGTAAACGGATACTGCCTCAAAGCTGATAGTCTCTAATAAAATAGAAAAGTACAAAGCGCTTGATAGTTTTTCGACTGATAAATATTACCTAGTCAAATTCCCCATTAGTGGATCAATGATCGAAATGGTCAGCAAAATATTTCAACAAAAAGTGAATTTAAGCTGAAATTAGAGACTAGAATAACTTGTCAAAAAGAGGAATTTTTACAAGTGATCCTTTACTTAGCTTAATGGAGTTGTTGTCAGGCCGACCTTTTACTGCAAACAAAGTATCCTGCGAAGTGTAAATATGCAGATTGAAGTACTTAAAATTCAGTGGCACCGACAAAAAGGGATTGACGTTGTGATGGCGTTATCGCTTTTGACACATACACATGTACACTGTAGGTAGTAGGGGAGGGGTGGTTGAGGTCATTTGTGTGTTCAATCGTCATCAGATAAAACTTGGCGACATTTTGATCAGATTCGGTACGACAAACAACGGATACTGTTCATTAACAGTTTACTTTGGTCACGTTTTAATATTATAAGGCTCGCTTGCGGTCTTTTGCCACATCTCGTTCAGCTGTCACAGTGGACATGTTATGTGCTACCATCTGAGTTATTAAAGTGCCTATGCAGATTTCATTTGAAAATCCTTTAGAAGTGAGGACTGACTGGCGTTTAGTGCTGCCTCGTTCCATGCAGAGATATTCAGGTTTTGGGGGATATTTGTAATTAGAATTTTTTTTTATCACACGGTTTCTATTAAAATCAGATTGTATCTGTTTGAATTCTCCGTGTTTTTAAATAAAGTTGATTGATTGCAAAATAGATTATTCATGACGTCATTAGTTGGACACAGCCTGGAGACAAATCACAAAATGAATAATATCTCTACAAATAGTGGATAGTATCTCTACAAATAGTGGATAAAAAACAATTGAAACTTTACACATGTACACACGACTTTCATAAATGTGATTTCCAGTTTCGGTAGTTTATCCACATCTATATAGAAAACTGACATGAACATTACCATGCATGTGAAAGAGCATGTCGACATTAGTGAACTTGTGAAAGTTGAGTGCTGTAGCTCACAAAGCAATGAAGTTACAGCCATATGAGCATAGAAAGATTTGTATGAGAAAAACAACCGAGGCCTTTCTAGCCTCGCTTTCATGTTTTTCCCCTGCATTGGAAATGCTCATAGCTCAACAGCAATTCTCCACCAATTACTAGTTTTAATGTGATATTTCATATGGTAGCTAGCATTGGTTTCCCTCTACAGATTAATCTGCCAAATTATGCAAATTAGGAGGCGGCCATTATGAAAGTCGTGTACAGTAATAAGGCATTTTTTTTATATGGCTCGGTCACTTTTTGCATTCTGATTGGGCAATAACCGGTCAAGATATTTCCATATTTAATTCATGCCCACTTTCATATTTGAACTTCATGTAAGACAAAATGTAAGAGCAAATTCACACAGCTATGACAAACAAAACCGACTTTAAAAAGATACAAATAAAACAATTATAAAACAAAAACAGAGTGCTAAAAACACAAGTTCTCTGGACTGATAAGTGATGAAGAATATTCTCCGAGTGAGTTTTATCTCAGTTTTTGCCATGACAATGGAAATGAAGAGTAATACGAAGGTCGGGGTGAAATAGCGGAATTCATAGCAACCAAATTTGGCCCCTGCAAATACAGTCAAGAAAATGAGGTCAATCTTTACACTGAACTTGTGATAGAAAGAACAAAAATTGGTGAACTCGATGTCTTCAACTTCATCAGTTAGATACGAGACCGGAGTGGCCGCCAACACTGCACTCTCGTCGGCAGATTCCCCTCAGTAACTCGGATCAAGCATCTTTCACGTAATTCGTCGTGTTAAAGATGCTTCTTCACTCCTTCTCCGACCGAATTCTGGCCTGGATTGTTGATTTTCTGACTTGTCGTAAACAAAGGGTTAAACTAAGTCAGGACTGCTACTCAGAATGGAGCGCCATCCCCTCTGGTGTCCCACAGGAACAGAGCTAGGTCCGTGGCTGTTCGTCATAATGATTAATGACCTTAATGTTGCGGGTACCCAGACTGTGGAAATATGTCGACGATACCACGATTGCCGCAAAAGTAGTTCCCAAGAACGAGACCAGCAGTATCCAGGAATCTGTGGACGAACTGACGAGTAAAACTCTAGCTGATCGATTTCAACTTAATGAGCCTAAATGCAAAGAACTGCGTATTAGTTTTTTCTACAACCATTAACGTTACTGTTTCACCTATTATCGTTAATAATAAGACCCTAGAAAGTCACTTTACGTCACTTGCGTTCGCCCACTTACCGAGTATGCCTGCCAAGTCTATCACCATGCGTTGCCCAAGTGTTTATCAGATGACGCAACCTAGAAAGATTGCAGAAACGTGCGCTGTGTTTTATATCGTACCATAACACCTTACTCGTATCAGAGTTAGTACCTCTTTTTCAGCGTAGGAAGGAGATGTCTGATAAAATGTTTAATCAAATCGTTAATTATAATTAACGATATAGTAACAGTAATAACAGGTTACACCATCTATGGCCTCCAGTCAATAGTTTATTACTGATGATCTTAGAAGTAAGCACAAGTTCAATACATCTAGATGTAGAACTTATAGATTTTGCAATAGTGTTATGATGTTTCATTCTATGCATATGTCAGTTACAGTACTACAGGTAGGTAATCTTGAAAATAATGTACCAGTAACTGACTTAATATTGTACATATAAGTTTATATCACACATATATGTATATAGTATCAATTGTATAGGACTTTTAGATTGGATTTTTAATATTTTAATTAGCCAGTTTTATATAAGATACCTGAATTTATTGTAAGTAAAGATCATTATTTAAATGTCAAACTTGTATGTAATTCAGCCTTAGGGCTGCTAAGTTCAGTTATTAAACTATCTATCTATATATCTATCTTCAAGAAGCCAGCTTTTCGGTGTTTAGATCGCGGCCGCGCGCGGTCTGGGTACCACGAAAAAAGTTTCTGTCGTTCCTTCGGTCGTTCCTTCGGTACTTCGGTCGACCGGGCTGCCTGTGGGTCGACTATAAAAATGTTCATGCTCATTTTGAGTTTTTATTCGCTGTTAGAGTGCTTGGCTTGGAGGTGCTCGGCCAGCCGATCAACCAGCAGCTGACTGGATTACATTCCCACTTGTTAAGCTCCACAGGCAATCGGCCGAGCTTTTTTTTCTTAACAAACTAGCAGGTTCTAACAAAGGGGAGTTGGACCTTCAGTTACAGACAGTACTGAAACTCGAATAGCATCGCTTCAAAGAGGAAACGAATATACTTCCGAAGTCTTCGGGGACTGGAATCGCACTGATATGCGTCCTTCAGATCGAGCTTCATTAGAAAGTCCCCCATTCGAAAGCCGGACCGAGCCGTGAACCTTTCTTTTGGTAGAAACCTGTTCGGCGCCTTTAGATTTATGAATGGGCGAAATTCACTAATCCCCTGACCTGTTCCTTACCAGGAAAACGGTCAACACAAATTGCTAAGGATATGGATGTAGTTCTCTTATAGCCCCCTTTTTTAAGAGGGTCTGGAAGGCATCTGTTAAGATATCAATTATTTATTATGCCTTTGTTAACCTGTCGTGGGGGTTTGCAATTGACTAAAAGATTATCTTTCGGCTTCTCGATTTCCCCCGAGCTTTATCAAAATCATTCGCCCAATAGTAGCCCTGCTACGCTCCAAGGGCTACGGACAGTTTATCTGGACCATTTGTTAATAATTCATCAACGGAAGGAAACCTTAATGAAGGTTTCAAATCGGGCGGTGAATTTTCTGTCCAGCCTGGGCTTCATTGTGAAGCCGGAGAAGTGTTTATAAGCTAATATTTTTGTGCGCTGTTCAGAATACGGTTCAGATGACCATCGCCCTCGGCGAGGATTGTAAACACATACCGCGGGACGTTTCATTAAAGGGGCTCTCGAGCTTCTAAGCTAGGCCCATGAGCAATGCAGCTCCTGAAAACGGAATTTAAAACAGACAAAACATGTGGCAGCAGACTAATGCCCTGACATACACGAAGACTCCAAGGCTGACGCTCTCTGTGTGTTACCTTTAACTGCTACACAGGCATTCAGCGAAACTAATCTCGTCACACACTACACACATATA
>JAOWCC010001589.1:82552580-82586159 GCA_030867875.1 Actinernus sp. WN-2022 | reverse complement strand
GTTCTTACTGAATTCACCCTTCACCCGGTGGCCGTACCTCAAATGAGGCTAACCTAGCAAAAACAAAGGATTGTCTCGCTCTGAATCCAAGACGGCCACCAGGTGAGCAACGCGCCCATGGCATTTGATTGGATCAGAAAGACAAAAACAATGCGATGGGGTAACCGTGCTTTTGTCATTGCCGTAACTTGTCCACTCATACGAAATCCACTATAGTGTTGTAGGGAAATTATTTGTTTGCAGTCGTGAATGGGGTAGTGTTCTGCAAACTAGCTGCTCTTTCTCTAGCATTACAAATCGACAAATCCAGAAATCCCCCCCCCCCCAAAAAAAATGAGGAGAGGGGAGAGATGGGTGCAAGACCCCGGACATATACAGCTCACTGGACATCTCTTTATTAATCAACACGCTTCAACCACATTTATTTTCTCTTGAAATGCACTCAATTTTTTGTTTGTATGGTTTCAATATACTTTCTGCGTAGAAATGAATATTGCTATGCCTGATCGTACTACATTTTACAATGATAACGTTAACGATTAGTTTAAACTTGATAAAGTACGAGAGACCATACAGGAATACTTCCTGCTATAAATAAAGCTATTTGTTACTCATGTCTTAAATTTATTTATGCTTGTTTAACGAAAAATTTTATGACCTGCATTAAAGTTATTTTGCTTTTCTTGGTGTATTATAGAATGCAAACAAACCCGTACAAATGTTGTGTAACTTAGTATTTAATATAACTTTATTTTTGTATCTCTGCTAATGGCTCATGCTGTGCCTGAACAGTCGGTTTCTAACATTAATTAAACACAACACTGGAATCGCTACGTTTGTTTTAAATTCACAAAATCATTGCAGGCTTAATATAACTTCTTTTTAGAGTAGCTGTACTTAACCCATGAAACAAAAGCTACATGTAATTACAACAACAACACAATCACAGCCGGTCTAACGGAATAATCTTAACTGTCTAATATCTATTTCATGGGTTGAGTAAAATTACTCCAGACTGTTAGCTGTTATACGGGTTTATGGTATGCATTCTAGAGCGGTTTTCAGGTGAGTGTAGTAAAACCAAACGCAAATTACCCACAGCCAGCCAATCACAGCAGCGAGTAATCACAAGTAACTCATAAATGGTTTCCCTGTGAGCCAATGACAAACCAAAGCAAAACCAATTTGCGTTTGGTTTTACTTTGGATTCTGATTGGTTGGTTTACTTTCTCAGCCAATAGGAGAGCTTAGTAAACGCAAAACCAAAACACTTCTGACACTCAATTGAAATCCGCTCTATTACCCAACCTAAATATGTTCGACTCTACCATTATATTGGACTCTAAACCATTATATTGGAGTTTACCATTATACTAGACTTTACCATTATACTAGACTTTATACCACTGGACTAGATCAGATTCCTTGCGCCAAACCATTATGTCATTAACATGGTTGCCACCCATCGGAGAAAAAAGAATTCCCTGACTTTTCTCAGACTTTTTACTGACCAGAAAAACAATTTCACTGACCATAATAAGACTGTTTGGCATTCTCTCGTCCAAAACAAGAGTCATTATCAAAACCTGTAGCCTCCCCTCGCAGACACTTTGAGTCATGAGGGGGTCGTGGCAACCTAAAAATAAAATTCCCTGACTTTGACAAGAAATTTAGAATTTCCCTGACCAGATGCAAAATTCCCTGACTTTTCCCTGACCTGTGGCAACCCTGTTGCAAGTAACTGAAATAGTACCAACCTTGTAAACAAACGAGACTTATCTAATGAAAATGTGTCTACGTGTCTAGTTAACCAATCAATGTTCCGGCTACGTACGACACATCGTGAATTAACTAGGGTCCGTATCTTTCTCTCTCTACAAGTTAACGGTCTCTGGCTTTCCATGTAAACATTTGACTTCAACACTTCGGATCATGAAACTAAGAAATAATCTATTTTCTTTCGAAATTTCAAAAATGGCAGGTTTGTGTAACTAGACATCCTAGTAAAAACTGTTTGGAGCCGTTTCCCGAGAAAAGTTACCAATTTCAAGAATTTAAAAAGGTTGAACAAGGTTAGCGAAGACATGGAATACTTAATACGAGTGGTTTTCGATCGAGTGTCGAAAGTAAAAGTGATTGCTTTGGTATTGCGTTTGCTTTGCTTTTCTATTGCCTATTCTCAGTTCGGTCATCTTGGATAAAACAATGGTTTTAGCCCCAGTAGCCTCACACTTGTGGGTTTTAGAACGAGTTTACCGGACGAAAACAAAGCTTTTTATTCTCGTGGGACTCAACACGTGATAAAAGCCCATTGGCTGTGAAAATTTGTTTTATAATTATCAACCAATCAAGTTCTAAACTAAATCCAAATAGGCCCTTTGCAGCTAACAGTCACGTGCTGATATAATACTTCATTAACGAACGTAATCCCATGGGAAAGGCATTGCCATTGATGCTAGAGAGCAAGCTATCTTTAACATCGGTTTTAGAAAGATCGACAATTGATTGAAAGTCGAAAATAGCATTTACAAAAAGGTTTTGCTAATATCAATACCGATCTCGTACAAGGCATTTAAATAAATGTGAAGTTATATATTTTTGCTCTCCAGTACAACCACGTGATTTGTTAGCTGCAAAAGGCTCGTTTTAGCGAGTTATCTGACACAGCGGCAAAACGTTGTGCTCCGCTGGCCGAAAGAACGAAGGCTCTGGAGTTCAAATACGGTCTTTTATTAAGAAATTTTATAACTTAGTAAACTCAGTGAACAAGGGGTGATTGCCTGTGTTTTCTTTCAGTTTTGGCGGCAAATGGGGGAGATCAGACGCGTGCGGCTCATCAAAGCGCATGCGCGTGATTGGTAGAAGTAAAACCAATCGTAAATTACTTCCGTTCGTGATTGGTTCACTGTGTTTTTACTTTCTCCCGACTGGCTCAGATTTCGATTTTACGACACTCAACTGAAAACCGCTCTAAATTAATAAACTGTAAGCAGGTAATTATTTGGGTTATTAATTATTAGTATCATGATATACTACATAAGTGAACAGTGCTTTTCGCACGCTCTATCGGCTACTCAAACTCGGAACATCCAGCACTCTTAACAGATTTCGGTCTCACGCGCAAATAATTCACTTGCTCAATTGAGGTTGGCTATTTCACTTGTGTGGTATATACTAAAGCAGTTATTCCCCTCAGTGTCTGTCACTAGCGGTGGATTATTATTTATCTAGTAGCTTCGTGGTCGGTTAAATAGCTACCACTAATCACCTATGGGGAATCATTGCTAATTCGTCAAGCATTAGGATAGGGAGCTATCACTCTTACACTAACTCAACGGGTTGAGGATTTGTGATGGAGTTCAGGTAAATACTGGTCGCAACTCTCTGGTAAACTACAGTGGTAATTTAATTAGGAGGCATGATTCACCTGTCATGCATGTACCTTTGATAACAAAGGCAGGGAAAGAAATAGTTTTAAGGCTCACAAATTGGGCATATGAGTTTAGTGTGTGATAAGACATTGAACTTCAACAAAGTGGTATTCAGCCTCTGCAACAAGAGAGCGAGGTCTATACTAATTCTGTGTTTTTAGTGTGTTGAAGGTACGTGTACAAATCATTCCAAAGGTGACTCCCCACTGAAATGCTTTGAAATCATAGCTACATGCAAACTCCTGTTTAGCAGACAGATTGAATTTGGTTAATTTTAGATTCTTCTTATGCACTCGATGATGCAGAGCGTTGTAAAACTAAACATTTTAGAAGCTCATCTATTCTTGATACGTGTACTTGCCACCTTAAATTGGTATAATCGAAACCAACAAATAAATAATTCTTATCCTATTCAATAATTATTCATGAAGCAAAACAGAGGGAATCATTGAGCGATAATGATCTTTAAATCTGATACAGATTTCGTCCTGATTTACAAACTTTTGCTTCGATTTTCTCGGCTAAAATAACTGAACACACGACTCTATGCATCTAGACGTTTGATACGTCCGATACAGAATTAGTGTCCGTGCTTTATGGGATTTACAAACTCTTGCTTTCAGCTCGAGTTTGTAATAAAGCACGGCCACTCATTCTGTATCTATTACTTATTGATAACTGGCTTGAAATTGGCATGGCTAAATCTGTGCAAATCATGTTTGTCACAGTTTGTGCTGCAACAAACCATGTGCATAACTATTGGTATACTTACATGTTCCTGACAAGAAGTTAGTTACTGATTCAGCTAATAACTGTAGCAAAAGACCATACGTTACATCAATATCACCATATACGATTTTGTTTGAATAAGCCTTAAGCGCTGTACGAAATGTCTACAGTCCAAACTTACAGCCAGAAAATAAGGTTTTTTGTTACTGGTTCTTTTTACTATGAAAACTAAGCCTCCATCCAGCCAATCGGAAATGGAGGAAACAAAAGATCTTTCAATTACAAATTTGAGGACTTTCCCCATATATACGATATTCTTCGAAATAGACCGTTTCGCATTCAAGAATTACCGCAAGAATTACCGCAATGACTCAACGTTAGTCTCATTCCGATGTTCCAGCGAGAAGGTGCAGAAGTTCAAACTTCAACAGTACGTAGAGTTGTGAATAACCCATCTTGCCGCTGGTATTTATGAATATTTAACATCAGAATGAGACTAACGTTGAGTACATGCGTCAGCAGTCATCGCATCCAGCGGTAATGTTTTGAATGTGAAACGGGTCTATTAAACCATTGTTAGTTTGATAAAAAAATGAATCAACTTCAAAATTATCAAACAAATGTATTATTTCGATAGTTTTGTTGAATTTACGAGTATCAACCAATGAAATTACGAGTAATAGAAAATTAACACCTTTTTACATTGCATGCCGTTCATTCAGATTTCATTGTGCAAATGTTCTATAAAGGCAGCTAGGGTCTGCATACATCAGGTTTTGACCCAATCGAAGCGTTTTGATATGAAAGCCAATCAATGGCAAAATCGTATAATACTGAAAAACTCAAGGAAACGTTTATCACCAATTGCAACCTGAGGGTAACAACATAGTGAATAAACAATAAAATTAAATTGAGTGCTGGCTAGATGAATTAATTCAAAGCTAATAACTACGACTCACAGTACTACGCTATTAATTTTGAAAAAAAAATATTAACGATGCATATGCACCTTTGCCTTAATTATCAAAAAGAAATTGCTTCAAAATTAGCAATATACGTCTCACAATTTGAAATAATCTTTAGGATCCTAGGATAAATGTAAGCATACAATTTTATTAATGCAAATTCTTCAGATATGGAGGTCATAAAATAGCAAATAGACTCATGGTAAGGAGAGAAGAAGGGGGTAGCCTGCACGGACGCTATACAAATGTGAATATCTGCATCTAAATTTTCGATGCAAACTCCTATTGGACTATTCTACAATAAACTCTATATCCATGTGTAAATTAGATTTGATATCTTAGACCTATTTCAGATGCCACTGCACTATGTGCCAAGCCAAGCCTTATGCATGATGTCAAGCTTTTGTGATCACCACCAAGCCTCAATTTGACTCAACATTTCCTCTCGGCTGAGAATACCAAGACAATGGTCTAAATTAGAATAACAAAAGAACATTCTGGTAGTGAAGGTATCATGCATAAGGTCTATTCTCTCCTGAGAATACCAAGACAATCGATGGTCTAAATTAGAATAAAAAAGAACATTCTGGTAGTGTAGGTATCATGCATAAGGTCTATTCTCTCCTGAGAATACCAAGACAATCGATGGTCTAAATTAGAATAAAAAAAAGAACATTCTGGTAGTGTAGGTATGATGCATAAGGTCTATTCTCTCCTCAATAAACTAAGCCATCCAATTATTATCCTGTTTCAATTGCATTCGGCACGAGTGAAAAGGAGTGGCATTTGAACCGAGCCTAATGACGAATCAATGCAGGAGCGTCTCCATCCTCCTTCCTTCCCCTATTCCCATGAGCCAGTTTGCAGCCTACTGCTAATTAAAACAATACTTAGATACATCTATGGCCTTGTTCAAATAAACGCTATGTGATTGAATTATTTCTTATTACGAATGATATCCCCACCCACCCAAGCCTGCTATATACCAGATATTTTTTCACTCGTAAATTCGAAGAAATAGCATCTGCTTGTTTACCAATACGAAAGTTCTGACTTAACACTTGCCTTTTTCTACCCAATCAGGCTGATTAAAAAAAAAAAAAAAAAAGCAACAACAATCACCAGGATCCATGGTTCAAATACAGAAAAAAAACAATTACCAGACTAAAGAATCTTCTAAAGTCTGCTTTTAGATTTTCTGAAGACAATTCATCATAAGCTAAACAATACAAGAGACAACCATGAAATGTACAAGTTAATTAGTCAAGGATGGGAACAGTCTCTTGTGATTGGCCAGTGGTAACGGTATTGTGCAAGTCCTTTTACAGTGGCACTACTATGGCCACTTTGACAACTACATGTAGGACCATCACATAATTTGCAGAACGAAAACAAAGCACTACAACTTAGTTACTTGAGCCGTGTTCATTACAAGACAACAGCATTTTGACTTGCTCGAGCTTCGACCAGTAAAAAGCAAATTTGGTCAACTAGTTCTGATTTCTCAGTCTTTCAAATGAAGAAAATTGTGTGGATAAGTTAGAATTTATACTAATGGAATGCTTTTAATATTGCAATGTGTTTATTTCTCGTTGTCTAAGTGTCACATTGTCACTTTCCATGATTTTGAAGGTAGAATCTGATTAGTCCACAAGACCATAGTTAATAGAGTGGAATGTTTAGGAAACTCGGGTACCTTCTTTGTTATAGGTTTTGTTAGCTTTTTTCAACCACCACCGTGCACAAAACACAATAGAAATTCCAACATGTTAATCAATCAGCCAATAGAAACGTGTGAGTTCAGTCGTTCAGGGAACGCTAATGAACTATGATCGTGCACAATCTTTTGTCTTACCCCTTCCAACCTAAATCGCAGCGCCTTTGTTAGCCCTTTTGAAGTTTGCCGGGTTTCCTAACCATTCCACTCTATTAACTATGACAAGACTAATGCTTGCATATTAGAAACTAATGAAGCATTTGGGTAAGCACTTTTTTTTAAACTTATGAAAGAAAAAATGTCTGATATAGCAGGCTACACCCACCCTTCCCCCCAAAGAAATGTATGGCAACCAGAGGCTTGTTACTCATTACACAACATACTTAAGGGTATCCATATACTTCTAATTTTAATTTAAGAATATTAATGTGTGCATATAAACTTTTATACGAAGACATGAAGTTAGTGTTTCAAACAGTAAAATTTTAAAGCTAGGCTGGTGCAGATAAATGATAATTTGTTATTTCTAAGAATTAAATAATTTATATTAAACAGAAAGCTTTTAAAATAGGTTTGTTTTTCTCTAATCACACTATTTGTTAATGACTAATTATTTTGTTATCAAGTAGTGGGCAACAAGCTTTGTTACCCTTTATCAGAATAATGCATTCCCTGCTAGCAGAGATCTCTTTATTCCTGTGGCAAGAGAGAGAGAGAAAGGGGAAGAGACATCTGCCAGTGTAGGATTGTTTCTTTGTTGTGCATGCGTTTGGGTTACTTAGCAACCTTGTCATAACCTTTCATTTGACTGACACCTGATGTCAATCAACTAAAATGGGCTCAAGTAGTACAAGAGGCATATTATGTTTACCACACAAGCATCACACATTTCCTGTAAAAACCGGTTTCGAAAAATGTTTGGTTCTTCCATGATTGCAGATAGCAGTATATCAAAGAAATCATCCTACACTAGCAGCTTTCTTCCATCTCTCTCTCCGGGTGAAGGAAGAGATCTCTGCTAACCAGGGAAAATAATGCACATTGATATCACTCCACAACACCACTGTATATTATCACTTGGAACATGCAAACCTCAAATATTTATCAAAACCATTTGTATGAAAGCCTGAGCCAAACAACATATTGAACATACTTTCAGTTCTGAACATATTAACAGGAGACCTACATGTACCTCAACACAATTCAATTACCAACACGTTATTTGAACATAATAAACCCAGTGACACTCAACCTTTTTCTTCCTACATATTTTCTTATGTTCTCTTGTCTTGTTTGGAAACTCAATTGAATTCAGTCTTCAAAGTCTATCCAACATTTATGGCAAATCTACCAAACACAACCATATGAACTACAAGTATAGCATTATGTACATTTTCCTAGAAATCTCTTATAATTTTTAAAGGCCTCTAAAACAGCCTTTTATACAATACGGTAGTGACTCTTAACTATTAAGACAACATTCAAGCAACTTTGTTGCACCTCATAACATCTCAGAATATTCATTTAACCTTGTTCAAGGATGGTCAACAGTATCTAAAGAGGAAAAGATATATCATGAGAAATTGTGCAAGAATGATAATAATAGGGGTGCAGTGTTTGGAACTCACTTTCCTTGAACAGCCAGCCAGATTAATTTTAACCGATTTAGCCTATAAGTTTGTTGTCCCAATTCAGGTCACCCAGTTTTTCCGTTCAGCAATGAGTTTTTATTTTTCTGTATCCCAAGATGTCAATAGGTAATGCATAAATTTGTATATCTCTGAAACAATGCACTGAATCCTCTGGAGAGCTGTGAACATGATCTGAATTGGGACACCAAAATAAGGTGCAAGCTAAATAGGTCTACATGTATTAGAAAAATAGTGTTCTTTGAATTCTTAGCTTAATAAATTAGGTTATTAAAATACTTATAAACTGGATTTCGTATATACTTAGTATGGCCCTCTGAAAGACCAAGATTTATGAAAAGATACCGTGGATAAATAAAGGCTTATTGCCATAGTTATTGCCAATACTATATTTTTGAACCAAATACTCTGAACACAATTTGTATACAAATGATTAATTTGAGTGTTTATAGCAAATACTAATTCTTTTTTTCAAGGAATTTTCAAGGCAATAATTAATTTTTCAAGGCTAAAGAAAAATATTTCCCACAATTTGTACGTGATGTGTATATTTTAATTGCCAATTACCTCATAATCATCAAATATCTTATTCATCTATTTTGTTTCAACTTGAACACAGAATGCGACAATACCTTATTATTTTGTAATGTTACAGGGATTATTTTCAGTTCAAAGGCTTTTCAAGGAATCCCAGAGTCTAGAACTCAAGGACTTTTCAAGACTGTGCAAACTATGATTATGTTACATATTTTGTCTTTCAAACTCCTGTACGTTGTATTATGGGAGTAATAACTGGTAACAAGATTTAAAGTAAAGTTCTATATTTAACGTCAGTAGCCCCTTCAGTCTAACCGACTGCTCTTCCAGGAGGCCGACAGTGCACAACTTTACCACTTCACTGACACAGCTCCCAAAGCTATACAAGTTACTCAGATCAGAGAAGAGTTGCATGCTCACTGTGGCATGGACTAATCCATTGTGGCACACACATCAGTCACACACATGTGAGTAACAAGGTTCAATTACAAAGCTGTAGAAAGTACCGGTAAATTAATAGACTTACTCACGCAAAAGTGCAACATGTTAAGTTACCTGAAAGTGCTTGTTCTGTCATTCTCAAGCACAACGACTCCAGACTGTTATCAATGCACTCTATATCTTCCGAATCTGAAAATGAAATAAATATTAATGGGAATGTCAATTTGATTCCAAAACTTCGATATTGTAATGTAAAATGTTCAGTATAATAATATTAGCAATTTTATTTGGAACAATTTAAAATCAGTTCTTATATAATAAGTTAACTTTTTTTACACAAAGCACTGTTAAGTCCCATGCATTAGCCTCCCCCTCTCCCAAAATATCCATGTTTAAAAGCTGCCTTTGACAAGTCAGACACACATGTCTGTAGACTGTACCTCTTAATAAACAAGCGCAATGTCTGTGCTTTATGGTGTGAAGCAACTGGACCATAAAAAATGGGGAGGGGGGGGGGGGATGAATAATTATAACTTATGGTAATATTGGACCAAGCAAACGGTTTAACAAGATATTGATTACATGGCTCAAAGGATATAAAATCAGCTTTGCTTCAATTCTGCAGTCCATACAGGAAGTTATGGACCACAAATTGACCAATCCATGACGTTATGTAGCCAACATTGAAGACATCCTTTGGCACAAGGTTAAAGTGAATAAGGAGCACTGTAAATATGTGGTAGATCAGTCAACCACTTACTGACCAGGAATGTTTTAGATCTATAATTACCATAAACCACCATTAGTTTATATAAAAGCATGAAGCCATTGTTATTCTTCACAATGCCACGTCAGTAGGAATATCAAATAACACCTACTGACAGCTTACCGACCACATATTTACGGTGCAACTTGTTCACTTTAGCCATACTGGTTCCTTCGTATTTTTAATGGTACAGAACACACAAACTGTAACAACTTGAATATCTCTAGAATGAAGATATTGACAAATGGAAAATGCCATCCTTCCTCATTTCAAAAGAATAAAGTTAATTTTCAATTCATAGGCACTTTAAGCTAAACATACACATTCTTCGACTGCAATCAACCCAACCCCCACCCCGATTCAAATGACAAAGTGGTAGCAGCCAATCAAAGAACACCCTACAACTTACATTGCTGTGGTAGTGAGAGCTGCAGAACAGTTGGCCCGACTGGTAAGGACTTGGTCCTACTTACTATAGCATGCGACCTTACCTGAAAGAAACAAGAGAAACTTCACTAAAGTTCTTTCCACACTGTTGGTTTCCATCAAACAAGATTTCAAACTTTGTACAGTTCAAGACAGCAGGCCAGTAAATTTACAAAATACACAATGTACCGTTGTTTGCATCTAAGCGTGAACATGCTAGGCAAAAACATGTTGTAACTGTATCAAACATAACCTGATTCATCATCACACTTACAAAGTTTGAAGATGAGGATATTATTTCATGATAAACACTAAACAAATACAGCCGTACCAGGTGTTCCTTTATTTCGGGACTTCAGAAATCAAGTGGTAGAGCTGATTGGAGAATTATCGATACGGGAAGAGAGTAACCTGGTATTTTGAGCACGAAACTTTGTCTAGCACGGCTTCAAGCTTCGAAAGGTTGATGACTAATAATGTTATATTTGATACCCAATTAGAACATATTTTTGTCACATGTTCACGCTTAGATGCAAACAACTGTACATATACTTGAACGGCATTCCAACACCCTGTGTCAGAGCCCATGAATCACTGCGTGCCCAAAGTATTTTTGCAACATGTGAAAATCAGAAAGTTTGGCATGGTCGTTGTGTGAATCTCGAATCTTTCTAAATCCATCTCTATTTTAGACCATACAGTATTTACTTCCACAATGTGTAACTGACTTTCTTTTACCTTAAATTTTTCATATAAAATACCATTTCAAATGTAACTTTCATCAAATATCATGTCTTCGAAATCTCAGTCTGGAGTGGCAAGTAGAGGAGGCTGAAGACAACAGATCAGGTGAAGCTGTAAACTCAACAAAAAATCATTCAGCAGTCTACCTTTTGCTTTCTGTCCTAGGTCTACGAGAGAACACTTGCGATTCATAAGGACTACTATGCGAGTTTCCCAGGGATTTGCTGCTCTAAGGGCCGGCTGGCTTTGTTGGAAAAGACAAAGCAACCAAGGCAGCACAGAAGATTTATAGTTTCACATGGCGCCAGAAGTGTTATCCACTTGTGTGTGAAACTTCAGATCAATGGAGAAAAACTCTTGAACCATGGTACAAAGAAAGCAATGGCCTTCACCATTTTTATATCCAGTTAGTCCAGCTTCCAAAAATATGCCAGCAGTATCAAAGTCCACCAAGTCCAACTGTTTCTTCATTGTGACTCGAGTGCAAGTACAATACTTTCACTCAAAATATTTCATTCGCAAGGAAAGTAGAAATCTTCAAAATTAATACAGCTAAACAATGTTGGGCAATCCCTTTATGTAGGATGGCACAAATATTTACCAAAAATACAATAGAATACAACACAATTCAATACAACAATAGAACGCAACACAATACAATACAATACAATTTGGTAGCAATTCGTGTCGTCCTACATGAAGGGATGTCCAATATTGGAGACATGAAAACAAGCTACACTGTACCAAGAGTATTTGTTTTGCTCTTCGATTGAGAAAATTCACTCGTACTGGAATCTACATTGTAAAGACTCC
This sequence comes from Actinernus sp. WN-2022, assembly GCA_030867875.1. Lineage (NCBI taxonomy): Eukaryota > Metazoa > Cnidaria > Anthozoa > Actiniaria > Actinernidae > Actinernus > Actinernus sp. WN-2022. Next base: position 82,573,941 of record JAOWCC010001589.1, on the reverse strand, counting down.
CTACAGAGTACTGGTCAAATTATATTCGAACCATCTGGTGATAATTCATGGGGCTTGATCAGGCCTTTAATCCACTAGAAATTATGAAATTTGCTACCCAAAGCCTACAATGTATGTGTACTTATCACATACATACTGAGATTTACGAATGGAATCATTCATGCGAAAACCCACTTCACAATTTTCCTTAGCCAATCAGAATCGCGAAACGAATTTTACACGTGCGAAAAGCGTTTCGTCCAATCAGAAAACACCTGCCAAAACATATCGGGATTTTCAAACTGGACTTGAGATCGGAGGCGCCACTTTCATTCACTACGAAAGTTGGAGTAGACTTTTTTTTAAATAATGTGATATTGATCTGTAAACAGCCAACTAACGATGTTAAAACTTCCAAGTCAATTGAGGAGTATATTATCGACCAAGAAAACAAAATTGCAAGAGCAAACATTTAGAGAAACAGATGTAAAGTGACTTAAAGCGACAAAGAAGATTAAGCAAAATTCTACCTAAAGAACTCAACAGATATAGAGATATTCTATGTGAAAACATTCTTAGTGTCAAAAGAAAATATGGCGAAGATTACGAGTTTTCAATCCTTTGTGAAGTGATTTCAACTTCCATAGACCATAGACATTTGAAAAATCGTAAATATTCTGTGAGCAGAGAAAACCTACAAGCCGTGGAGATGTCTGAAAACTCGTAGCAAACAACTTGGACAAAAGCAGGTATACTAATCTAATGACGATGTAACTTTATTTGTTGAATCAAAGACTGTTTCATATTGATGTTGAAAACTATTTCAAGGCTGATGTCAGTTTAGAAAGTAAATTTTCTTTCCATTTTGATTGTATCGAGCAAAAATTTTAGTCTACGTTGAGTCAGATACGAAATGCAAAACAAAACATTGAAAGCTACAAATGTACGTGTTCAATGACAAGACCTAAATAAAACCTGTTTGATATTCGAGAAAAATCTCAGTATGTATGTAATAAACAAATTACAAGATGGAAAGTGCTTTTGTATGGTATTTACACACTTGTTTGTTTTCACAAAACTCACTCACACCTCGCTCGTTTGTTTTGTGAAAACAAACTCATGCGTAAATACCATACGCCAGCACTTCCCATTAAGTAATCTCTATTTATTTTATTAAACTAATAAACAATCAAGAACATTTGAATTGGACTAAAAGCTAGCCTTCTAGCTTAAGGTGTCCATTGATAAACAAACTAATCAAAACATTGGCGCAATGATTCATGGGCTCAGACACAGGGTCTTTAATAAAATATTTCTGCTTATACATGTAACATTCATTAATAATTCATAAGGTTGATAACCAATCTAAACACAGCATTCAAGTCACATGGTTACCCTGTAAACACTATACAAAATCGTAGTTAGCTTTATTAGTACTCTGTATCAAATGATACAGAAAACCTAATAAGCTTGATTGGTATTCTGTATGTCATAGATACAGAATACTAACTAAGCTAATTAGAATACTAACTAAGCTAATTAGAATACTAACTAAGCTAATTAGAATTCTGTATTGCCAGCAGGGTTCTCCCAACAGACGTAGCAGGGGGAGAACAAAAATGAGTAGGGGGCATCTATTTCAAATCCAGGCTTCTACGGTAAGTAAAAAGACTATATTGTAGAAAACTTGTAGCTGGCGTGGTCAAGTAGAGTACACAGAGAAAATTGCCGGTTGCTGGTGCTTGTGTTAGTACGAGGGAGGTCTCACAACCAATCACTGACCTCCCCTACCCAACTCCTGTTTTGATGCATATAGACCATCTTATCATTATGGGACCTGTTTGTGTGCTTGCATGCGGCACATGTCCATGATGCAAAGTTTATTTTACACTTCCCATCAACATTAATTTCAGAAATTTGTTCAATTTCATATACATGTACCCTAGTTCATTTCATACAAAAAGTCATGTAAGTATACATTGCAATATTCACATCCAAACTGTACATCCAATATTCACATACACTTGTACAATGGGCATAGTAGTTAATAGTAGTACAATGTAGTTATGCCTCACTGTTAGCTCAGTTGGGAGAGCACAGTCTAGAGTGCGGGAGGTCGAACCTGGCCACATCCTTGGGCAGGGACATTTATAAGCCACTGGCCTTGTCTCCTATTTCTAATCAGTATTTGAAGAGGACATGAAAGAACCTGTTCTACTACTCGAAAAAGAGAAGGGGGATTGTCACCCGGTACAGCAGCCTGGCCATTGCACTAACCACTCACTCAACATTGGAAACTGCATGGCAGCCATTGGTGCCGTAACTGACGGGATATGTCAGTAAAATGTGAAGCGCCATGAGACTGTGGTATATGGCACTAATATAAATATGGCCTATTATTATTATTATTAATGTCAAAACTCTTTGTTCCTCAATTGTAGCCAGTTGAATAACAGCCATTACTTACAATGATGTAAAGTTGTAGAAGTAGAACTTACCAGCCGAGGCTTGGCATGGCTCGGCGATGCCTCAGTACTATTGCTTCTCAACTGACCAGCAGGAGTATTCTTAAGAACACTGCGTGGCGACCCACGGTGACGCTTCCCTAAACCCCCTGGACCTGCAGGGGGGCACATACTAGTAGCTGGATCTATGGGAGGACTTGCCAGATAAAACCACCTAATGCAAATGTGGCAGTGGTTGGTTAATTAACAACATTTATGACCGTTTACCATGGTAAATGTCCTCTTATTTATGTTTTGCGTCATCACGTGGTAAATAAGAACATACCGCAGTAAACTAACGTAATTATTTTTTTTAACAACAAACTAAAGTAAGTGAAGCGAGCAGAGCCTAGAAGAGAAGGAAAATTGCAGGGAAAGGTGATTCTAGCCAGTGCACATGTAAACGCTGAAAACGTTGAACCGATCAAATGACCACAACACCTCTTGTATAACAATAAGGTTAGTGCTTTCTTCTAAAACTCTACGAAAAAACTTGACTACAATCACGAATGTACAACAGTTAGAAAACAATAATATACCATGTGTTTGAATTGAAGGCTTCCTCGTGCTGTCCAACGAACTAAACTAACGAACTAAGCTAGTACAGCGCGAGCTAGGACAGCAATAACTAAACTATTTGCAATGACTCTCTACACATGCTATCACACAATCAATCTTGCGTGAGCAATCACAGTCCTCTTATTTCCATGGCAATCAGAAAACAAGAAATAGGGTAGTTGTAAAAATTAAAATAACTTTTCACAAGATGATATTGAAATGAGTTGTTTACTTCAAAAATCCAACTGACAAAATACAATAAATGCTGTCAATGGTCTAAACCTACAATCATGTAATTAGTACCACAGACAACTGCTGCGGCAACAGTTCTTTGTGTAATCTTCTTGTCTCTATTACACAAGCAAACAGTATTTTTGTAGTGAAAACAAGGCCAATTTAAAGTTCACACTTACCCTCTAGATTTTTCTTGTGAACTGGGTCGTCTTGCAAACTGTTGCTGTCTTGCAAGTTTCTGGCATTGTTGCTTCCACGACTGAAGACGTCGTTTCTGGTTTGGGGTGAAGGCCTGACAACAATATTAATTATAATATTTTATGACATTCCAATAATTATTGAACTGCTTCCTCTCCTAGCTCAGTCTTCTTTAAAGTTCTCTCTGCATCATGGGATCCATAGCAATACAATACAATTTCTGCATCCACATGAGACACATTGTGCATTAACGCAACCAATCTAGCGAGATTTGATTGGTTGATACTTGATAGCACAATGCAATAGACAGTGTTTCCTGCTGATTAGGAACTAATTTCTCTTTTCCATCATGTGCTTCGCTATACTTGTGTAACCAGGTTGAGTTAGGTAAGGTTGCATGTGACTCTACCAGTGATCTATGTAAATGTAACTAGTGGAGAAAGCTACTTGCCTGCTGTATCTCCTTACACCTCACATAGGTGTTAATATTTAGAAACTTGGTGCAATTTGAAATTACATAGTTATGCAACATGCTATTTGCTGGGCTATGTGCCAATAACATTGTTGGTTTGCGTTTGAATAACATTTGATAGTGGAGCTGTGATTTACAGTATAATTATATATAACATGAGTTTTAGAGTTTTACTGGTTAGTATCAAAGCTAAACACATCTTTGTTGTAAACTTCGCTTTCTGTAGTTCCGTTCTGCCTCAGTGACTTTAGTGTCCAAATATGGTGAGGTATTTACATTACTTCATTAACAAGTCAATTTAGTTTCGCCCCTTTACTTTGCAAGTGAATGTTCTCGTTTCTCCCATTAAATATTGATTAATTGCTTCTCCCCCAGCCTATCCTTACCAGACCTGGATTTCCAACTTTGTCTCACTTGTTTACTCATCCAAAGGGATATTTTTTTTTTTCAATAATTGGTACTTACCTCGCTTGATAAAGTTCTGTCCAGGAGAAGAATATACATGTTGCAATGCTCCTCGTCTGCTCTGGACACCAGGATTTGAGTACAGGCTGTATTATTAAAAAGCAAAAATGCTTGAAATATAATACCATTGTAGTAATAAGAATGCAGCATGACCACAAAATAACCAAAACTATCTGCAAGTCAAATATAATTACATGTAGGACAATTCTAGCATCTCACAACATTTTACAGTGATGTCATGCATGACCAGTAATACCAACGCTAATAAAGGCTTTCAAAGACTTGACATGAATTTTGGATACATACATGTATTCATTGACGGTTTGAAATACATGATGTGCAGGGAAATTCGAATACAAACTATTTGCATCAAAGTAGAGTGGATTCAGGTTGACCAATTAACAGTGTCTGATTTTGTGTTCGTTGTAAAGGTTGATCGGTCACATTGCTAAAGTAGAAATTGACATGTTGCTAACAATTTGCCATCTGTTGGTAGCTTGGCTTTGTAAGTTGTGCCAGTCACGCAAATAAGCAAAACATGATTTGAAGTCAAACGCTTGATACTTTATAACTTTCTCCCCATAAAAAAAGTGATGAAATTACTTGGATCTCGATTAAAGACAGATTGAATGAACAAAACACAAAGTGCGGTAAAAAAGGAATGTCTACATTTTCATTAGCAACGTCTCAAATTGTGTATAGAAACATGAGCGATCAACCGTTGCAACTAACACAAAATCAGACACTGTTAAATGGTCAACCTGAATCCACTGTATAGTCCACAGCATTCAAATCTTGCAGAATGAAATTACATGACACGTTGACTGACACTGTTCCTTTTTTTCCTCAAATTGCTAATTTAGTGATGAAAATGGCAAGGTGTGTTGAAGTTCAAAATATTAAATTGGAACTCAAGACTGTCATCTAGCTTGAGTCTAAATTTGGTTTTTGTTACAGTAATTACTGGTCATGCATGATATCACATTACATGTACAAAATGAAGCTGTGATGGGCCAAAAAATCACAAATGAGCAAGCAAGCATAGGGCTTGAAATTGCAGCTGATGCAGACTAAAACATTGTTTGGCAACTAAAACTTACCAATTAGTCACCAATTTGGCTACTAATATTTGCTGCAGACTAGATGCTATTTGCCAGTTGCCACTTATTTTTTTTATATTTCAAGGCTTGAAGCAATAAACTTACCCTTGCCCATAACTCTAGTAATCCATGCAGCCAAGTCATCATTATGGGGTGGTGGATTGGGTGAAGTTGGCTGCTCCAGTGACGATGCTGCAACAGCAGTGGAGGCTATCGTAGTTGGTATTCCTGGAGGTGGTGTAAAAGGTTTTATGGGTGTATTAACTATCTGTCGAAGTTCCGTCAGCACGGACTGGAGCTTGCCATTTTGAAGGACCTCCTGAAATACACAGGAAGATACCATACGTCAGACAACACAATACAAAAATAGAAAATAAATTACATGTGTTTAGTGCTCTCTTTAAGTATTAAGATTGACATCGGATTTATTTAACAATATTTCCAATTAATTCATAAAGGGCTGTACCCAACATTCTCACACTGCACGAAGTAGGACCCTACATTGATATTTTATAATTATTATACAAGACACATCGGCCAATGACAAATGTTTGTTGTCATCACGTGTTGATACATAGAAAGTAGGGTAAGACCACATTGTTAATTATGCAAGTGAGCAGGGCATTGAAAGACAAAAGGACTGACTTTGCACATTGTACCAAGAAAACTGTACTTTGAAAACGATATGCAAATTAGTTCTAGAAATGGTACTTTGAAATTGCTTCTACATGTACGTACAATATTATTATGAAAATTTGTTCTAAAAGAGTTATCAATAACTACATTCAGCGACATGAAACAAACTTTTATAATGCCTTTAGAACTCTACTTACATTTTTGTCTGCATTTCTTGGAAAGAAATTCATAAGCCAGAAATTTAAGCTTTCTGCCATCATATATCTGTTACGCAAGTTTCTATAGGATTCTCTTCTAATTCTCTTCCAAATCAGACTAGACAGGATTTCAAAATACCACTCGTAATTAGTTCCATCTGGAACTGCTTGTATTTTGAAATCCACTATAGTCCTCACTATAGTTCAGGGCCCAAAAGTATGACCAACTGGCTGTCAAATGTGACTAAAAATTAGTGTTGGCAAACAGAGTTACAGAACTGGGCCGGGTTGTTCAAAGCCCGATTAGTGTTAATCCTGGATTAACTCTGCACAAAACCTATTGGTTGTCATGGAAATTAACCCTGGATTAGCACTAATCGGGCTTTGAACAACCCGGCCCAGGTCACCATCTGGTGAATTACCTTTTGACCCCTGAACCTTTTTTACTTCTAAGAAAAATCAATTTAGGATAACACATTAAAGTAACATTCCTGGCAATATATCAGCACATAGTAGCAAAACACAGTTGTGCTGGATTCTTTGATCCCGTTTACTGGGAACCATTATTGTTTCCTTCAGCATGATATTGCACACTCTGATAAATTTTGTTAATGGCTTTTGTCAGACTTTTCTTACTTCTCCACTGTTTATTGGCAATTTTTGCAATGTCAGATACGAACAACAACAACATACTGTACATCAATAATACTGATCACCTTTTCCAGCTTCTGCAACATTTCTGATCGTTCTGTCAATTTCTTTACGCTCAACATGATCTTGTTCCGAGCTCCCTTGGTTACTCCTTTGCTCTCAAGGTAATCTTCATTCAGGTCCAACATCTCTGCATAGGAAAGCTGAGCAAAGAGGCTGCCATACTTATGAAGCCTCAGACTCTTTAGCCAGGATGGAACATCTGATGATGGCAACGAAATTGTAAATCAACAAGAAGCTGCACACAACAGTGAAAGTGGCGACGATGCAGAATGGTCGACATGCCATCTGTAACCTCTATTATTCCCTTTTCACTGGACGTGATCATACATTTATATAACTGTAGCTTCACCCATAGGCTTGCCTATGTATATATTATTATAGATATGAAGAAGGAGACAAGGCCAACAGCTGGGATTGGAACCCATGGCTTCCTGCTCAAACGACCAGAACTCTACTACAGCTAGGGTATACAGAGATGGGTATACATGTAATGTGGGGGCAGTAAAGTTATTGAAATGAAAATACAAATGTTTATTTGTTTACAGAGAGTAAAGATTATGATCACGAAAAGGTTGAACAAATTAGCCAAGCTTCAAGTCAGCACCTTAAATTTTACTCTTTTTTGGTCTCTTTACAAATTGATATCACGTTAAGATATGCTTCAGAATTTATTTTTAACATCTGCGTACCTTTCATTCCTGGCCGTGCCTCTTCGTTAAAGCTGCTCCCTCTTTGTCGATATATGCCGTCATCATGCTCACTCTCCGTAGAAGATTGGGGAGAGAGCTGGTGATTCAAACACTGTGGATCAACGGGAAAAGACTGGGACCTGCCCGGACGGATCTCAACCTGGAGACTGTCATGGTAATCTTCAACTAACACAGAGTCTTGTTCCTCCACTGGTGGAGGAGGCGTAAGAGAACTCGAACGACTCTTCCTCATCACTGAAGACATTGAAGAACCCATAACATTGTAATTCCCATAAGAGGATTGCATATCAAATGAAGTTCCAATCCCAGAGTCATGCTTTACAAGAGGTTGGTTTCTCCAGCCATTCATACGTCCTCTAATGTAGTTATGCCTAACAAGGTTATCACATGAGCTTGAGAAGTCTGAACTGTCAGTGGTCTGTAAACGACCTGGCCCTGAGTTCTGCCTCTCCTTTATTCCCAATGTCTTCTCTAAGTGGGTCAGCCAGCATAACAGAGAGTTCCTCTCCTCAGGAGGAAATGCTGGATGAACAAGAGCCAGTGAAAGTAGCTGCATGCATTCATCCTGATGCACAGAGTGTTGAACAGTATGTGTTAGGATCTTCGGCAATAACTGAAGATATTCATATCTTGCCTCATCATTCCCTGGTGCCAGCAAAGGAAGATGGGCAAGGAGCTGTTGCACGGCAACAACTTTGCTCTCTCTGCAAAGACTGTTTAGGAATTCTGGAAACAAAACAAAATATATAAGTCAGGGTTTCATTATTAATTTTATTGAGGAACGGGTTGGAAAATGTAAGACAGGGGTGGAAATATCAAACTGTTTATTTTAGCCATCATATTTCACCACCATAGCTGGCACTTAAGTGAACCAAATCCCAACCTCGTCCCCAGGGTCTTCTCAGTCAGATCCAAGATGGCACCTACTCCGAGAGAAGACCCTGGTAAAGGCTGGATCACGTGATCAAAATTAATAGTCCCAGATTTTGGGAGTATTTTGTCACATGATTTGCCGATCTAAGATGGCAGCCAAGCTAAATATGGGAATATTTCATGACGTGTACAAACCATAGGTATCCCAATCCGGAGTGAGCGAGAAGCGATTAACGGTATTTCCACGCGGTGAACGATGCAATGAAAACAGGTCTACTAAATGGCTCGAAATTGAGTTTACTTGGATAAAGAAACAGTGGAAAGGTATCACAAAGCTACCAGGATGTATCTAAGCTAGAAGAGAATCCTAAAAAGCAGTTTATTTTCCGTTAGCGTTGAAGCGAAGCGATCGATAGCAGATGAACGTTCAGGTTTAGCTTCTCCTGGCTTTCCCACTGATGCAACTTACCAGAAAACTACTCAGTAATGTACTTCATCTATTGCTCTACCTACACAATGTGTTTTAAGGTTATTTAAAATCGGTTTATTGATAAAATTTTAGCAATCTAAACTATATACAAGTTCATCTCTCTGGACTCAGTCCGTTTGGCCAATAAAAAGCATAATTTGTTAGAACAACCCTTGCATCATAACCGAAGAGCCAATCAGAATACGTGACAGTTCGGCCTTTACCAGGGTTTCCTCTCGGGTAGCTGCCATCTTGGATCTGACCGAGAAGACCCTGGGAACGAGGTTGAACCAAAGCCAGCATTTCCGACCCCTGTTGGCTTTGGTTCAAAGTGAAGAATATCTCTACAAATACATGTACCTCATAAAAACAATTGAAACTTTGCAAGTGTATGGTTAACTAAGAAAAATACACATCACTGTGCTAATCATGACGTTGCCATAGAAACACTCTTGGCCCCAGATGGCTCCTTTCACCCTGAACACAATTGTTATAGAAAATAATTTACTTTAAACCACTCACACACAATGCCTATACTACCGTAATTCCAAATCTTCCGATGTGCCCACATTTATTGTAAATTATGTTGGACAAGAGAGAAATTAGAGAATTTATTATCCTCATGGAAGGAGCCTGAAGCCAAGAGTGTTTCCATGACAACATCATGATATGCACAGTGGTGTGTATTTTCCTTAGTACCATATACATGTACAAAGATTTAATTGTTTCTACCAAGTATTTGTGGAGATATTCTACATTTTGTGATTTGTCTCCAGACTGTCAAGGTTTGAAGTTATAGATCACCATAGTATTGGCAGAAATCATCTAAATGCTCTAGTTGTTGCAGTGGTTCTTACATGTAGTACTTTACTATAATTGTACTTTTCATGTGAACAAATTCCAGACTTTAATACTGGGGGAGGGCCATACTATTTTCTGCAACATAAAACGAGGGGCCATGGATTTCCTTTAAAGGGAATCTCGGCTGAAAAACAATGTTTGCTTACAAGTGATTGTTATGTATGCCTAAGTCTGTTTCTGTGTTTGTCTCCAGTAAATTGTACACTAGCATTTATGCACCAACTTTCCTGTTGATAAAATTCATTTGAATTTCCTGCATGCCGCAATCTTGGATTTTATGATGTCACAGTGTTGCCCTATTGTCAGAAAACAATAGCTCTTTTGTTGTGTAACAATAGGGGTAACACTGTGACGTCACGAGATCCAAGATGGCTGCAAGCAGGAAATTCAAATGAGTTTTATCCTCAGGAATATCGGTACATAAATGACATCTAGTGTACAATTTACTGGAGACAAACACAACAGCAGACTTACATGTAGGCATCCAAAACAAACACTTGAGAACACACATTGTTTTTCAGCCGAAGTTCCCTTTAAAAAGTAATGGCCATGTTTTTCCCCTTGATTGAAAATAAAATCCAGCCCACCCCTACCCCCCCCTCATTAAAAATGTACCTTCCCTTATTAACTCTTTGACGACAGACCGTATTCGAGCTCAATTGGTGCAATCCCGAGTGCTAACTAAACCCTCCACCCTCAGTTCGGCTAGCCCAGGGTAATTAAATACCGATGACTTGTTAAGCCAAGGGCTCAAACTTTCCTCACAATGCCATTTGGGAGAATTCTACGCATTCGTCTACGGTAGGTATTGCAACTTCTGTAGGGTTTCCAACGAAATGTGCTCTATTTTTGGAGAAAAATTCCACTGTCAGAGAGCTTGAGGACATCATTAAGTCTGATGACGGCTGAAAAGTACTTGGTTTGCTTTTAGTAGGCCTTGTGAGGGGATTTCACAGGTTTTTTCCATTGTGTTTCTGCTTTGAGACACATGAAATAATTCTTCACTGAAATCCTTGAAATCCTGCAGTTGGTTGTCTTTTACCCCTGCTCAACCTATTAGGATATGTTGTTGTCACTTTAAAGCAACGGCTCGAGTCCAAATCACCGCTCTTGGTTGTAGGGGTAAAAGACTTCTAAAAAAAACAGAGTCCCAGAGGTGGGGTCCCCTTGTGATTTTGTTTGTTGATTACCCAGCATGCAATTGGAGGTGGGAGCAGGTAAATGTGGTCGAGTGAAATGCAGTGTAAACATCGGTGTGGTTCACAGTCGTTTGGTGCGTTTTATGCAAACAAACCTGCTGGTTGGAAAGATTAAAGAAGGTACTGTAATGCCCGAGTGCTGATTTTGTGTTTGCTTGTGATTTCAAGTGCGAATGGGAAGGATTTTTTGAGCCGATTTTCAGCTCCTCAAAATTCGTAAAATCGAAGAAACTAGTATGATTCTCAAAACAAATGAGCTTTTCTCCAAAGTGGAAGAGCCAAGCGATTTGAAGTCATTCATCCCTTCAAATAATATCGCAACATAGTCTTTCCAGCATGTCTAGATGTTGTAACAAGGTGTTCAGATAGTGTTTAACAGTATACATTAGCAGTGCTTTTGGCAAATATGCCATAACTTTCACTAAATTCATACTTTTTCATGAACTCTATGATCTTGAAAGATGTAACACAAGACTCTGTCTTCAAGACATCTATCGCTAATTGCTTTTAGGTAAAACTGTCATTAAAAAATGGACAAGCTGGACTAACTTGAACACTACCTTGTCAAGAGATGAGCACAATGTCTAACAAAACAACCTTTTTGTTAAACAAACATGCTATGCACACATTTTATCAGGACTGCTTCAATCTTGACACCTTCTTTATGTTGTTCTGACAGCAATGTTTTAAAGGCAAGAAGACACTTTTCCAAGGTTAATAATGATAATAAAAACAATGATAATAAAAACAATAATGATAACGATAATTATGTGTAATAATATAATAGTAATGATAATGATAGTACTAGTAATAATAGTACTACATGTAGTAATGATAATACTAGTAATGATACAAGTAGTACTAGTAATATGATAATAATAGTAATGATAATAATAGTAATGATAGTACTAGTAATGATAATAATAATAATGATAGTACTAGTAATGATAATAATAATAATTATAGTAATGATAGTATTAGTAATGATAATAAATATTGATAGTAATAATAATAATAATGTCTTTATTTCAATTTGTTAAGATAAATTACAAATTTTACAATAGACTTAAAAAAAATGACTGTACGTTAAAAATACCTACTTTAGTGAAGGTTAGAAATACCTGCAGTGGAACCCGATTTTACGAACCCCGATTTAACAAAGTCCCCGTTTTAATGCACAAATTTATTCAGCCCGGCCAGAGTTACAATAAAATGTATGGAAAAGAAACCCAATTTAACAAACCCTGATTTAACGAAAAACCCGATTTAACGAACACAATCTAGAAGCCTGAATGTAAAATTATGTATACTGAGAATAACTGAACTATCATTGATACAGTAGATATGTACAGTATGTTCTGTATGGCAAAAAGTATGGCTTTTTTTCTGTGTTGTACAGTAGCTACATTACATACGTACAGATATTAATAAATACAGTATAACGTGCAGACGGTGAAGTGTTGCGGAGTGCAGCGCTATTGACGTTGATAAACACTGTCTAACATTACGGCAAATTGATAATTAACTATTCCCCGATTTAACTAAGTTTTTGGCCAGTTTTCAACAAATTCATTATATCTGGGTTCTCTATTTAACAAAACCCAGATTTAATGAACCAATTTCCCAAGTCCCCTGGAACTTCGTTAAATCAGGGTTCCACTGTATAATAGTAATAATAGTACTAGTACTGATAGTACTAGTAATGAATTTACTTACTAGTTATGACAATGTTCACAAAAGCAATCACAAAAACAATGATAATACAAATGTAACTATAATAATAATATTTAATAGTAATAATAATAATAATACCAATAGTAATGATAGCAGTCATAATGATAGCAGTAATAATAATAGCAATAGTAATGGTACATCTGTAGTAGTAGTAATAATTACTATAACTAGTAAATTAATAGCTGTAGTAGTTAGTAGTAATAGTAATAATCTTATACTATTAAATTTCATGGGTCTGAAGCAATTGTTGAAACTGGCATTATCACTCACTGGATTTGATCCACGACTGCTTGGTTTTCAAAGCACAACATACGTTTTGGTGAGGTTGAATTTATAACACCTTACATTCATAATATTGCTAGAATTTGAATAATGGCTGCATGTTCTTTTTGTCGGGGATAGAAACAAACAATATTATTTTCATGAACATGTGGTCTAAAGCAGAAGTAATCTTTACCAGAAGGGGTAAATGTTACCCTTAGCAAGATCCATCATTGGCTGTTGACTGGTACAATGTACTCGGTCAAGTGTGACCTAGTAATGCTGTACTGACTGGTTGAAACTGGGGTAAAAATCTTTATGCTTTTGAGTTATGGTTTTACTCCATTTTGAGACTGACCACTCCATAGTGTCTTTAGCCATTGTTACATGTCTATGAGAACTACATGATTATCATAAAATAACCACTTTGAAATTCTTACTTCAAGAATTTCTGTAAAATGTTCATAATAAGAAGCTGAAATTAGGATGAAGGTAATAATAAACACATTCAAATGTATTAGGTGTTTGTATGGCATGTGACTGATGTTATAGACAGCATATACATACATGTAATGTTACATGCATGTGTTGAAGAAACTTCTACTAGTATTTTGAGAGTCATGGGGTATTCCAATTTAGGAACCACATGGCCACATCAATCATAAGACAAAGGTGCTTATCAGGTGTATGAATAATCAGACAAAATTAATGTGCAGGTGTATGGAATAATGAACAAAGAAACCAGACAAAACTACAGACATGGTTAAATTAAATAGGTCAATGTCTTAGAGAAAATCAATTTTGAAATGTTGTTTTCTTAAACTCTTATCATTGCCATACCTTAATCAATTCTTAATGGAAGAGACGACAGACAAGGCTTTACGTGTTTTAAGAAAAACCAAAACTAATGAAATTAAGACAAGTTTATTGCCACAATCATATGCCCCTCTAACAGTTATGAAGTTAGGAATGAAATGCATCCACCTGCATGTTTACAGTTTAAGAAAATAAAACTAACAAGACTTGTCTGCCAAGGGTCAGACATTAGAAACATTATTTTATTGTATTTTATTTTTGCAAGGCTTTTTGACTTAAACAAAAACACATTGTACAAATACACAAAATATTCAATGAAACACACAAGGGGCCTTTTTACATGAAGGGGAGTTGATCCCAGCACTTGGGCTATCTTCATTGTTTTGTAATCCCTCGGGACAGTTTTGCATATAGACAACAATGCTGCTGGTCGTTGCACTAGGGCTATCTTTATTGTATTGTAATCACTAGAGATTGTTTTGCATATTGACAACAATGCTGCTGGTTCTAACACTAAGGTTACCCTCCCCTTACGTAAATAGGCCCTATGTCAATTCTAAAAGGAGATTATCCTGGCCAATTTTGTCAAATGCTTTGTCTAAGAACAATATAGCATGAATGGCAAAGGAATGTAAATGGCATTCATTTTCTATTATCTGTCTCGTAATTTCATTGGTTGATACTCGTAAATTCAATATAAACAAAGAAAGTACATGTACCAATTATTATACATGTATTTTCATTACTAGCTAATAAAATTATGTGAGGAAAGATCTCAAAATTGTGATTCAAAGATATAGTTTTCCCTCTTTCCTATTGGTTCGATGGTATTTTCTTTACATTTTCAGTCAAATTGGTGAACAGCATACAGTTGCCTTTATTTTCTGCTTGTACTTTCGATTTTGGACATCTGGCTTTCACAGCATAGAGCACACTTTAATAACCATCATAACCGCTCTGGTCTTTAGTAAGCTATATTATTGCTCCTCTGCCTGGGCAAATACCACCAAGAAGAATATCATCAAACTTCAGAGCGTTCAGAACTTTGCTGCGCACATTGTCACCGGAACAAGGAAATATAATCACATAACGCACCCAAAATTTATGTAAATCAGGACGAAATCTCTAGTAGAATTAAAGACACCAAATGTTCTATTAATTTCCTTTGTCTTTGCTTCATGAATTATTAATGAGTTTGACAAGTAATAGATATAGAATTTGTGGCAGTGCTTTATGGAATTTACAAACTCAAGCTGAAAGCGAGAGTTTGTAAATCCCATAAAGCACAGACACGAATTATGTATCGGACTTGTCAAACATCTAGCTGTATAGGGTCATGTTGTCAGTTATTTTGGCTCAAGTGATTTCCTTTGTTTTTGATTCATGAATTATTAATGAGTTTGATATGTTGCAGATAAAATATAAGCGGATGATCTTTATGGTCAATGACGAGCCGCTTCAGCGAGCCATTGTAAATGATCATAAAGATCAGACACAAATATTTTGTCGTGCTTGTGAAATGAAACAATAATTGGAATGCACATTATTGTTATGTGATTCTGTGTTATTCTAATTATGGAACCTGAAATGACCATGTATGTCCCATAGGAGTTACAGATCTTTATCAAAAGTTATGCATCTTTATTAGCTGAGTACGAAATCTTTATCAAAAGTTGATTTACCCCATTAAATTTTATTGGGATTTACAGTACTGTGCATGTGATTGAAATACAGAGCTGGGATTGGTTTGCATCCTCATTAATTATTCATGAATTTTACAAAGTTTAATAAGAGTTAGAGACTGGCATGTGTTCTTTTGATAAATCCAGGCACAGACAGACTGTATGATGAACGGAAAATAATGAATACTGCATGAGGCCGAATGCAGTAGCATTACACATTGCACTGGTTGCCCGTAGCAGAGAGGGTTGACTTTAAGATTTTACTACTGACATTTAAGGCTTTAAATAATATGGCACCTTCTTATCTTAATGAACTTTTAACTCCATATGTTCCGAAACGGTCACTACGCTCTGCTACCAAAAATTATTTAGTTATTCCTAAGTACAATTTAGAGTCCTATGGTCGCAGAGCTTTTTCAGTTACGGCGCCGTTCTTATGGAATAATCTACCAGAAAACATAAGGATTATTCAATCTCTGACTGATTTTAAAAGTTCCATTAAAACATTTCTTTTTAAGCGCACATACTATTCGTGATGTAATTTTGTAATGTTTTTAAAAATAGATATATTTTTAATCTTATCATAGTTAACTACATCAGTGGTTATAGTTTTAATATGTTTTTACAGAATGTAAAGCGCTTTTGGATTTTCGAAGAAACAGCGCTATATAAATCTATTATTATTATTACCAAAACATGAAGTCTCTAACCATTATTTTTAATAATCCAACTGAGTGAGCGCACAGCATGCTGTGGTCAACAATAAGTACCGTCATTAGCCAATCACCTGCTTGGATTTCACTGTCATAAGCCAATCACCTGCTTGGATTTTGTACTGTGCACGAAGTTGGAATGTTAATGTTGGTTAGTTAGCTCACTCTTTAAATAGTTTTTGATAGTTTTCTCTTGTTTGATCATGTTTGGACTATGTGGGGGGATGTGGGATTGGACACTCGAGGCCAAATAAAAACACTTCTAGATCTTCAAGCATGCAAGTTCCCAAAAGTTAATATGACCAACAACCTCTATGCCAATAATTCTCAATTGGGCTATTATTTTACTCAAATGATGGCTGATGCAATAATTAATGGTAACAGATTTACAGACATAGTACAACAGTATCAGAAGTCCATCTGACAGTATACATTGCCCTCTGTACATATTATAATTTCTAGTTTAAGGTTCTTACCATGCATACAATCCTTGTGAACACTTCGAATAAAATTCATCAACTATTTGGATGTTTACTTCTTTGATAAAAAGTGCTTTTATTTTGCAAGACAGTACTGTAGAAGTGTTCTCAATGATATTACTTTTATATATTAATATATTGAATCCTTTTGAATGGTTACTGTAAAATTCTAGAATAAGTACACATAACTTGGCTTGCAGCAGGTTGATGCTATAAAAAAACTTCCTTAGCAATCAATTCTTATAACAATCTTTGTTTTCAAAAAACAAATTTTAAAAAACTATCTTACTTCTTCCATTGTTTTGATTCTGGTTATAATTATTTTAAATTTAGACTAAACATACTGTACGAGGGCTGTAACAGTATACTAAATTCACATAAAAACTTTCAAAATGAAGTTCAAAATGTATTATGAAGCACACACAGGCTGTTGCTGAGAAGGCTGCTTAACCATGCATAACAGAATCCTATACAATCCATGTACAACCATCTAATGCCCCTGACAAAACTAAAATATAAAAAATAAAAAAAATGTCATTCTGGACCTCTGGTCAAACATGAAATAAAACACTGTAAATGATAGAAACTTAATAGGTCTTAATCTATATACATCTATTCAGTAACAGTTATAGCCTGTTCAGCAACACAATGGAAGGTACAGTACAGCAACAATGAGAAAATATAACAACAAAGAATGATAGCAGTTGAATCCTGAAATCCATGGCAGTAGAAGGCAAAATGTGTTGCAGCAGGCATTACCAACAATGTTTTCCCAAGGTGGATTTACGGACAACAAGGACTGGGTTAGTGCTCTCCAAAGCAAGCCAATTTTTACTTGCATAAACAAGGAACAAAACCTCAGGGATCAAGCCATGACCTGAGTTAACTCTTGTATATACAAAACTAAACTTTACAATCACATTAGCCTAACTAACAACCACACAAACAGTAGCACTGGTTGGATAAACTTACACTGAATCACTTAAGCTATTCAACATCAATGTGTGGTTTACTCTAGGTAGCATAGTAAGAAAATGCTTTTGCATTTCTTAAGAATTGGTACATTAATACCACAGTGGGGAAAAAAGTGGAGAACTTTGAAGAGTTTAAATGTAAAACCCTTGGCAAATTTAACATCCCACAACTATATATTACATTAACTTTGTCACTGCAAACTTGTGCTTGTCAACTGTATTTAATCCTACAAAAGGATGATAAATTTAGGGTTTTATCGTTTTATAGTGGGTGTGTATTATTTTGTTAGTCTGTGTTGGTGGAAAGGAAATGGTGTGATGTTTACCTGTCGGGTAAACGGGTAAACCAGAGATATAGAAAATAGACGTGTGTGGGTGGTGGTATACTTTTTAAGTCTGCAAGAGCAGCTACGTGTGAAAGGAGGTGTTTATGCAAATTATGAGTGTGGGATGTGTGTCTCTCTCCAGAGAACCACCCACAGAATTAACGTGTACACTAGTGTCTATACACAGGGAAAATATCTACATGTATATACAGGTTTTATAAAGTGTTGCAGTTATGTTCAGTAAAATACATACCACCTTACCTTTATCGTTCGCCTGCTTTTGTAGAAGTTGAATTTCTATAGAGTCATCCCTATACGTGTGTTCCAGTATCAGCGACAAAAACCTGGCTTGTGTTGTGGAAATTCGTTTCAATAAAGTATAGAGAGCAATGGTTTGCTCGCATTCATTCCAGTTCGAGAACCAACCAACCAAAGCACTCACTTGGTCCCGGAAATGAGTGTGTGCAGGTTTCATACTATCTTTAGCGAAGGATCAAAACCTGAGAACAAATAGAATTAAAAATAAGGGGGGGAAAACGAGTTATTCACGAGCACGTGTATGTCGACTGTCGTCCTCTCGAACAAAACATCACAAGTCGACTAACTCAACCACGTTAACACGATCAAATGACATAGGGTTTTCCACACGTGTTCCACGGTTTACTGTTTTTTTTTTACAGGAACTTGTTTCATCAATAATAAATCGAGTTTTGTACGATTCTCTTTGAATATGTGAATGAACATGAAGAGGTCTACGCCAGGTTCGTCGTCTCTTCAACCGAAAACACAAATTGCATATGATTCAAAACTCAGAAGAGTCCCTCGTTCTGTGACAACAAACTTCAAAATGTAGCTTCGAGCTCCAAAAAAATACCCAGAAAGTTCTAACTTTGATAAACTGTGGAGAAAACCCAAAGTCATGCTCTAGAACTTTCTCAGCTTTGCAAACAGCCATTGCAGAAAGTGAAAATCGAACGTTTGAAAAGCGAAGACTGTCACTACAGAAGAACGATTTTAAATTGTCATGAATGGGCAATCCCAAGGTAGACCAATATTCTAATTGTGAACCCAAAACAGGCCTTCAAGAGTGAATTTTTTAAAAAATAAAATAATTCTAAAGATAAAATACGCAAACTTTTGTGGTGTCAGAGAAGCGGAACTCGAGTCGAACGCCGCCGTCACACCACAACAGTGAGAAAGAAGTGGAAAGTAAGAGCCTTCCTTAATATTTTCTGGCCTTCAAATGGTTTACCCACGAGGTGATATCCAAATGATAAAATAACAACTGATTTACAGGTGTTCCTAGCTCAAATGCTCTCCCAAACAGCACTATTCCCGAGTGTACAAATCGGAAACTTGCCTTCTGCAAAGTGGAGGCCACAGCGCTTGCTTTTGTCCGCTCGCTTACCTCCGACTCGAATCTGCGACTTAGTCCGTGCAAATCCGACGCCATACAACACCTCCTGAGACAGAACTGGGATTGAACATGACCCGGCAGTGTTTAGAAATTCGGCTCAGGCCATTTTTGTTTGATTTTCACGCAATTTTCGGCGAGAAACTCCATGCCCTACACGCATGCTAAATGCTACGAAATATGCACGGCTCGTTTTTATTTGAGGAACTGACCAATCACAGCACAACATGACCTCATTCTGAGGAACATAGTCACGTGACACGCTCTCTTCCACGAGGCCGGCTTTGAAGTCTCTTTTTATCAGCTTTCCCAATGGTAATCAGCATAAATTTGATTAGATTTTCTCATCTCCTTCCTGACACATTTCTGCGTGGGTAGAGCGTGCGTTAGTATCTTCCATTTGGCGTTGTTTCAGTACAGAGGCGAGAAATGGGCAAAATAGAATAAGACAAACAACACTGATATACTCCTAAAAAACTGCCAGACAAACAACACATATACTCCTAAAAAACTGCCAGTCACTGAAATTGTCATTTGAAGCCGCGCTGTACTATCGATTTCTCCCCATTATTGGTAGTACAAAAAGTAGTACAGTTTTTGGTTTATTAACAAATGATTGCGACAATGGTAATCAGCTAAAAAAATCAACACATCCGAACAAAAGGCCGTACACAAATACCTGGCTGCAGAAAAATAATAACTTCAAACTCCACGAAAAGTTTCCGCAGTGAAACTTTGTGGATTCAAAAATTTCACTTCGCCAAGAGGTTCTCTTGACTTACTATATACTCGATATTTTGACGGATTCGCTCACAAAACAACACAAGCCAAACCATCAAGTAAAGTAAACTTGAGATGCGTATTAAAGCGTTGTCCAGTAATAAATGTTAGAAAATACAAACCATGTACGTACACAAGTAGCGACACTAATATAAAGCGATTCTCTGATATTTCTCGCCAAATAAAACTACTAGAGTTAAATCACTGAATATGGAAATATTTGGTATTGGGAGAAGTACGTGACCTGAGGATAAATGTTTACATATTTCAAAATGTTAAAAATATACTCCTATAGCTGATCAAGACTGGCATTTCTATTCGAGCAAGTGGGCATCATGATCTATTACTATTAGGATGAATAAATGAGCACCTATTTTCCTTTTCAGAAATGAAATTACCTAAAGCCATGAAATTATGAAAATTTAACCTTTCAGTTGGAGATGAAAAACATTGCAATTTATTTCAAACTCTTCTGCAGGTACTATGGCGGTTTCATAGCCGAATTTGCCACAAGAGACTGTTTGATATTTGCTCTTTAAAATCAAAACATTAATGTTCACACACACGTAAACTCCAAGCTAAGGAAGAGATTACTCATGGTCAGTGACGTCAAACACACACAGACGACTCCCACGCAACTCTGAATCTTTAGACTCGGAACAAATTAAACGAAATCATATTACGATATTTTAGACTTCAGTTTAAGATCTATTTATATCAAGCTGGTTTTTGAACGTTTTGGCTGAATCAAGTGTGAAGTTTGAATGAATGATGACTAAATGATCAAAATGCCCGATTATGGCATTTTTATTCGGAGATAGTTGAATTTGTCATGAATTTAAGCCGCGGTTGAGCGACCGGACTTTCTCTTTCCGGCACTATAACTGACACCGTTTGTTCGACTCCGTTTGTGGCGTTGTTTGTAATTCACGATACACAGCCCAGGAAAAAATAAGTTCCAAAAAATAAAAACGTCAAGCTCCGTTGCTAAAATACCTGCTCAACTGAAATAT